>KV454012.1:971695-1009681 GCA_001661245.1 Pachysolen tannophilus NRRL Y-2460
CTTCTTGGCAGCAACAATCTTGGCATAATTCGTATCGCTGGAAGTGAAAACAGACGAAGCTGTTGTTTTAATAGCTGTCCACGGGTCTAAATCCATCAACAAGATATATATATATATATATTTACACTTAATTCAAAAACTAAAAAGAAGCCAAAAAAAAAAAAAAAAAAAAAATTTAAATTAAATTAAATTAAATTTCAACTTTTTAATTCTTTCTTACTTCTACTTTTTAAACAAATAATAAGATCAATTCTTTTAAATTGATCTAAAAGAAGAAATTAGTCAAATTACTAATTAATCAAAAACTTTTTACTTTTACCAACCTGAATTTCGGTCGGTCTTGATGGTATCTTTTTTTTTTCTGTTAATTTTTGAATTTTTGGTTTTTCAAATAAAACAAAATAGAATTTCCAAAAAAGGAAATTTGGTTTATGAACACACGACTACTTGGTAGCGGTATAAAAGAAAAGGGGGTACTATTACCCCCTTTCAGAGTGGTTTTTTATTTATTTGTTGAATGAATGAATGAATGAATTGTTTTAAAAATTAGTTTAATTTTTTAGAGATGGTTGAAAAAATGGGGTTTTCTGAGTGGTTTAAGTATGTGGAGAATAGAATGTTTTTGAATTGAATTGAATTGAATTGAATTGATTTTATGGATGGATGAGCCGCATGAAATGTGTAAATGTTTTGTACCTCTTGAAAGAAGATGATGATGTTACACAAAGCAAAAGAGATTTACAAGTAATTGAAGTAGGAAAAAAAAAAAGTTAATAGGTGGTGTTTCCACTTGACTACTAGTTGGAACAATTTTAATTTTTTTTTAATTTTTTTTTTTTTTTTGGTTTAAAGAAAGAAAGAAATAAAAAGTTTTCATATAATAACTAAACTAAAATCTTTTTTCAAAATACAATAAAAGATGTTTTTAGTATATTTATTACAGAAAAAAATTCAATCATTAGGAACTTTTCCAATTCGAATATTATTATTTTTTTTACTTTCACTTTGTTTGTGTATATTACATCTTAGGATTGAAGAAATTGATAATTCATTTGATAATTCAATTTTATTTGAAAATTATCATGTTGGACCAAGATCTGCACATTTTTTTAAAAAAATGCGTAATCCAAATTATAATAATGTTGAAAATTTTTCTCAACAAGAAAATGATTATAAATTTTTAGGATCAAATGAAGTTGATATTAATGGGAATCAAACTGATTATGATGAACCACTTTTTGAATTAGAAAGTAAATTAAATCCAGTTTTCATTGAACATGGTGAATTAAATGTTAAATGTAATTTAGATACAAGATTTAATATGGGTTGTAAATTTATTGGTATTATTAGAAAACCAAAATATTATATTGATATTGTTACATTTAATAATTCATTTATTGATATAATGCCTTATCAATCAAAAAGTTTAAATTATAAACCAAATGTTTTTAATAATCAAGATACTTTTTCACGTTTAGCAAGTTATTTTTTCATTTTTGAAAATTTACCAGGAGAAATTTATAGACATTCAACACTTGATAGTATTAGTCAAACAGATGATTTTAAAAAAATTAGATCAAGAATTGAAGCATATTATAGAGAAGGTTTACAATGGAGAATTTGGACTGATTATATCTTATTATTAATTGCTTCATATTGTACTCTTGTTCATCTTACAATGTTAATTACAAAACAATCTGTAATTTTTTTCCAACAAAGAAATAATTTAAATCTTGTTATTGAAATTGAAAATCAAAATTTTAATAATAATAATAATAATAATATTAATAAAAAAACAAAAAATGCTAAAAAATTTTTAAAAAGATTACAAACTTTTAGCAAATTTCATATTATTCTTGTCTTGTTAAGTTATTTAATTCATAGATTTGTTAGTTTATTGAATTATATTATTCAAACTTTTATATTAAATGTTTTAACTGAAAATATAACTTTTAATTCAACAAAATATGGTTTAGAAAATTTTAGAGTTTTATCAATGATTATAAGTGTTGGATTTTATTTATTTTTTCTTTTATTATTACATCATATAACTTTTAAAAATAGTTTAGTGGAATTTTTAACTCCACAATCATTTCAAGAAAATTTTAAAAAAAACAATTTAGAAAATAATGGTAATTATAAAGATGTTGAAGAAGCAATTGCTTATGATATTAGAAATTCAATGCTGGATCATGCTGCTGATCCAGAATATTGGTGATTAAAAATTAAAAAAATTTCTCTTTTCTTTTTTGCCCATTAGCATGACAATTCCATTTTTGGACTTTTCATTATTATTATCATCATCATTATCACCATATTATTGTTATCGTTACTGCTATATAATTTATATAATCTATATAATCTCTAAAAACTTTGAAATGAAAGCTTTTCTTCTTTTTAATATGAAGAAGAGACAGAGAGAGATGATAATCCAAAAGTAGTTTCCAAAAATACAAAAATCCTAAAACAGATTTTTGAGTTGTAGTCACACTCCAAAAAAATCCCCCACCAAAGTCATTTTATGTTCTTTTGGATATAATTGTAAATGGTTTCAAAGAAACAAGAGAATAGAATAGAATAAAAGATTAAAAAGAAGTTGATCTATTGAATTTTCTGTTTTATCTGTTTTTATATATATATATATATACTGGGAAAAGTGTGAGTGAGTGAGTGTTAGTTTTTTTTTTTTTTTTTTTTTGTTGTTGTTGTAATGTCTCGCTCGGTAACGACTGCACAAAGAAGATTATTAAAGGAATATCAACAATTAGCAAAGGATCCACCAGAAGGTATTGTTGCTGCTCCAATTAGTGAAGATGATTTATTTGTTTGGGAATGTTTATTAGAAGGACCTCCAGAAACACCGTATGAGAATGGAGTTTTCCAAGCCATTTTAAATTTCCCAAAGGATTACCCTTTATCGCCACCAACATTAAAATTTAA
This sequence comes from Pachysolen tannophilus NRRL Y-2460, assembly GCA_001661245.1. Taxonomy (NCBI): domain Eukaryota; kingdom Fungi; phylum Ascomycota; class Pichiomycetes; order Alaninales; family Pachysolenaceae; genus Pachysolen; species Pachysolen tannophilus. The sequence goes on from KV454012.1 coordinate 974,636, forward strand.
TCCTCCAATATTACATCCAAATATATATTCAAATGGTACTGTTTGTATTTCAATCTTACATCTGCCTGGTGATGATCCTTTACATTATGAAAGAGCAGAAGAAAGGTGGTCACCAGTTCAAAGTGTTGAAAAAATCTTACTTAGTGTCATTAGTATGTTGGCGGAACCAAACCCGGAAAGTGGAGCAAATATTGATGCTTGTAAGTTATGGAGAGAAGATAGAGAAACTTATAATAAATTGGTTAAAGAACAAGTTAAAAGAAGTTTAGGATTATGAAATTTAATTAGATTATTATTATTGTTGTTGTATGTATGTGAGTATTTTTCTTTTTTTTATTTGTAGAACTAGAATTAAAAGAACTTTACAATTTTAAACTAAAAAAAAAAAAAAAAAAAAACCTCTTTTAATATTTTCTTTACCCATTTTTTTTGACATTTACCTTATTTCCATTCATCTTCTTTTATCTTTTCTTAATCATTTAAAAATTGAAATTAAAATTGAAACTTTTATTAAAAAGTGAAAAATTTAATGAGCCGCACAAAAACAAAGGAAAAAAATTGTTCCGAAATTTTTCAAAAAAAAAAATTGAAAAAAAAAGTTGAACGCGGACAAAAAGGTTTTTGTCCGCTAAATTATTAACTATTTTATTTTCAATTTTTTTTTCCTTTTACTTTATTTCTCTCCCTGTATCTGTATTAAGATTGAAATTAATGCTAACTTGTATATAGTGAGCAGAGGATAGAAGGAGAAGAGGTTTTTTCTTTTTTTTTTTTTTTTTTTTTTGTTGTTGTTGTTTGTTTGTTTGTTTTTTTGTTGAAGAAGTTAGAAAGAAGAATCAAATTTAAAATGACTGAAGAAAGTAAAACTGAAGTTCAAGAGAGTAAGTTTTTTCAATTTTTTTTTGATTTGTAGAAAAAAAAAAAGGATGTTTGGGTTACTAACAAAGATATGGATTTAGCTATTAAACTTGTTGTTGAATTACCTGGTAAGAAAGATTGTATTACATTACAAGCAGATTTATCTGAAAATATTTCTGGAATCAAACAAGTTATTTCTTCATTACCTCAATCAAGACAATTTACAAATTTTTCATTGACTTTTGATTCATTAAAACTTGACCAGTCGTTAACTTTATCTTCGATCATTGAGTTACTGAATTTACAAGATTTAAAAGAATTAAAATTTGGTTTAAAAGAAGATCCTTATACTGAATCTTCAATAAGGGAACATGTGGTTAAAGTTAGAGAATATCTTGGTTTAGAATTAACAATTTTAAATAATTCTGCTGAAGGAGTCTCTACAGGGGTTTCAAAATTCCAAAATTTGGAATTATATGCAATTAAGGACCAGAAACAGAAACAAAAAGAAAATTCAAACTCAAAAGAAGTTGAAGAAAAACCTATAGTAGAATTATCAGAAGATGAAAAATTAAAATCAATTGATTCTATTGAAAGTATATTTAAATCACAAGAATTTAAGTTGCATGCACCTAAACAACAGTTTAAATTGCAACCAGCTTTGAAAACATTGGCTATTTCAATGTGGTTTCCTCCAACTTCAAATCAACGTTTAAAAGGAGATTTATTATATTTACAAGCTCAAACTTTAGAAGGTGATACTTTCCATATCACTGGTAATGTTAAAGGTTTTTTCATTAATAAATCTTCAAGTTCAAAATTTGATGGTTCAATAAGAATTATTCCTTCATCAAATGGTAGGTATAAATTGAACAAATCTCATTCTTTATTAGAATTATTATCTGCTTTATCACCTTTATTAGTAGAACAATTAAAATCTAATATTGAAATTCAAATGAAATCTGAACCAGAAGTTTATTTTCCTCCAGGTAATACTTTATTATCAAATCCTTGGATTGTGAAAAATCCAGATTCACAATTAAGTGATCTTGGAAGATCCCAAGCAAATTATTTATTGGGTGGTCCAGATGCTGGTGATTTATTAAAAGAATGGAATGAAGATTATCAAAGTATTAGAGAATTACCTCACCTGAATTTTTCTGAAAGAGTCTTGAGAGAAAAACTTTTAAATAGAGCTGGTTATGAATTCACTTTAGCTGCCGTTAATGGAGCAGTTTCAATTGTTAAAGGTGAATTGGAACCTATGAATCCAGAAGAATCTGAAGAAAATCGTGTTTATTTACGTAACAATATTTTTTATTCCTTTGGTGTCGATTCAACTGAACAATTTAAAGAAACTGGTGGAAACGAAGCAGCTCGTGCAGCAGCTTTAAAAGATTTAGATTCAATCCGTTGCTTGAATAAAATCGACGCAAATGGTGTTCTGCATCTTTGTACTGTTGTCGTTGATTATTGCGGTAAACGTGTGATTTGTCAAACTCCAGTCCCAGGTATTTTTAACCAATCTCAAATTCAAGAAAATGAAGAGGTTTCAAATTCAGAAGAAAAACTGGGAAATGAAGCAAATGATGATGAAGCAAATGATCATTCAATCTCATCTGATAGAATTGTTTATGGTTTAACAGATGGTGCTACTAAATTAGCTGCTGACAAGGAATTTCTTAAAAAATTTGCTCCAATTGGTGAAGCATTCCATATAAAACCTCATCAAGTTTGGACCACGGATGGTCAAGTTAAAGAAACTGTAGTTACTTCAGCTGAAACTAAAGGTTTAATTGGTTCTGATGGCCGTTCTTATATCATTGATTTATACCGTACTACTCCATTAGACATTGAGTTTATTGATAATCATTTTAATCCAGAAACTGAAAATTCATATCCTCATCGTGAAACAACTTTAAGACATGAAGCTACAGAAGAATGGTGGAGACGTCAAGTAGCCGTTGCTATTAAAAAGGCTACAGATGAATTTGAATCTGAAAAGCAGAAAAAATTGGAAATGGGTGAAAAAATTGATGAAGAGGTTAAACCAACTTTTACCGTTAAACCAAGTGATTTTGCTTTAAATCCTGATGCTTTTTCATTAAACAGAAAAGTTGTATCAAAAGAAGATCAAGGAGAATTGGAAAAAGATGAACAAACAGTAAGAGAAGTTTCGAAATTTGTTTCTTTGGTTTTACTTCCAGAGTATATTGAGGAAGTTGCTTCAGCTAAGATAATGGCTCCAATTGATGGTTGCCATTTAGTTTCAGTTTTGCATAAGCGTGGTATCAATGTCCGTTATTTGGGAAGATTAGCTTCTGAGGTTTTAAAAGTTAAAGAGAGCTATTTACTTGAAGAACTGACTAAAAAACTCGAAATTAAAAAATTGAATGAAGAAGCAGAAGCAAAAGCTGCAAATACAGATGATAAAAAAGCTGAAGACGAAAAGAAAGAAGAAGAAAAAGAAGAAGAAGAAGAAGAAGAAGAAAAGGAAAAGCCTAAATCCTCATCAAACTTTACTCCTACAATTTCAGCTTTGGATAGTTTATACCGTATTGTTATCCAGGAAATTGTTTGTCGTAGTGTAAAACACCTTTTGCGTTTGTACACTTCTTCATTACCATTGGTTTTAATTCCATCTGCTATTGCTCATATCCATAACTGTCTCTTAGGTGACAAAGTTAACGGATCTCCTGTTGCAGTTGTTGACGAAGAGTTGAGAGATCTTTACAGTGACTCTGATTTTTCTTTTACTGAAATTACTCCGTCCTCATTGATTCAATCAATATCTAATGAAGCATTCATTCGTTACCGTTACGAGTTACCTGCTGGTTGGAAGGAAGAATTAATAAATCCAATTTCATTATTAAGAGAAATTGCTATCAAGTTTGGTATTCAATGGGAATCTCGTTCTTACGCTTTCACAAAGGAAGAATTTGAAACAACCCAAGTACAAAGTGGTATTTCCGAAGTTGATACTCAAGTTTTGAAAAATACCAAAAAGAAGGGCAAACATTCAAATACTTCTGCAGTAAATTCTGCTACCAATGGATCCGAGGTAAAGCGCTCTACTACTTTTACACCAGAAGATATCATTTGCATACTTCCCGTGGTAAAAGACTCAATATTTCGCTCTTCAGTTGTTGAAGAAGTGTGGGAGCTCGGCCGCGAACGTATACAAACAGAAGAAGAACGCGAGTTTGGCCTTAATCTTTTAGTCGAATCAGTTCAATTCTATGAGCAGATATATGGTACCATTCACCATGAGGTCAGCAAAGCCTATGGTGTGTTAGCTCAAACCTACTTTGACTTGGGATTAATCGAAAAAGCATGTGAATATGCTCGTAAATCGGTTATCATTAGTGAACGTACTTTTGGATTCGACTCTTTCGAGACTTTATTAAGTTTGATCAACTCTGCATTTTTTGAGCTGGCTAACAATAATATCTCCAATGCATTTGTCATGTACAGCCGTGTTTTGAAAGAATGGAATCTTATTTTTGATGGCCATCATCCCTCGATCATTACGACTTTGAGTAATATTGCTTCTTTGTTGGATCAACACAAGTTGTACAAGCAAGCTATTCTTGTATTGAAACTGGCAGCTGACTTAAGTTCAAAGATCAATGGGGAAGAATCACAGATTACCGCAATGATCACTTATCAACTTGGTCAAAACTTCTTGATGGATAAAGATGTTCCATCTGCCATGGAAGAAATGAAAAAATCTTATGAAATTTTCAAAAATCGTGTTGGCGTCGATGATTTACTTACCGTTGATAGTAAAAAATGGTTGGACACATTAAAAGCATATTCTGCTCGTCTTTCTGAGATATCAGCTAGCCAGGGTCAGTTGTCTGCAACTCCACTGACTGGTAAGAAGAACAAGAAGAAGGGAAAGGTCATCCAAGAGCAACAACCTCAATCGTTAAAGCTAAATGCCAAAGCTAAGCAGCAAAATATTATCTCAGTGCCAGAGATTGCTAATCAATCTGTTGAAGATATATTGGCTTTCATCGAGGGAACACACAATGGTGGCAAGCAAAAGAATGGCAAAAAGACAAATGCTAAAAAATAACCACGTCTACCGTTTCTTTGAACTTTTCTTTGAACTTTTAAAGATAGAGAGAGATCTATGCTTCATAATCAAACAACTTGTAAATAGAGTAGTTATTTTATTAAATTTTTATTATTATCAGTTACATTGAAGTTATAATACTATATTATCTAAATAAAAAAAACCAAAGTATTTCTTTATTCATTAATGTAAAATATGCGATTATAAATCAAACTAAATGTTAAATAACAAAAGCAAATGAAAAAAAGCTATACTCGATTTAAGTTTTTGTTTCTAATAAAGATCTGAATCCTCTTCAACATCACCATACATCCAACAACCTATATGCTTTCTTTTAGCCTCGTTTTCTAATTTGATCAATTCTTCCCATTCAGCTTTCAACAACTTTTCATAATCGTTTAGATCTTTTTTGACAATTGCCAATCCTTTTTCAACGAGTTGTCTATTTATTGAAACATTATTCTTTCCAGGAGCACTGACTACAGGGTAATCGTATAATACAACATTGCAATCAACATCAGGCTTTGAACTATCATTATACTTAACAGCAACTAATGAATCAGTTTCAGTAAGTTCAAACACAGTATCAATAAAATCATCCAAGTATGGAGGTGGTGGAACTTTCAATAAGGACAAATCTGCAGAATGCAATTGAGTGGGACAAGAAGATGTGGAATAATTAGATGGCAATTCATAAATATCTTTTGATGAAACTTTTTGGATAAGACCATAATCAATTCTTTGGACTTCATATTCAAATTTTGAATGCGACAAAACTTTGGCTCTGTAAAACTTCTCTGATTCTGGATCTTTTATAGCTATAACTTCATTTCTCTTAGGTGATCTAGATATTGCCATTTTTGACAGCAAATATGAACGCATTGCATCTTGAATCTTTTTGAAATTTTCATTTTCTTCATTTTTCAAATGAAAGAAAATAGTTCCTGTCTTGGAAATATCTTTAACATCAACATTAAGGAATTTTGGTTCCAATTCTAGTTTTTGAACTCTACTATTGATTTTGTCAACAGAGTTTTCTGCTGTTGAATCATAATGTACCCACAAACCAACTTTATTAGTTTGAGCCTCTTCCTGGGCTTGAGTTAATTCAGAAGCAAATCCAGTTTGATTAATCGATGGCTCATGAATCTTTGCCAAACCTTGGAGAAGCAAAGAATGTTGTAATGGAAGACTTTGATTTTGGGAAAATAAATTACCAACAAAAGCACCAGTGTTATCAGTTTTATAAACAGAGATGTTGACGTCTCTTTGCAAATATTTTTTAACAACGTAGTTCAATGCCTGTTTGGAGAGATCCAAATCATTATTTGATACATTAGCTAACCCTCCTAATACCAACACCATTCTTATTGATTCACGAGGTAAGAAGATAACAAATCTATTGTATTTGATAACTTTTTCCACAATTGCAGGAATGCTATTTCTTGATTTAAAAGTGTTCAAAAATGCTGCAGCACGAGTTTTCTCTTCACTTGCCTCTATGACTTTACCCTTTTCTGGGGCCTTACCGTAAATACCTTTCTTATTTTTCTTTGCAGTTTCTTGTAATTCAACGAGTAAATCCCAATTTGGTGCTCTATCAACATCTCCAGCTCTATGATTGATAACTGAAGCATAACCGGATTCCACAATCGATTCAGACAAATTTTTACCATTTGACAAAGAAACGGTTACTAATGGTCTCTCTTCAAAATTTTCAGATTTTGGTCTGATAGCAACGATATTGAGAGATATCTTTTTACCAATAATCTTTTTACGAACAAACTCACGAGCATCTGAGATAAATGCAACAGTTGCTGGGTCATTTTGACGCGGCGAACGTAATGATGCCAATTGGACTGTTATTTCCTCATCATTATCAAGGTAAACATTTAAAGTCTCAGCACTGATAACTTTGCTAACTACCGCTGAAAATTTAGCACCCACCTTGACCACTGATGATGATGAAATAGCCAGCGAATGAGTAGAAGATAAAGGCAGTGGAACCGCTGACCATTTACCTTTTTTAGAACTTTTTGCCTCTTGGAGTATATTACGTAAAACGGACATATTTGATGCTCCCAAGATAATAGATTGTCTATCATCCACTTCAGCTAAACCTTCTTTAAGTAATCTTTGTGAAAGATTGGTACCTGTATTTGAAGCAACATCTGAATCATTTGAAATCTGTGCAATTGGGATCCCATTGGACAATTCACCCAAGAAGTTAACCTTAATTTTATGAGCCATATAAAAAAGTTCAATATAGTATTTTACCTGTTGAGAGTAAGGCTCCACATCTGGAGCCCTCACACCAGCGATATTTACCAATAGCTCTGCATGTTCATATTTCTTCAACAACACTGTAATTTTCAATCTATCACCCGACAATACTCTTTCTACAATAGCATCATATGGCTTAACTTTAGATTTTTCCAATTCAGCTTCTGTTAACGAATTCCTAACTTCAACAATTTTCACTTTATCATCCCATAAACCTAAACCACGGGTCTTAGCCAAATCTTCTGCATCTTTTAAATTAGATGCTTCCATTTCATCGACTCTGTCACGAACTTTAGCACCACCATTCGCTACAATATATTGACCCAAATCTCCGTGAACTCTAGATTCACATTCACCAAACTCTCGTCCAGAAGCTGTAATATTGGAAACTTTACATTTAACCACCTGATTAATCACGGATTCTCGCAAAAACTCTTTGGATTCAAAAGCATATTTCTCATTATTTCTTGGTGCCTGAATATGCGATAACGTAACAATACGTTCAGTTGGTGAAGTTTTACCCTTATGGCCAGGATTCACCAAAACAAGAGTATCACCGGATAAAACGTTTATAACTTTACCAAAGAAAGACATCAAAGACAAAAAAGTTCAACAATAAAATGAAATAAACAACGAACAAAAACAAAAAACAAAAAATTTTTTTTGTTTTTTAAAGAAACTGTCTTAGTTCGTTTGCTGATTTGTATTGAAGTTAAGTTACCGTTCAATTCAATAATACCACAATTCAAAATATAGTTGAACAATTAGGTCCATGCGACCAATCCACTGAAAAATTTGTCCAAAAAAGGAAATTGGAAAGCCGCACACGACACACACTGTTTTGGTCCGCGGCTCAACTAACCTTACTTACCCACTGATAGGACCAGAAACCATCGATGAATTCACTAGATCATTAATCAAGTGGTTAATCAGATAGTGGATCAAGTAATAACATCTGTTGAGTGCTGAGTGTTACTGCCTTTTGGAGTTTTTTTTTCTAATTTTTTAGTTTTACTTTTTTCTTCTCTACTTTTGCCATATTTATGACTATATTATATATTTATTTATGTCCAAGCAATTAGCGAACTGAAAGCTAAAGATTTCGAAACTAAGATAAGTTCTAGATTCACTTTACGGAACAGGTGATAATATCAATATACAGAGACAGAGAGAGCCGCAGGTATTGAGACTGAACAGACAGCTCAATTGAATTACTTATTTATATTAATTGAGAAGTAATTAATTGCATGGCCATAATTGCCCGAATTTGGTATTTTTCACTAAATATAACTAAAACTAATTTTTACATTGTTGGAAAATGTGCATCAAATTAGAGACTAATATTAAATAAGTAAATGAACTAAGGTAAGGGATATTAAACTAAGGTTTTCAACTATATATCTATCATATATATATATAATTTACCTGAAATTTTACCAAATCATGTATGGCTCCATTTCTTTGCCGAATTTGATTTCTCGAAGGTATATTCTCACCTTCTTTGAAGTTCAATTAAGACTGGATCAAGTAATTGAATGTTTGATTTTTTAACTATTTAATTCTTTATTTTTTTTTATTATATGCAGACATTTGTAATGCTTCTCATAAGCTTTTAATATAGTTGCATTCAAAAACTATCATGATTACTTTAAGTCTTCTAATTCAGCTTTCATAGAAAAGTATTTTTATTTATTTATTTATTTTTTTTTATTTTAATCACGTTCAAGTAATTATTTGGTACTTAATAAAAAATGTAACTTTATGATATTCAGCGTGAATTCATTTAACCTTAACCTAAAAATCAAATCGTTTAGCATTGGTAAACCTACAATATCACGTGACCTAAAGAGTATTTTTTATCAAATGCTTTTAGTTGGGTTTAATGGTTTACATTTATATTGAACTAGGTTATTATTATGTTGATCCAATATGGTGAAGAGAAAATATTTTTTTTTCCCATATGTAACATAAACTAATTCTTAATATGATAGGTAGACTTTTGAATTAATTTAGAGCCATGAAGCTGCTATGGCCCTGCTCGATAGAGATTTTCTTTAAAACTTCAAAAAGGTGCCAAGCAGTTTTCAAGGAGTTTAACCTATTGTTAGACGCCAAGTAATTAAATCTCACAAGAAAAGAAAGTAGAGAAAGGAAGCAATAGGCTTTTTACAGATTTTTGTGAAAAATAAGTAACCTATTTTTCCAAAATCTTTGTCACAGAGTCAAATCAAAAGAACAAGCAAAAATTTTCAGATCGAATAGAATCAAATGGAATCGATTCGAATCATCATCATCTCTTTTTCCTTGTATCTCAAATTTTGATTTGATATAAATCAATCACTTTTGAGCGCGTCAACTTGATAACATCATTTCTTTTCCTGATTCAGACATATATAGTATATGCGTATAATATATCTTTGATGCAAAAAGGTGTCTGCTCTTTCTCGATGGTGTACTCCTCCAGTAATGCATTAAAAAAAGCAAGGGATTTTTTTTTTTTTTTTTTTTTTGCTTCTTTGGTGATGTCAAGTACATTAAGACGTCTTTGCAAGTAGTTATGCATCCAATAAATGTTCTTGCAAAAATGATTTACTGTAGGGTCCACTCCTTTTAGTGTTCAAGTTTAATGATAATTTCCAACTATGTTCCCAAAAGAATCAAAAACTGAAAACTTTATTTCACAATTATTTGCAGCTTTACACCATATACAGCTTAATTTTCGTTCAACATTTCTAATCTTTTAACAAAATACACATAAAAAAAGAAAAAAAAAAAGAAATTTCACATTTAATACCTTTATTAAAGTTTAACCGTACAGCTTTAAGGCAGCTTGCGGCTGTCAAACTTCAAACTGTAGTTTTCCTTAATTTTATCTTTAACAGATTTAGTTTGGCAGAGGATTAATCGGGTGAACCAGATTCTAGAAAATAAAAGTTTTTGAAACACGATTTTCAAGAAACTTTTTGGGACCTGGGTGGTACTAATTGTATAAACTGATTGGTTGTGCAAAGGGTCTTTTCGTCGTCTACTCGTTTATATGTTCCAACAGTAGCAAATCCTTGTTCGGAAAGAACCCGACATGAGACATAAAGAATAGAGAGAGAAAAAAAAAGAAACGACAAAAAAGAAAAAAAAAAATTTAACGAAATTTTTTTTAGTCGAAAGCTTATGCGCGAACATTAATGATCTACACTTTTTCTTGTTTTACACTATATTCGATAGTTTATGAATAAACTTTTTTTATTACTGATTCAATTTGAACAGAAAATTTCCTGATCGATAAGGCCCCCTTTGAGTAACTACAAAAAAAAAAAAAGGCAGTTAGCTGAAAAAAGAGCAACTACAAGAGGTGGAATTCTGTAAAATTACTTTATTAAGTTATTGGTTAACAGTGTATTATTGTTAGAAATTGCTAGAAGTAAGAAGGTTTATTAAAAGCTTTCTTATTTTTTATTTCAAAATTTTTTTTTCATTTTTGTTTCTCTTTTTACGGAACAAAAGATTATGTTTCGATGGCAACAGGGGAAAGTGTCTCCTTGCTTGAGCATGGCTTTTATTTCTTCATCATGACAAATTGCTTGCCTACAATATTTAAAAAAAAAATAAAATTACGAGCTACTACATACTGGGACTCCTCTGACGTGTTGTAAAGTTGAAGTACAACTGCCTTAATGTATAATGTATGTTTATTTTAGGAAACCATACTTCCCGCCACTTCACAAGTCTGGTAACTGAAAGGTGAAAAAGAAAAATAAAAAAAAATAAAAAAAAAATAGGTGAATCTAAGCGGCCACCGTTTCTGTATTTTGATTTTGCTTCAATTATATAACCCTGGTTGCAGAACTTCTGTCATATTCCTAGATTTAGATATGGTGTCATTTCTTAAGTTTTGTTTGTTTACGTTTAAAGCTACTCGGTTTTTTTGAAATTTGAACTGAGTGTTTCACGAATACCATACTAGATCTTTCTGAGTTTTTCAGTGATATCATTATTGCTATTTAAAGTAGTTATGCTCAACAAATGTACCTTATACAACTTCAACCAAAAAGTGCAAGTAATTTATTTTAGACCGCTCTAGCTCAAATCAGTATTTAAAGATCTACAGCCATCTTTTGTAGCTGTTTACATTCTTAATGCATTTTTGTTAACAACAAGCATAACTCTTGTCAAATGTTTCCCGAAACTTGCATCAAATTTTTGCTTATTGGTCCATAAAACACGTACACGAAAGCTTTCGTTTGTATCTAAGTATTAAACAAATATGCATAGTTATGCACGGTTACGCATAAAAATTTTCACGAAACTTTAACTTAAATAAGCGCAACGCTTTTAAGGTTTTTCTTTTTTTTTTTTTTGCAGAATTTCAATAGAGACCAACAAACTTCTTCTTTTCACTGGCATCCGCAAAAAGAAAAAAAAACTTGGATTGCACAATTCCCGAAGCACAAAAAAATAAAAAATTATATATATAGAAAAAAAACTCGTACCTTTTTTCTTTAAGACATTTTATATTAGTTTATTCATTAATTTGTTCAAAGTCGATATAGTCTACTGGATAGGTATTTGATTTAGTCATGAAGCTTCGTTTGTTTCTTCTGGCTTTGTCATTATTGACGGCAAATGCCCAAGGTTATACTATTAACATTTTTAATAGCTCTTCCTCGGCTCTCGCCCCAGCAGGTAATTCAGAGTCGGGAACAGCAACAAGTACAACTACAGTATTGATAACTTTAACACCATCATCTTCAAGCTCTTTAGTTCACTCAACTTCTCTTGGAGCAGCAGTTGAAGTCACGTCTTCTTCTGAATCTTCAGCATCAACTGTTGCCGCTGAAGGTACTTCAACAGCTTCAACTGGATCTTCAGCTTCAGCTCTTGCCGCTGAAGGTACTTCAACAACAACATCAACTGGAACTGAATCTTCAGCATCAACTGTTGCCGCTGAAGGTACTTCAACAACATCAACTGGAACTGAATCTTCAGCTTCAACTGTCGCTGCGGAAAGTACTTCAACAACATCAACTGGAACTGAATCTTCAGCTTCTACTGTCGCTGCGGAAAGTACTTCAACAGCATCAGGATCTTCAGCTTCGGCTCTTGCAGCTGAAGGTACTTCAACAACTGAAACTGGAGTCTTTGGAACTACAACAGTTACAATCACTTCATGTTCAAACAACCTGTGTTCCACATCTACAGCCACAACAGGTTACACAGTTGTCACAACTACTATTTATGGTACTGAAACATCATACACAACTTACTGTCCATTAACAGCAACTGGAAGCGCTACCGTTGCCCCAGCTTCTGTTGAGGTTGTAACTGTAACTGCAACTGAAACTACTGTCATCCCAACTACTTATGAGTCAGCTGGTTCTACTTACTCTACAGTAGCCACTACAGGTGTTGAAGTTGTCACTGTTACTATTTATGGAACAGAAACCAGTTACACTACATACTGTCCATTGACTTATACAAGTACCGTTGCTCTGGAAGCCCTGACTGCAGCAAGCACTTACACAACAGTTGTTCCGGCTTCTAGTACCACTGTTTTCACAACCACTTATAGTTCAAGTGGATCTACTTATACTTCTACTGTTACAACTGGTGTTGAAGTTGTAACTGTAACTATTGATGAAACTGTCACTATTTACACAACTTATTGTCCATTGACTGCTACTTCGGTAGTTACCAGCAGTGCTGCCAGTTCATCAAAGGCTACTGCTACTGTTGCTGCTGCTGCTACAACGGCTGAATCCGAGGAATCAGTTTACACATACACTACAACTGTTTACGCTCCATCCACCACAGTCTTCCCAACAAGTTATTCGTCAGCAGGTACTACTCTTTCTTCAACAGTTACCACTGGTGTCACTGTTGTAACTGAAACAATTGAAGAAGTCATCACTATTTACACAACGTATTGTCCATTATCAAAGATCTCAGTTGTTACAACCACATCAACAAGTGCTGAGCAATTCATTTACAGTGCCGGCGCATCTTCAACTGCATCTTCAACTGCTACTTTAGCGGCTGCTGAAGCAACAGCAACAGCAGCTCCTGCATCATCTTCAGCAACTGTCAAACTGACTCTGAGTAGTTCAGAAACTGAAACTACAACTGTTTCATCGGCTACAGGTGGCAGCGCTACTGCAAGTGAAGCAACAGAAAGTTCAACTAAAACTGCTGCTTTAGTTGAAGGTGGTATTATTGGTGAAAGTATAACAACTACAAGCTCAAGTGGAGCAACTGCAGAAACTTCTTCTGAAGCTTCTGCTACTGAAGCTGCTGAAGCTACCGCAACTGCAGCAACCGCTACTGAAAGTTCCACAGAAACTATCTCCACCACAGTAAGTACTTCTCCTGCATCATCATTAGTAACATCTATTTCAGGCAATTACTCCAGCTCTAGCGCAGTTGCCTCTGTTTCGGAAGGTTCGGGTGCTGTTGTTAAATCAAGCGTTTCTGCCTTACTCGGTCTCTTGGCCCTTGGATTTTTGATGATATAAACAGATTAAAAAAAAAAGTGATTTCATTTTTCTTTGAAATTCTTGATTCAAATAATTTTTTTCATTTTTCATGCAAATTGTATTTCTACAAAATAATACTACTAATAGGTATTAATAATGGTATGGTTAGGTTTGCTTTGCAATTGGTTGTATTTTTAGATGAAATGTTTCATTCAATTAAAGAATTATCATCTTTACAACTTTTGTTCATTGATACCGTTTTTTTCAAACTTTTAACAAACATCTTGTAACATTACTGGCATTCCAGTTTCAATTGTCCGGTTTAATTTTCAACTATTTTCTTTACAGTTATTCCAATATATTGATTTTTATTTTTATTTTTATTTTTTTTTTTTTCACATTTGAAATCTTCTTTTTCTTGGAATTCAAAATAACCATTTACATGATGGTTTTATTGACACAAGTCATTCCATCAACGGTGAAAAACCACTGCTACCACATTTTTCTGTTTCTTAAACTTTACGGTTTTTGTTTCAACTTTTACTTATTTTAGACAAGTTTTTCTTTTTGTCTCTTAATAATTGTACATGCTTTTTCTTTTTCTAAACAGTTTCAAAAATCTTTTTTTTTTATTCTTTTTTCTGTTAGATAGGGAAGTTCTTTCGCTTCATACCTATTTTTTTCTTCTTTATATTTGTGCCTTAATTCATAATTTTTATAGATGAAACAAATTATCCATTCAATAAATCGGTACTAAACATCTGTTCTGAAAATGAAAAATCTTGTAAAAAATTACATCAAGCAAACAATGGTAGTGTGTTCTGAATTAAAAAAGTTTTTTGGGTCATAATATGGTCCAGAAGAATATGAAGATGGAGATGGAGAATGGATGGGTGACTGATGTCTTTTAATGAGGTAGAGAGATAGCGTTCTTATCTTGATGAACGTATATAGAAGTTAGATAGAGGTCGGTCATGGTTCGTCTTAAGACTCGTTATATTTTATTTGAGATATTGTATCCATTTGAAGCTTCTTCCGATAAAGTGATTCTGGAACCTGAGACTTTATTATCACTTCATCAACCTTCACCAAGTTCTATTACAAATAAATTATTGATTCAACTGGTAAGACAGTCTTTACTGGATCATTTTGGTGACTATGGAACAGGGACAGCAGGAACCTCGTTGGTGATAAAGTATTTTTCTCCAAGGACATCTACTGGGATTTTAAGAGTCTCCAGAGATTTTTATAGGTATATATGTGCCTCTTTGATGCTTATTAAAAAAATTGATGGTAAAGATGTAATAATAAGAGTAGTGAGGGTTAGTGGTACAATCAAGAAATGTGAGATGGCAGCGATTAAAAGGAATAAGGATTTTATAAATCTGTTGAAAAAAAATGAATTAGGTGGGTTAGAACTGATGTTTGGGTCTGCTTCTGCTTCTGTTTCTGCTGTTGATGAAGAAATTAAAAACCTGGATGCTTATATAACAGATCAGGATATAATAGAAGAATAAATATATATTATACAATATTGAATTTTTGTAATAGATATAATTAATACTATACATATACATAAACTACATAGATAATCATTCCCATCTCGATTTTTTTTTCATAGAGCCTTGTGTTTGAAGACCAGATCTCTTCTTCCCATGATCTTCATCGTGTTCGGTAAGAGAAACTCCATCATCTTTTTCAAATTGTACAGGACCTGATCTGGCTTCTGATTTTTCAACGGGAATTGTGTTTGATTTTTTTGAAGAATCATAGTCAGTAGCACGATCCTCAGCATAACTTGCTTCATAATCCGTATTATAATTATTATCAATTCTTGGCCTGTAAATACTATTAACCGCTTCCTGAGCAGCAAATAATGGTTTGTCATAAATTTGATCATCTGATGATTTAGCATTTGAACTTGCAGCTTTTAAAAACAATCTCGAATCAAAATGTGATTCTATATTATTATTATTATTATTATTATTATTATTATGGTTCAGCGTTGAATTACTAGAAAACTCAACTTTATCAGAAACATCACGACCACTCTCTTTTAAGAATTTCTCTGATGGCAGATTCAATGATTGAATTTCTCTTTGAGCTCTTCCACGCCTTTGTTCTCTTAATAACTTTCTTCTTCTATAAGGATCAGAAATTGAATCACTTCCTTCAAAAGATTGCAAATTTTCAGATCTTGAATCAATATTCCTTTGTCTTCTTGCCCTATCTGCTAATTCTCTAATTTTTTGTTCTTGTTCTAATCTTTCCTTTTCTTTTAATTTCAGTTCTGCTTTTGCTCTTAATTCAATTTCTGCTCTTGCTTGTTTTTCAGCAATCTCCAATGCATCTGCTAAATTGGCAAAATTATCATTTATTTCAACATCTTTTAAATTATTACCTCCTAAATATGACATTCTCTTATCTATTGCAATAGTATAACCTTTTTGATTTTTCCAGTTAGATATTGCTGCTGGTATATGGAAATCTTTACGATCTTGAGCTGATAATTTCTCATCTGGCTCATGTAAAATTGGTGGTGGAGGAGATGGTGGTCCTTGAGGTGTCTTTTTAACTTTAAATTTTGGAGGAAGCATTGGATCCTGCTGCTTATCAACAATTTTAATTATCCTTTGTTGTGGTGCTGTTGTCTTATTTAAAACACCACTTGGTGTATACCTAATAAAAGTCTCTCCATTTTCTGATTTTTGAGAAATACCTTCTGTCTTTGAAGAAATTATTTTATTTAATGCTTCTTGAGTCCTTCTACTATTTTCTTCAAGATCTTCATCCCCAGGCCTTAATAAGTCTTTATCACTAAATTTACCTCTAGAAGGAATCAAATCCTTATACGAACTTTGAACAATCTGTCCCGATAAACGGCCCTGCCCCGCTATTATCAGATTATAGTCAATCACTTGCTCACTGCCATACCCATGACCATCATGACCATCATCACCATTCTCAGACAGTCTCTCAGACAGTTTCTCAGACCGTCCCAGTACCAACGCATTAGATCTATTAAATGATATATTCCTATTATTCCTATTATTCCCTGACATCCTCTCAACTCATTCAACCAATCTATCTCTTTTCCTTATTTTCCAATTTGTAATTTGATATATAAACTCATCGTTATTTAGAAAAAAGAAATATAAAAATTTTTTATTCAAAAAAAAAAAAAGAAAAAAGAAAAAAAAAAGAAATCAAATTTAAAGAAAGAAAAGTTGAAGATAATTAAAATATTGATTTTTATGGAGACTGAGAGTAAGAGTAAGAGAGAGGTTCTGAGAGAGGTTCTGAGAGAGGTTATGCCGTCCAAAATATTATCTGATTCTAACTTGAAGGTTCCAGTAAAGAGGCCGCTTAAGGTTAAATCTTTATGTGAAGTTTGTCATGCTAGAAAAGCTGTTATGAGAAGGCCTAAGAATTTTAGCAGTTTGTGTAAAGAATGTTTTTATCAAGCTTTTGAAACTGAAATCCATAATACTATAGTTGGTAATAAGTTATTTTATTCTGGGGAGAGTGTTGCTATTGGTGCATCTGGTGGGAAAGATTCTACTGTTTTAGCTTATATAATGAAGATTTTAAATGAGAGGTATAATTATGGATTGAATTTAGTACTTTTAAGTATTGATGAAGGTATAAAAGGTTATAGAGATGATTCTTTAGCTACTGTTAAAAGAAACCAACAACAATATGAAATGCCTTTGGAGATTGTTTCATATAAGGATTTATATTCTTGGTCTATGGATGAGATTGTTGCATCTTCTGGGATACGATCAAGTTGTACTTATTGTGGTGTTTTAAGAAGACAAGCATTAGATAGAGGTGCTGCAAAATTAGGTATAAATCATGTTGTAACAGGTCATAATGCTGATGATGTTGCTGAAACTGTTTTAATGAATTTACTTAGAGGTGATACTGCAAGATTAGAAAATTCCACTGCTATAATGACATCTTCTTCTGGATCTCCAATAAAAAGATCAAAACCTTTTAAATATACTTATCAAAAGGAAATCGTACTTTATGCTCATTATAAGAAATTAGATTATTTTTCAACAGAATGTACTTATGCTCCAGAAGCTTTTAGAGGTACTGCAAGACAATTATTGAAAAATTTAGAAGCTGTTAGACCAAGTTGTATAATAGATATTATACATAGTGGTGAAAATTTTAAATTAAAAGAAAAAAGGAAAAGAGAAACATTACAATACAAGAAAAATTGTCGAAATGTACAACAAATAAAAGAAGGTAATAATAAGAATATAGATAATCCAATAGAAGTTCGTTCTGATGGTTCAGTTTCAATTTTTAAAGGAGAGAAAAAATCACTGAATGGGTTTGTTGATGGTAATAGATGTGAAAAGTGTGGTTACTTATCTTCAAATAAAATTTGTAAAGCTTGTATATTATTGCAAGGTTTGGAACATAATAGAGCAAAAGTCTTGATAGATACAGACACAAGCGTTGATGGTGCTGCGGTACTTACTAAAACACTAGAGAAATTAACTTTTTGAAAATTTATTGATCATATATATATAGATTTACAAAAATATTTAATAGATTCTTGATTTATTATGTAAAAAGACAAAAAAAAAAAAAGAAAAAAACAAACATAATATACATATATTAAAAACCAATTTCAATAAATTATAAGATATATACATTTTACTTCAAAATCAAACAAAATAGCTTTTCCACAAGACTCCTTCAAGGTCTTGTAATTCTTCTTCAGTGAAAAATTTACTGTCAATGTGCCAAGTATCTTTTCTATTTTTCTTGAAATCACTTAATGTATTCTTAGCTGATTTTCCAACAATTCCAGAAAGGTTAGAAGACTTATTAGCCAAAGTTGTTAATATACTTGGTAACCATTTAGGGATTGGAGAAACATAAGGGAATGCTTTTACTAATGCACCTAAACCTAAAGTAGCACCATGTAGTTTTATTGAAATTTCATTATTGTTTTCATTTTTATTCAATGTCTTTCTATATTTGTTTAAAATTTTGGTAAAACGATTAATACAATACTCAATTCTTTCATCGATTTGGTCCTCAGGTGTTATATGAATAATACCTGTGAATGTATTTGCCGCACTCTCTCTAACTTCCAATGTTTCGTTAAATAATAATTTGTAAATAAATTCAAAAATCAAAGAGTGTTGATCTTTGGTTAATGATAAATATTTTTTAATATAAAAAACTTGAGCAAATGTCAATACTAAAATGGTACTATGCCAAGTAGCTGTAGAAGAATTAAAACCCACAATAAGATTAATAATTTCTTGATTTTGGTCTATCCTATAAGGAATCTGAGCAATTAATACAAAAACGCTCAGAGGACTAATATTTGCTAATTTACAAACATCCCTCATTTGTCCTAGTTTTAAAAGAAATGGGAAAATATAATCTTTCATATAAGGTACCAAACTAACTGAGGATGAAGAAACCATTATATGTTTCAAAAAATATAAAATTGTTCTTGACTTGTTGAAATAACTTGATTTAATAATTTCTTGAACACTCAAATTTTCAATATCAATCCTTAATTTCTCGATTTCCACAAAAGTTGTAATAAGTTTCTCCTCAATGTAGCCATCAATTTTAAAAGGTAACATTCCTAACGACAATTTTTGTTCATTATTTGTTTCAAAATAACTTTCACTATCAGGAAATGGATCAATTAAGTTAACTATAAAGAGAACACATATTAGTGTACCAATCTGCTCCCGGACATATCTATAAGGATGATCCAAATTACTGAAACATTCTTCAATGGCACGTTTTCTCTCTGGAAATCTCCAAGAGGTAACAGTTGCAAATGATTTAACAAAAGATAATTTAGTCGCTTCTTTGAAGGCTGAATCAGTATCACGGTTGATCTTAAAATCAAGTAACACCTTAATGACGTTTGGAAATCTGCGAACATCTACATGACTTGGAAGCCACCAAGAAAAAATTATCCAAACTCCAGAATTGTCTGGAGACAAATCTTTTGAGAAGAT
The DNA here is from genome assembly GCA_001661245.1 of Pachysolen tannophilus NRRL Y-2460. NCBI lineage: Eukaryota > Fungi > Ascomycota > Pichiomycetes > Alaninales > Pachysolenaceae > Pachysolen > Pachysolen tannophilus. Next base: position 994,333 of record KV454012.1, read on the forward strand.
GTTCGATAGTTTCTCGGCAAGAAAATTATCTCTTAATAATTTAAGATCCTCTGTCAATGAACGAGAAGCTATCAATAATCCACAAAATAGTTCACATACTATAATCTGGTTGCCTTTTTCATCTTTGATATACAATTCATCTATAATCTCAAGAATTTCTTCAAATTTCAAGTTGTTGATATACCCATTAGCCATTAAACGAATTATGCCTGCAATCAAAAAGACATCCGTGGAATGAAAGCTTCCATCTGACTCATTATCTTGAATTAATAGATTTAGAGTACTTTTAATCCAATCTTTAGTAACTAAATCTCCGAATTTTTTCAATACATCAACTTCTTTATCATGAAGATTCAAATCAATAAATGCTTCGTTTTTAATAACATTAATACCATCTCCCCAAAACAACCAGCTAAAATTACTTTTGTTGTCTATAAAATAATGCGGACTATCAAAATTTGACATTTCTCGATAAAATTCTTCTTTATAATTGACAATAGCACCATTAGGACGTGTATTGATCATTAGAGTCTCATTTGGAACATAATCTAAAACATAAAACCTTTCGAAATCATAATTGTAACTACTCAACAGAGAAAATTTATTATAAACTTTAGTTATACCCTTGAAGCATAATCTTGCAATGGCAGGATGCGAACTTTTCGATAATTCATGAAACTTAACTAAAACTTCAGGGTTTGTTTGAACTTCAATATCGGTTTCAATGTTAACAAGAAATATCAAATTGTATAAATTAATTTTCCAAAACTGAGTATTATTTGTATTCTCCAATAATTGCAGAACAATTTTCTGAATCTGCTTCAGAAAAAGTTCTCGCTTTTGATCCTTTGCTAGCTTAACTGCTCTAACTTCTAAATCAATATACGAATCAGGAGGTTTAATTGAATTAACAGCATTGTGATCTATGACACAAACCGAGCTTGGAAGTTTGAATCCTTCAGCAATGCTTTTATAAGTAACACAAGCTAATTCGGATGTGATAACATCATCCAGCTTCATACAAGAAAGCAAAAGCAAAATTAATTCAGGGGTATGAATGAAATCAGACATTATTTTGTTTTTGATTCTTCTTAGTTGTAATAATCTCAATGTGCTTTGAATAACTTTGTAATCTTCTTTAGCAATGGCATCCCTTAAAATTTGAAAAATTTGCTTAATAATAAGAGCATAAGTACCCAATAAAGATTTAAGAGATGAAAATAATGTTATAGAAGCAGGTTTAGCAATATCTGAATAGGCAGAAGCTGAAAGCTTAACCACATCTTTCAAAAGAATTCTATCTAAGTCAGATGTGAATCTGCTGCTAACAAATAAACCTACTCTTTGATTATGGTATTTTTCTAACCTCGCACCAAACGCCAATCTGGTAAAAGGTTTAGTTACCTTTTTAATACATTGAACTGACTCAATAAAATCGTATTTTATGGAGCTGTAGTTATTGTATCCCATAACTAAATCAGCACCAGCATCCGTTATCCAAATTCTGATTGTGTGCAATAAGATTTTAAAAAGTTTAGTATTATTTGGATGATTGACATTCAAAAACTCAAATACTTCATGTAGTTTGTTTCCAATTTCATTTCTTAACTCATGTAGCTTAACGTACTGTAAATTTTGTATTCTTGTGCTATTTTCATCTCCAAAAAAATAATGGCAAGTGTAAAGTTTTTGCTCCCTAAATGTCAAAGAAGGATTTAATGCAGAATTATCAGAGTTGGAGGGGTGTGAAACTGATGGAGTCACTCTCCCTGATATAGGTGCTTCATCAATATTGTTGGTCTGATCATAATCCACCAATTCGTCATCTAACTTATTAGGATCAACAATTTCGTCCTCTTCTTTCCGAATATCCTTTGATACCCCATCAAGAGATTCTTCACTATTTTCCTTCTGATTTTGTTTGGATGAGATCAATGGTGACTTTGGATTCTGGAAATCTCCAATAACACTATATGATTCGGTTTTAGTTAGCTTTGGTGAGTCGTTTTTAGCTGCTAATTTTCTGATGTTTTTCAAAACCATCAATCTTTGTTCTAAAGATTGAAATTTAGCACCATCTTGTTCACGCAAAATTTCCCTACTAGATGGGTATAATAGACTTGATATTCCTGCTATCCCATGAGCTAAATACAATAAGTGTAAATTGAATTTATCGGTATATTCTAAAGCTTTTGAAGTCTCTTGGATGTCTTTGATTGATATTGACATTGATTGTTGAATGTTCTCCATTACTGTTTTTACGTGCAACTCAAAACAGCTGATAGCAAAATCGACTTCAGATGGAGTTGGAATATGCCAATGAAATTTCAAATTTTCTCTGTTAAATCTTTCTTTGCTGAACTGAAATCCACCCCAAAATTTTTCTGTAACTTTACCATCATTTTTTAAAAGAGCTTCTTCTGAAATTAACCTATTTTCTTTCAAATTTATGCACGTTAAAGTGTTCAACATTTGATATAAAAGTATTGGAGAAATCAATGAAACAGGTCCTCTAACCTTCTGCATAACATAAATGGATAATTCTGTTAAATCCGTTCTGTGTTGTAATAATTCTTCCCCTGCAAAACTGACTGCACCCGATAAGATAACAATATTCCAAAGTAATGGCTGATCACGCGGCAAGATATCATCGCCCCCTCTTATGGATCCTGCACCATTTTCATCGATTTCTTCCCTAATTTTAGGAATCAAAAGTTTGATAAATTTGGAAAATTGGGTTTTAGGATCTCTTTTGACAATAGATGCAACTATAGATGCCACGGCATCTGAAACTGTATAATGAACATTATTGGCAACATAATCATAAAATTCATTAGAAAAAGTTTCATAACAATCATCAGAAAGTGACTCCATCAAAATTTGAACGGTGCCAGGTAGGGCCTCAATAATTTTTGATTCAACCCCGGAATTTTTACGAGGGTCTGGTAAGTTTCCCAATAAATCAAAAACCTTAGAACAAAAACTTTTTATAAAATCTTTAAATGAAGATGACGCCGAATACAAGGCCTGTTGTTCCAATTCCGGATCGTAAGGGAACTCTTCAGTATCAAAGCCTTTTGTATCAGAAACATCATTGTTACTTTTGTAAAATTTTTGCTCTAGAAAGTCCAAGTGCTGCTGTGTAAAATTCATGGCAAATATACCTCCATCGCCTGAATCATCACTCATGTCGGCAAACGGAATAAAACTGCCGACTGAACCTATTAAATATAGAGTTTGCAATGTCTTTATTAGATCATTTGAATCAATACCTGGTAAAGCCAAGGACAATATCCTAACAACATGAACACGATAAACAGGTAATTCAACCATATAACGAGATAAAACAGATAATTCTTTTAATACAACTTTTAGTCTATGGTTTAGCATTACGTTATCTAAAGAAGAATAGCAGTCAATTAGCACCTTGTCCAATACCAACTTGGGTGCGGAATAGCATAATAGATTCAAGGCTTCAATGTAATTATTAGATATAGAATCTTTTTTCGAGTGAATACCAACTTGAATAACCGGAATAAAAATATCCACCATTTTGGAAGTAATTTTATTGTTTAACTTAAAATCGTCATTCAAATTCGACAATGCGTTTTTATGTGTTATTCTTCCTTCACGAGGTCTTTCCATTTGAAGCCTTTTATGATATTGGGAAACAATCAATTGAATTAACTTTGAAATAGGAGAGGACCAGCTACCAGCATTGGAAGGATGAACATATGTCTTGATTGCATTAATTAACGTTGATAATGTTTCAAGGACACCATTCTCTACAAATGCTCGATCTCCAATCATTGAAAAAACTATCAAATTTGCAAAAGCTTGATAATACGTAGAAGAACGATTAGATGATTTCAAAGTCATGATATTCAAAGATTTAGATAAATTTTCCATTAAAGTTTTAAACTGAGCTTCTGTGAATATACCAAACGTACCAAATTCAAACTTTTTGTGATTATCAGGGTTAGAAGCATATTCAACTAAGGAATACTCTGCAATTCTAGATATTAATACAACTATGTGCATATCTATATTTTCCAATCTAGCAACAGTAGACCAAATATGAAATAAACTTGGAATGTAGTATCTCACATCATTTTTGTCAAAGTGTACAATTTTGTTGTCATCAATTACAAAAGATTTAAAGCTCATTGGAACTAATGCATAAAATGCACTCATCGTCATACTTCCTGTTGTTGTTGAAAATTTCGAAAATACTTTTGATGCTATGGTGGAAACAGCATCTTTATCAAAAAAAAAATTTGCATGGAAACTTAATTGAATTAATTTTCTAAAATGTTCTTTATCATAGAAATCATAATAGTAATCTGGATGTGGGAAATTAGAAATTAGCTCATCATACATGGGTTTCCAATCTAGTACCAACCCAAGCTCTTTTAAAATTTCTCTATCCTTTGTTAATAGTTGAAAGACTTCAATATACAAATCAAGATTCAAAAATTGTCCCTTTGACAAGCAAACTGCGTAATAAACTTTTGCTAAAGATGCCCTAAGCTTGAAAGGGATATCATATTTCATTTTGATCAATGTTTTCAATTCGATTGTCCAACTTCTGGTATTAATAATAGCTGCAGATTTTGGAGATAATTTTGTCACAGGTGTAGACCTTCCTTTATTTTCACCTTCATTTTCGTTATCATCATTTCCCTCGCTTTCATCACCAGAATCATCTTCTATATCATCTATTGTTTCTTCAGCATTAAAATTGCTATCAAACAAATCAGTTTCTAATGCAAGATCAATATCACTAATTAAATTGTTTTTCAAAGATGCTAAATCTTTAGCACTAATCGAAATAGCACCCAGCAAATCTAATGAATTTATAGCTATATAGAGATGTGAAACAATATGCGAAAGGTATCTTGCCTTATCCTTTACAGTTTCAATATTATATGGTAAAAGACTTGGTAAATCGGGCTCATCACTTGGGTCTTTGGAGTAAAAATCACAAGATTGATCCAACTGCAATTGTGAAGCCTCTTGGTTATCCTCAGGAAAATCCAATTTATAATGATGAATCCTAGATGACTCAATCGAAAGAAAAGTCGATTGATACCTCACATCACCGCCCAGCGATGGTGTTATTGATCTGTTATTAAACTGTTGACTAGGAAGAAAAGAATCATCAGCATTGGGATTTTCACTAATAAACGCTGACGAACTCCTTGCTAAAGGTGAATTGTACCTTGGATGAACACTCAATGACTTCCCCAAGTCTTTATTAGGTAGCCTCTTTAACGGAATTGGCTGTTTTATTCGATGATCCATCTCGCAATCGAATTTTGCCTCCTTCACTTTTAACCGCTACCAATTACAAAATTATCAACGTTAACAACTCTTTTTTTTTCTTTTCTTTTCTTTTTTACCAAAAGATAACACTGATACCAATAATTGCTATGATATAACCTTCTAATAGAATCCAAGATATCCTCAGTCTTTAGAACCAATTAATAAATAATAAATATGGAGTCGTTCTCTAACGTTTCCAATAATTTGATAATTGTATTAAAAATAAAAGAATATGTTTAAAAATGAGGTTCTTGTTAGGCGGACATACGCCACTACTTTTCAATTTGTAATCTACAAGAGGCAATCATCAACCAGTTAGATGAGTTAAATGAGTTAGACGACTACTTATAGAGGGTAAATATCTGATAAGATAAATTGTATTATGTAATTTTAGTTGAAAGCTAATTCAAGTATGTTTCATAGTTCATCATGGGTTTTTTCATTCTTGGACTTTGAATCAGTTTTAAATTGCTTATGATCAAGCAATTCGAAAATCTCGTTATCGTAAGAAGTCCATTCAGGAACTTGTCTTCTAGCTCTATCCAACTTTGGTTCTTTTGTCAAAGGATTATTACATAGATCTATTGTCTTGGCCACTTTAAGACTTTCGTCACTGCACCATGTCTCGCACCATAACCATTCTTGAGGTAACGAAAATATCTTAATTCTATGTTGCAAATTATTTGGAAGATCTTGATCTAAGTTGGATAACGAACTTGGATCAGCAGATAAGCTTTGGTAATGTTGCCTTAAGATATCACCAGCCATTAGTTGCCTGAATCTTTTCAAATCGATAACATATAATGCACTAATGTGATATTGTAAACCATTTTGTCCCAATACTTTATCCCAATAACCTTGCTTCCAAAATCTAAAACCTTCCATTTCTTTACGTGAATCACACATTGGAGTATAACCATAAGGTGCACCTTCTAAATCCAAATCGATCAATTCTTTTAAATCAGTACGAACAATTTGGTCTGCATCAACAAAAATAACTTTTTGTAAATCTTGAGGAAATAATACATCTAAGAATAAAATCTTATAACCCCAAATTGTTCTTTGTTTCTCTCTTTGACCTCTTAACCATTTTGGCCATTTATATGTGACCAATTCGTATTCAAAACCATAGTTTTCAGCCAATATTGGTAAATTTTTTTTAAATGTTGGAGACATGTAGTTTTCAATTAGCCAAAATTTAACTGTATGTTCTGTATTTTTCATAACAGAAGCAGTCATAATGCTTAAAAATCTTTCATACAAGTGTCCACTGGCAACGGTGAAAATGTTTATTTCTGCTTGCAGTTTTGGTTTATCCTGTGATTTGAAAAATCTCTTGAATAAATTTGTACCTTGTTCAATGATTCCAATATCATCATCTTCATCGCTTAAAATGGAATGTGACTCTTTGCCAATTTTTTTCTTAACTACTGGATAAATAGTTAAACCATTCAAGTTCAATATAGAAAACATAACAGAATCTTTAGAAGTTACCTTTTCATATTCTTGAATATCAGATATAAAAGTAGTATCAACGTCAACTATTTCGTAAATACTAGATGTCTTAGTATTAGGCTTTAACTTAAATTCCCATAATCCTGGGTTAGCTTTTAATTGTAAATATCCCAAGTTGGCCATAACATTGGTATCAGAGTATAACTCATCTTGTGTCAATTGAACTTGTAAACCGGTAGGAGGTTGGCCAGATTTGGAATTTAATGATACTTCTCTTGCATGTCCTTCAACCAAAATATTTTTCAATTCGTATATTCCACTTACATCACCAGTATTGTCTAGTTTGACATTATCCAAATCTGATATTGCTTCTTTAATGGTGACAATCCAAGAAGATGGAACATCCAAATCTAACGTGAAAAGAGTCTTTTCAGGCACTTGTTTGAAAACTCCTCTATTTTCATCATTCAAATATATATAGTCTCCATTTTCGTCAAAGTTAACACCAGTTTGATATACACCTCTATAGAATCTCTTAATTTCAATATTTTCCAAAGTCTTCAATGGCTTTAAAGCAATTTTAATGTTAAGAAAATCTTTATCAAAGCTATTGAATACTTTTACTAATGAAATTAATTTTTGTGAAAGTTCATTAATCGGTTGAATCACAACAGTAATGTCTATTAATGAATTTTCAATATATGGTCTAACAGGAATAATAGTATTTTCTCTGATTAAAGATAAATCATATCTAGGAATTGGAGAGTTGAAATATATACTAGAATCTTCATCGTCATTATCATCTTTATAATAAGTTTTAGTTATTTGGGTTGACAAGAGTTCAAACCAAGTATATTTTTCAATTCCAGTGTTTTTTTCAACATCAAACTGACCTAAATTATCATAAATCATCCCTAATCTACTGTCAACTTCATAATTTATGAATAGTTCCAAGTCATCAAAGGATAAAATATCGGTTTCATCATTAATTTTTAATACTCTACCATTTAATATAACGTAATAAGAAGAATCTTCTTTCAACAAAGTACTTAAACCGTATAATTTCTTAATTTTTGATAATTTAGCTGGATCGATCTCTGAAAGATTTACATCTTTTTGGGAACTGTTTATTTGTTCAATCAAATATTCTTCGGCTTCTAATCCAACAGTATTATATTTTTCTTTGAAATGATTGAAGATGGATTCTCCTTTACCAATATTGATATAATTCAATTTCAAATTTCCTGTTACAGTTATCACCTTAAGTAAGTGCAAAAACTGGGTTAAACATTTCTCTGATTCAAAATCACCGATAAACCACAAAGTTTTCAAAACCGATTCATCTGCAATATTGCTTGTGATTTGACCAATCTGATCTTCTTCTAATAATTTCTGATACTCTTCAAAATTGAGTTTTTTATAAATAGCTGGTGTTTCCAGATCCAGAGAATCAGGAATGATAAATGTATTTCTACCCTTGTCTGCATCACTAAATAAAAAGTCTTTTAAAGGAGTTGTCTTTCTAATTTCTTTGTTTTTCAAAGCTTCAGAAAGCTTTAAAACATCAAGATAAATTTGGGTAGCAATATACATTTGCCATTGTTGACCAAAACTATAAAAAACTCCATTAACTAAAATTTGTGGTTTATTGATTGAAAATTTTTTTAAAAACTTTTCATTCAGAAGTAATAATTTCTTCAATTGTTCATCAAATTCTTCTGGAATATCCAGATTTTCAATTATTATATCTGTAAGAGGTAGTTGACCATTTTCTTGGATACTCTGCATCAACTCTTCATTAACTTGTTGTAAATAACTAAAAGCTTGCCTCAAACCTTCAGCATGAAGTAAATATAAAAATTGTTTTGTAATGATCAAATCTCTCTCATTTTTAATCAATGGAATAATACCAACTTGCTGAGGAATCATATTTTGTAAAATCATTTGAGAAAACTGAAGAAAATAATAAACTTGAATAGGATCAGAAAAACTGACTATAAAAACGGTATCATGAACATTTTCTTTCAAATTTGGAACTTGACCTGGTTGAATTTGTTTAGTAACATAATCTTTCCTAGTTCTTTTCAAATTTGCATACATTGGGTCTTTTTCTATATCGTTCACATATATGATAACGTCTTGACTATCCCTAATATCATAACGTTTTTTGGAAGATGAACCTTTAGTCTTCAATAAACTATGATATGCAAAAGAATTTATTAAATTTTTTGACTGAAATGGATTTAATCCCAAATTCATCAAATATTTTATTATTGACAGTTCTTTAGAAACATATTTCAAAATTCCATGTAAATTTAAAGAAAAATCATCTAATGGGAATCCATTTATATATAAACCTGGTGGGGCCACTGTTTCAGATTCCAACAAATCCAGAACGGTATCATTATCAAGAGTATCTAATTCAGATAAATGAGAAGCATATTTAGGGAAATCTTGTAATAAAATATTCAAGATTTCATAATTTTCAGTTCCATTTCCTGAGTAGTTTAAAACATAATCAGCAATTTTTAAATCCAAATCATCAATCTTACTAACTGGTTTGATATCTTCCATATATTGTTCCCAAAAATTCTTTGAAACAACATTATCAGAAATTTTACCCTTAATCTGATCAGTAGATGCCTTACGTTGATTATTTCTGTCATCAATTACAATATAATCAGTTCTTTTCAAAGTCAAATCCACTCCATATCCTGATAATTCTTCATAACAAAAATTTTCTTGGTCTCGTTGTTCTTGTTGTTGTTGTGGCAAATATCTCCAAATAAATCTTAATTTATCTGCTTGAACAAATTGATATAAATTGTAAAACATTTTCCTAAATTCTGAGGAATCAACTGTACCGTATAATATAAGCACAGGGCCTTCATTATCCCCAATTACTCTATCAAATGGTAAAATAACATCACTCTGAGACTTCTTATCAGTTATTATTGCAAACAAATCATCTGCAGAACAATATAACTCATCATTGAATAATACAAACGATTTTGGTATTTCACCATTACCACCAGAACATTTCTCAACAAGTTTTTCTCCATATTTCGGTAACACATCTGATTTAAAAAATTGATAATGAGATTGAACCCTTGGAGTGAAAAACTTATTCGCCAAGTAAAGCTCCATAATGCGACGATCACTTTTATCAACAAGATCTAACGATACCTCGTACAATTTTGAATCAGAAAGCACTTTTAAATTATCATCATCATCAAATTCTTCTTCTGCAGCATTGTTTAAAGGAATTTGTAAAAAATTCGATACCAAACTCAAATACGCACTCTCATTTAAAGAACTAACAGTCTCCAATAAGTTCAAATGAAATGGTGTTCTCAACCAAGTACTTTCCAATTGAACATCAACCAAATGATCATTACCTCCATCAATTATTTTTCTTGCACAAGCATGTGTCCACAAGCAATTGAACAAAACCGTAAAAACTACCACAAGAAAATACCTCATCTTCTCAAACTTCTCAAGCTTTTCAAACTTCTCAAGCTACACACAATATATCAACCCAGCTTCCTCCAGAGACTTTTTTCTATTCATCAACTTAAAAGTCGAGTTTATTATCTTTTGAAAAGTTTCCAATTCACTTTTCCGCCAGTAGTGCTGGAAAATTCAAAAATGGTATCTTAAAACCGTTAAGTTAAACTTGAAAGGAAGAGATGAGAACCAATTGATTGGAATGATATTGATTGGAAGAGTTTAGAAGAGTGGTTTGAGAAGGGTTTTTCTTTTGGTAAAGTTATTGATTGTTGTATATTGATTTCTTTGGATTTAGTGGGATTTTCATAAATGATGTTGCGAGTTTGTGCTAGGAGTGGGTTGAGGTTTCTGATTTATAAAAAATTGAGTAGAGAGAATTTTAGTGGTGGTATCTTATTGATGAGAAGTGTTTATACTACAACGGATGGTAACGATGAAAGTAAGAATTCGATCAAGGTTCCTTATGGTAAGAATGTGGAGATATCACGAGGTTTCAAGAAAGGAGCTGAAGGTGGGGTTTTGGAAGGTCAAGAGCAAGAAGATATTATCAAACCTCCAGTTCATGTGGATATCTTGGAAGAACAAAAGAAATTTGAGCAAAGTTTAAAATTAGAAGAGGAAATAGAAAGAGCTAAATTGGTCAAGTTACCGACACCTAAGATGTTGAAACAGCATTTAGATGATTATATTGTTGGTCAAGAAACTACCAAGAAGATTATATCTGTTGCTGTTTATAAGCATCAATATATTCAACAATTAACAGCAATAGATAAAAAATATAAAATGAGATTACATCAATTTAATAGTTCATTGCTGTCTTTGGAATCTTATGATACAGAGCTAATGATAGAAGAACCTGATTTGGAAAAATCCAATATTTTATTAATTGGACCTTCAGGTTCAGGAAAGACTTTAATTGCAAAGACATTAGCCAAATTATTAAAATTACCAATTACAATAACGGATTGTACTTCATTAACTCAAGCAGGGTATGTCGGTGAAGATATTGAAAGTTGTATTGAGAAATTATTAATAAATGCAAATTATGATGTTGATTTATGTGAACGTGGAATTGTGGTATTAGATGAAATAGATAAATTATCCAAACCTTCACTTTATAGTGGAACAAAAGATATTGCAGGAGAAGGTGTTCAACAAGGTCTTTTAAAATTGATTGAAGGTAGTAAAGTTAGTGTTAAGGTAAAAGATTATGCCAATATTAAAGGTGTTTTGAATGATAGTACAAACACTGATAATAGTAAAAAAAATGGTAATGAACAAAATTTTATTGTTGATACCAGTAATATTTTATTTATTTCAATGGGTGCTTTCATTGGTCTTGATAAAATTGTAGCACAAAGATTTAGATCATCATCGGCTATTGGGTTTGATGATGACGATCATAATAATAATAAAATTGATTCTAAAAAAGTAATCGATCAAGATGAATTTAATTCTGAAAATATTGATCAAGATGAATTTACTACATCTGGTTTCCAAGAGAAAATAAAAACTCTGGATAAAGATGATTTCAAGACAAGTATAGTTGAACATGTTGTCTTGAGTAATGGTAAAAGTTTATCTGCATTAGAATTAACTTCTCCAGTGGATTTACAACAATTTGGGTTAATACCTGAATTAATTGGAAGGTTACCAATAATTACAGCATTGAACCCATTATCAGTTGAAAATCTTGTAGAAATCTCAACAGAACCTAAAAATTCAATAATTAAACAATATGAATATTTTTTCCAAAAAATGGGAGTAAGATTAGCCATTACAAATAAGGCAATTGAAAAAATTGCCAAAATATCACTTTTAAATGGATCTGGAGCAAGAGGCTTAAGATCAATCTTGGAGAAAATCTTATTAAGTGTTAATTATGATTGTCCAGGTTCAGGTATTTCATTTGTATTAATAGATAAACAAGTTCTTTATAATTTTGAAAAAAATGATGGATTAATAATTAATACAGATCATACAGAAACACAAATCCAAAACTCAATTTCAGCAAAATACTATTCCAGAGGTGATATATTCACTTTCTTAAACGATGTGGGCCAAGAAGATGAACAATTGATGAAGAAAATCGAACAAGAATACAAGATCCCAAGTTTAACCCAACACAAGAAAGTTGAAAAAATCAATGCCTCCGGATAAGTAAATCTCTATAATCGATATACTTATATACGTACATACAAACTATAAAAAATAACCCCAATACAAAAAAACACACTTCTTGCTATTGCTCTTGCCATTATCGCTCTCGTCATTGTCGTTGTCGTTGTCGTTATCTCTTCAATTCTCCAGGTGAAATCTGCCAAAATGTCCGCTGTGTCAATGTGCCACTAACCTTTCCTCTTTTGTAAACGGTATCAAACCGATAATAGGTGCCATAATAACTTTGCTCATTGGTATTTAACATATAATATATATATATATAATATATATATATGATATAAATATTAGTTATTAATTATTGATTATAATAGATCTTAAGAGGTTATGGAAAAATTCAATCTTCCATTTAGGAGGCCGGCGGCTTCTAAGATTTTGAAAATTTGTAATGTTCCAAGTAATCAACTTGCATTAAGTAATTGTGTTGTTGCTAATCCAAAAGATTTTCGAGATGGTGAAACTGTGATAGCAGATAATATTTTTGTATTTTCAGTGAGAACATCTAGTGAGGTTGGTGAAGGGTTTCTTGGTGCTAATGGGAATCAAAGGATGTGGGCTCATTGGTCATTGAATCAAGATGTTTCAATTGCTCCTTATGATTTGTTTAAGAGTACTGGTAGTCATGCATATTTAGGACTGTTAAACATTGAAATTAGATTTAGAAATAGAAATAAGACTACTAATCATAAATTTGATCAAGATGTTTTATCTGAAAAATTTATTCAAAATTATGAATCTCAAATTTTTCAACCAACACAAGAGATGGTATTTGAATTTCAAGGTTTTTTATTTAATTTAGTTGTTAAATCAGTTCAATTGGTAGATTTGGGACAAGCGGCTTCTCTGGATTCAAATATTTCTTCTAATATTACCTCTAAAGGTTTATTAACAAATCATACTTTAATAACTTTTTATAGTGGTGATAATATTGTAAAATTGGATTCAAATTCTTTAAATAGACCAAATGCAGATGCAATTATAAGACCAGATTTTAAATTTGAAGATATGGGAATTGGTGGTTTAGATAAAGAATTTACATCCATTTTTAGAAGAGCTTTTGCTTCAAGAATTTTTCCTCCAGCTTTAATTGAAAAATTAGGAATTACTCATGTAAAAGGTTTATTATTATATGGTCCTCCTGGTACTGGTAAAACTTTAATTGCAAGAAGAATTGGTAAAATGTTAAATGCAAGAGAACCAAAAATTGTTAATGGTCCAGAAATTTTAAGTAAATATGTTGGTTCATCAGAGGAAAATATTCGTAATCTTTTCAAAGATGCTGAAGCAGAATATAAATCAAAAGGTGATTCTTCTTCTTTACATATCATTATATTTGATGAATTGGATTCTGTTTTTAAACAAAGAGGTTCAAGAGGTGATGGTACAGGTGTTGCTGATAACGTTGTTAATCAATTGTTATCCAAGATGGACGGTGTTGATCAATTAAATAATATTTTAATTATTGGTATGACCAATCGTCGTGATTTGATTGATGAAGCATTGTTAAGACCAGGTAGATTTGATGTTCAAGTTGAAATTCATTTACCAGATGAATATGGTAGAAAACAAATTTTAGAAATTAAAACCAAGAAAATGAAAGAAAATTCAATGTTAACTCCTGATGTTAATTTAAACGAATTAGCTTCTTTAACTAAAAATTTTAGTGGTGCTGAATTAGAAGGTTTAGTTAAAAGTGCATCTTCTTTCTCCATTAATAGACATATTAAAGTTGGAACCGTGGCAGCTATTAATGAAGATGTTGCCAATATGAAGGTTACTAGACTGGATTTCCTCAATGCATTGAATGAAGTTAAACCTGCATTTGGTGTTAATGAAGAAGATTTGAAAATGGTTACTAAAGGTGGAATAATAAAATTCTCTACTAAGATTGATGAAATTATAAATCATGGAATGCGTTATTTGAAACAAGTTAGTGATTCTCAAAAGACTTCTTTTATCTCATTATTAATGCATGGTCCATCGGGTTCTGGTAAGACAGCTTTAGCAGCATCAATTGCCTTGGCATCTAAATTCCCCTTTGTCAGATTTATTTCTCCAGAAGCTATGGTAGGAATGTCTGAATCAGCTAAAATCCAATACATTGATAATACTTTCCGTGATAGTTATAAATCTCCTTTGAATGTATTGGTTGTTGATAATATAGAAGGATTAATCGAATGGGTTCCAATTGGTCCAAGATTTAGTAATCCAATTTTACAAGCTTTAAAAGTATACCTTAAGAGATCACCACCAGAAGGTCATAGATTGTTGATCATCTCAACATCATCGACTCATGCTGTATTACAACAAATGGATATTCTAAACTGTTTCCACAACGAATTGGCTGTTCCTAATTTGACCTCATTAGCTGAATTCAACAACGTTATGGAATCTGTTGATTTCATGGATGAGAATGCAAGAGCATATATTACAAAGAAATTACAAGCAATCGAAGCAAACAATGGTGCAAGATTGAATGTTGGTATCAAGAAAGCATTGACAAATATCGATACAGCTTCTTTCGATCAAGATGAATCAAACGAGCTTATTGAATTAATGGCACAAACCATGACAAGCAGATAAGAAATCGATACCATTATCATCACCATTAACAACTCACAAGAATCAAAAATCAAAAAGAAAAAAAAAGTTGATTTCTGTCGATATATTCTATACGTCTATATATATATATATATATTTATATATATACATTCTATATATTTGTCTTTTCTGTTCACTATTATGATTGATAAATTTTAAAGATCTTTTAGTTATATCATGTAATTTTGAATCTTTCCATTAACCTGATAAATCGAATTGAAAAAAGAATACGATATATATATATATATATATATATATATATATATATATATATATATTA
>KV454012.1:1010203-1045203 GCA_001661245.1 Pachysolen tannophilus NRRL Y-2460
TATATATATATATATATATATATATATATATATATATATATATATCTTTTAGAATGAATTGTTCTCTGTCATCCAATGCTATAGCACTTATGGATGACTTCATAACTTCTAGTTTAATTGATAATGTATGTATGTAATTTTTTGTTTAAATAATGTTTTTGCAAAACTAACATTTATTGAGAATTGAGTTACCATTAGTTATATTTTTGGGCAACAACAAGGAAGATACAGGATATATGGTTCAAGCCAATCTTGAATCGTTATGTGTTAGAGTCAATCCAGATGTATTTATTGGATGTAGCTGATGAACCATTATGTTCTTTATGTGTTAGCGATTTAATGGAAAGAGTAGAGACTAGAGAATTTATATCTAAATACATTGATAATGAATTGAAATTAACAGAATTTGAGAATCATTTTGAAAAATATCTCAATATTTATTTACCAGATTGTGTATTTGAAATTAATACTACTAGTAGATATGGTGGTAAGATAGGTAAGAGATTTATGGAAGGAACTGTTGTTGCTAGAAGAGAAATTTTACTGGGACAAGAGATTAAATATTTACAAGGTATTTTAAGTGAAGTTTCAGAAGAAGAAACTTTGAATATAAATGATTTGAGTATAATTAGATTATCAAGTAAAAAAAATAAACCATGTTTAATGTTGGGTCCTTTAAGATTTGTTAATCATGATTGTAATGCTAATTCAAAATTTTTTTCAAAATTAAATGTTTTAAAAATAGTTTCCACAAGAAAGATTTTGATGGGAGAAGAAATAACTGTATTTTATTCAAATGATTATTTTGGTGAAGATAATTGTGATTGTTTATGTGCTAGTTGTGAACGTAGTCTTAATGGATATTGGAAATTACATAGAAAATTGATGATTCAAAGATCCCTTGATTTACCAATATTGAATAATACCAAGTCACAATTATCGAATACAAAGATAAGACCAAGACGTTATACAAGGTTACAAAATTCGAAAAATAAAACAATACTAGATTTTTATGGAATGAAACCATCCCAAGATAAGAAAAAGACAATTAATTTTTTAAACAAATTGTATAACAGAAATGTAAGGTCCAAGGCAAAATGCGACAACTGCGGTGTCTTCACTGCAGCTGAACCCATATGCTTGCGGTGCAAAAGACACCAATTAATATATAAAACTGCTTGGCCATTAACATTACAAATTCAAAGGAGCTAGCTGATAAAAAATTTTTTTTTTCTCTCTTTCTTTAGAAGCAGGTCTTCTATCAGCTTTTTCAATCTTGCTGCTATAGAGAGAAGTCTTAACCGCCCATATAGATCTATATCTACTATTTGTACTTTTTTTTCAATTTATATCGTTGTCGTCGTCGTTGTTGTTGTCGTCGTTAAAAACTTCTTTTAAAAAATGATTCTTCCTCTCACCAGCCACTGTAATTATCTTTATTACCCTTTTAGGCTAGCAGCATTTGCCACATTCTGTTTTAGGAAATTTGGCGAATTGTGGCTGGCTTGAATGTTTTTTTCAATGAAAAATTTTTTTTTTCCTCTTTTTTGGTCGTAATAACGAAAATCAATGAATAAAGTAGAGGAGGATATTATAAAATTGTCTTAATAGTGGAGAGATATAGATCCATATATCTATATATCTATATATATCTATATATATAATAGTTGAGAGCAATATATATTGAGAATGCCTCCACAAGTGGTTCGTCCAGATAGTATATTGAAGCGTGCTGAAGAGCTTATTACAGCTGGGCAATCTGAAGCTGCGTTACAGACTTTATACAATTTGATTACTTCCAAGAGAACTCGTTCAGTTTTACCATTGGAGTTGGAACCAATTGCTTTGCTTTTTGTCGAGTTAGCTGTTAGTTTGAGGAATGTTAAGTTGGTAAAGGATGGTTTACATCAGTATAAGAAAAATGTTCAAACATCTACTAATGGGTTACAATCTGTTGAAACTGTTGTTAAAAAATTTATTGAATTATCTGAATCCAAGTTGAATGAAGCCCAGATTAAAGCTGATACAGTTGCTGTTGAAGAAGATGATTTAGAAGCAGCTGAGTCTCCGGAGAGTATTTTATTGTCGGCTGTTTCGACAGATGATTCAAAGGATAGATCAGATCGTGAATTAATTACTCCATGGTTAAGATTTTTATGGGAAGGTTATAGAACTGTATTAGATATCTTGAGAAATAATTCTAAATTAGAACTTACTTATCATAAGATTGTCTTACAAGCTTTCCAATTTTGTTATAAGTTTAATAGGAAGACTGAATTTCATAGATTATGTGATTTATTAAGACAACATATTCAAAGTGCTACTATTTATCAAAAACAACAAGATTATGTTGCAGTTAATCATGTGGACTTGACAGATGTTGATACTTTACAAAGATATTTGGAATTACGTTTTCAACAGTTGAATTTTTCTGTTAAATTGGAATTATGGCAAGAATCTTTTAGGTCAGTTGAAGATGTTCATACTTTATTAAGTTCTTCAAAAAGACAAACAAAACCTCATATGATGGTTAATTATTATGAAAATTTGGCCAAAATTTTTGCCGTTTCTGATAACGCTTTATTTCACGCTGCTGCATGGCAAAAATTCTTCAACTTGTATTCTCAATCACCAACTGCCACTGAAGCTGAAATTAAACATTATGCTTCTGTTTTCTTATTATCTACTTTAGCTATTCCCCCTGAAGATGGTAGTGGGTCATCAAATGTTGATTTTGTAAGAAGTAAAAATTTTAAATTGACATCATTATTGAATTTACCAAAAATTCCAACTCGTGATTCATTGATTCAATCTATTTTAAATAGAGGTATTTTAAACATTGTTGATCCATCATTAGCAAAATTATATTCACTTTTGGAAAAATCTTTCCATCCATTAACTCTTGCTAAAGAAATTCAACCTTCATTTGAAATTATTGAAGCTAATGTTGATTTGAAAAAATATGCAAAACCTTTATCAGAAGTTACTTTAACTAAATTATTTCAACAAGTATCAGAAATTTATGAAAGTATTAAATTAGATTTTTTGGTAGAATTAGCAACTTTTAAAAGTGAATTTCAGAAAACACCAATTGAAATTGAAAACTTTTTGGTTAATGCTGGTCAAAAAGGTTTATTATCTGTTAAGATTGATCATGATGCTAAAGTAGTTTCATTTAGAACTGATCCATTTGAAGAAAAATTATTTGGTACAAGTAACTTACAACCTATACCTGCCGAATTAGTTCATTCATTATTAGCTAATTTAGCTCAAACATTAGTTATAACCAATAGTAGAATTGATCCATCAATTGCTTTAGCTAAAGAAGTTGCAAGAAAACGTGCTTTAGAATTAGCAAATAAGGAATTTGATGCTGAAAGTAAGGAAGTTCTTTCTCGTTTCAATATTTTGGAAGAACGTCAACGTAAATTGGATGAAGCTAGACGTATCAAGGAAGAAGAAGAAATTAGATTAAGACAAGAGAAACTGATAGCTGAGAAGAGAGCAGAACAAGAACGTATTGAACAAGAAGCTATTAGAAGAAGAAAGGAAAAATTATTGCGTGAACAAGAAGCAATTAAAGAAAAGGAAAAGAAGAAGATTGCAGAAGAAATTAATGCTAAAGGTATTATTAAAATTGATGTTGATAAATTGGAAGATCTTGATGCTGATAAGTTACGTTTGATGCAAGTTGAACAATTAACCAAGGATAAGAAAGATTTGGAAACCAAATTAAGATCTTTGGCCAAGAAGATGGATCATACCGAGAGAGCTTATAGAAGATATGAGTTACCATTATTGGCTAAAGATGCCGAGTTACAAAAGGAGAAAGATAAAGAAATTTATGAAGAGACAAAGACTAAGATCATTGCTCAAGCCAAGAAAGAGCATGAATCTGCTATTAAATTACGTGATCGTCTTCAAAAAGTTGTTCCAGATTTCGAAAAGTTTAGAGCAGAAGTTGGTCTGCAAAAACATGAACAATATCTTGCTAAAGTTGCTGAGCTTAAGGCTAAATTAGAAGCTGCAAGACAAGAGCGTATTTCACAAGTTATAGCTGAAAGGAAAGCTTTTATGGAGGAAGAACTTAGAAATAAGAAAGAAGCTGAAAGAAGAGCTGCTGAAGAAGAAGAAATCTTAAAACAAAAAGCTGAAGAGCGCCGCAAGAGAGAAGAAGCCATTGAAAAACAAAGAGAAATTGAACAATTGGCCTTACAGAAGAATAATAGCACGAAAAGAGTTGCATCTCCTAGTGCTAGTGCTAGTACTGGTGCTGGTGCCGCCGAAGCTATCCCATCTGACAGACCATTAAGCTTTGCCGAAAAGATGAGACTTAAGAGAGAACAACAACAAAGAGAAGGTTCTAACGCAAGCAATACAAGCTCTCCACGTGCCCCAGCCTCCTCACTTTCTCCAGCCTCTGCATCATCAAAAGTGGCATCTCCATCTCCAGCTCCTGCAAAGAAAGAATTGACATTTTCAGAGAAGATGAAATTGAAGAGAGCACAGGAAAAGAGATTGTAGTATTTCCCCAAAATTATATATAAATATATATAAATATTGTTTATTTTTTTTTTTTTTCTCAACTTTCTTCCACTTATACAGGTTGTCTTATAGCATGATTAACTTGAATAATATGTCATATTTTAACTGTTTTTAAACCACAAGAAATGGTGTATCTTGGAAGTATCTTAAAAGTATCTTTAATGGTTTTGGCGACACATGACACATAATAGGATATGACATGTGACGTGATTTTTCTCTTTGACACTTGTCACTTGACACCTAACACCTGACATCTGACACACACACGCCACTTGATATGGTGAAATTGGGACACCTGTCGTTTGTGGCTTTATTTTTGTCACTTTTGTCGCTTTTTCTCCAAATTTTTTTTTTTTTTTTTTTGGAAATTTTTCACTGTTTTGATTTTTTTCTTTCTTTTTTGAATCAAGAATTAATTGTATTGAGAATTTGATAAGAACAGCGTAGCCGTATTGATAAAATATTTGAAGAGGTTTTTTTTCATTTTATTTTTTTTTTTTTTCTTTCTTTCTTTGTTTTGCTGTGTTTAATTTGGCAATTGATAATATAGTTTGAAACAGAGTCGAATAGTAATAAAGAAATTAATTTGATCATGTCTACATTTTTCGATGAAATGAAGATGTCTTTTAAAGATGTTCCAATTTTAGAAAATGATAAAATTGCTACATCTGAATTTCTTTGTGCTGCTGAATCATTGATTCATTTATTTGGTGAGTGAAAGAGAATAAAAAGAAAAGAAAAAAAAGAAATTCTTGGTGTATACTAACTTATTTTTTTTTTAGATTTATTTGGTTCTTCAGCGTTTGCTGTTGTTCAAAAAGATATGACTGGTAATGTTGAAAAAATTAGAAAAAGATTATTATCAAGTCCTGGTGATTCATCAACTTTACAAGATTTAATATTAAGTGAAGCTTCAAGTAAATCTAAAAGTGCAACACAAGGTCTTTTATGGTTAACACGAGGATTACAATTTACAGCTCAAGCAATGAGAGAAACTGTTGAAAATGAAAATGAAGAATTAACAAAATCTTTTACAAATTCTTATAATAAAACATTAATAAAATATCATAGTATGTTAGTTAGACCTGTTTTCAAATTAGCAATGAAAGCATGTCCATATAGAAAAGATTTTTTCTTAAAATTAGGTTCAGATCAAAATAAAGTTGGTATTCAAATTAGAGAATGGTTAGAAGCTTTAGAAAAAATTGTTAAATTAATTTTAGATTTTTTCTCAAGTGGTAATTATGATAAAGGTTTATGAAAAATACTTTAAATGAAAAAAAAAAAAAAAATCAAATCATTAAGGACAGTTTATTATATTTTTTAAAAAATTTAATTCAATTCTTATCTCTGTATCTGTCTAATTTTATTTATATATATATATATATATATGTATAGTTTGTTTTCTATTAAATAAAGACCTAATTAAAGGTGTATGCGTTTTTTCAAATTACTACTATATTTAAAAAGAAAAGAAAAAAAAACCCCATAAAAGGTTCAAGTCAAAGTCAAAGTCAAAGTATAGCTAAAGCTAGGTCCAGCCATTAAAATAACTAAAGCTTAGTTTTATTTTTTCTTTTTTAATTCAATCGTGATTTTGTCGATTTGAGGTCGGGATATTCTATATTTCGAACAACCGTAATAACATGCAAAAACACGCGTAAACTTTTTTAAAATATTGAAAATCTTTAATTTCTAATAATGAAATATATAAAATAAAATGAAATATAATATATATTGCTTTGAACTTGGCAAAATTAATTGATACTTTTTAAAGACAAGAATTAACCCAAAAAGGTTAATTTTTTTTTTTAATTTTAAGACATTTAACATTTCTATTTAATTTATTATTATCCCTTCTAATATTGGAAAGAAATGATTTATTATTGAAAAAGAAAAGAAAATTTATTTAATAATCTAAAGCTTTCTAAAAAAAAATTATAGAATACTAAATAAAGAAAAAAAGAAAATGAAAAAGTCTCATTTAGAGAAACCCCGAAGACGAAAATCAAAATGAAAGTAAAGAGAATTGTTAAAAAAAAATGAAATAAATAATATATATATAAAATAAAATAAAAATGAAAAAAAAAAAAATTATTATTTTTATAATTACAATATTAAAAGTGTAAAAATGTAATGATGAAAATAAATTATCATTTAAAACTTCATGATCTTAATGTTTATTGTATTTTTTTTCTATTTTTTTTTTTGAAATTTTCTAAATTTTGAACAATTATTGTAGTAGTATTAGCAGTATTAGTATTAGTAGTAGTAGTAATTATCAACACTTTAACGATTATTCTTATTATTATTATTATTATTATTATATTATACGAAGAAGAAGAAGAAAAAAAATATTGAAAAAAAAATTTAACAATTATGTTTTTTTTTTTAAAGTAAACCTTTTTTTTTNTTTTTTTTTTTTTTTTTTTCTAAAAAAAAAATTATTAGAATCGCATTCTTTAAAATATAATAATAATAATAATAATAATAATAATAATAATAATAATAGTAATAATAGTATTCATATAATAATATTTCTTTTCCTTTAAAGTCGCAGTAATTAAAAAAACACTTATAACAAAGATAAGGCAATAGCAACAAAAGTACCAAAGATTGATAAACTTGCAACTGCAGAGTTACCTGCAGCCAGAGCAGTTGATGAAGATGAAGATGAAGATGAACTTGAATCTGAACTTGAACCAGTAGAAGTACTCAGTCCTGAAGTAGCAGTACCTGTAGTTGAAGTTGAACTTGAAGCAGCAGAACAAACATACTTGTCACCTTCAATGACACCATCACTATCTAAATCGTTAAATTCAGTACAATCCAAGTCACCATCAGTTTCAACAATGAATCCACCTCTAACAGTTTTTAAAGCTGGTAATGAAGCATTTGAAAAAGAACCTTCAAATTCAACAGCACCACCAACGGTTTCTAAATCATCAAATCCATCAATTGTATCTAAATCTGTATTGTTAACAATAACAAAACCTCCAGCAATAGAAGTTAATTTTGAAAAATCAAGTTCTGTTAATTTTTCATTATTTTCAATTGTTAAAGTACCACCAATAGTTTCAACAGAATTAACTTTAATTGATTCCATAACTGAACTAATAAAACCTAATGAAGCATTAACAGTAGTTAAGTTACTAAGAGAAACAGAAGCAATATCACGGAAAGTAATATTATTTGCCCAAATTAAATCATCAAATTTAACATCAACATCTTCTGAATTATAAGAAATATCTAATGCAGATGAAATTGTTTCAATTGAAGATTCAATAGTATCCAAATTCTTATTATTGTTAATATTAAAAGTTTCAACATTTGTAGCATCAAATCCATCTAAACTTGATAAATAAGTATCAGAAATATAAATTGATTCAGCATCTGTAATACCAGTAGTTAAAGAAATTGAACTTAAAGCTGGTAAAGTAACAAAATAAACTGCACCAACTGAACTTAATTCAGCAAATGACAGAGTTGATAAAATAGTTAAATCCACAAGACTTAAAGTACCAGTAATGGTAGTAATAGAATCGGCAGTAAGAGAAGTTAAACTAGTAGCATTGTAAACAGTCAAATCACCATAAATAGCTTTAATGTTTGAAATTGAAGCAGTTGCAATATCACCACCAATGGTAAGGTCACCTTTAATGGCATCACATGAAGCCAAGTCATCCAACTCTGATTGAGCAGTAGCAGTATAAGATGTCAAGGTACAACCAGAAGCAACAGAAACAGAAGTTGTGGATGTAATAGTAGCATCTATAAAATTAAATAGAATAGAATTAAAAGAAGAAAATTTGTTAGTATAAAATTTCAAAATAGAAATTCACAAAAGTAGTTCGGGGCATATCAATTTGGAGGGCAAAAGAAAAAAAAAAAAGAACAGTAGTAGTCGTGTAACGCAAAACCAATTACCTCTCCTGCGCCTTAAATTTAATTTATTTATAAAATTTCTTTTTTTTCTTTGATTCTTTCTCTCGGGAAAAAAAAAAAAACTAATTTTAGAAATAAATTAAATTTAAAATTGAAAAAAAATTTTTTTTTTTTTCAAAATCGTCGAAGAAGGGGGAAAAGAGCGCGAACGAATCAAATCTGTAAACAAAATCTGTACTATTTTTGTATGGGCGTTAAAAAATGAATAATAATAATAAAAATAAATCATAAGAGAATCAATGAAATGATCTATGGTGATTGATATATATTGATTGATCCATTTTAATGTAAAAATCATCATGAACAGTTTTATTTATATTTATGATGAATAAATGAATGATTGATTGATTTAATTAATAGTAAATATTTTTTCTTTTTTTTTTAAAAAATTCTTTGTATGCCAGATCTCTTGTTTATTTAATTAAATTTTCTCTCTTTAAACGCCCTCTAAAATTACAAATCAATAATACCCATATTGAAAAATCCAATATACAATTTTCTTTTTGTTTTGCCTCCACCAACTGAAATTTATTAAATTTACTTACTTAATGATGAAGTTATCTCAGTAACATCAGCAAGAACTGTTGAAACCAAGGCAGCAGCCAAAAACAATGATTTCTTGAATTGCATGTTTTCCTATAGTTTTTTTTTATGATAAAAAAATAAAAGCGAAAGTGAATAGAAATAAACACAGCAATTAAATTGAAGTTATTTAAATTTAAAATAAATGGAAAATAAAATAAACAGGAGACTTCAATTTAATATATAAAAAGAAAGGAAGGGGGAAAAGTTATTTAAAAAAAAAAAAAAGAGATTAGAAAGAGTTGATTGAGAAAAGTGGTTACCGAAGAAGAATATTAATCGAGGTATACATATACAATTCACTCACTTACATACTTAGTTATTTACTTATTTACACTCACCCACACACTCAATTCACACTTACTTACGCATAAAATACGTACATACATACATAAATATGTTATGATTAACTGAAAATAGTAATTAAAACTATGTTGTGCCGGTAACAATATTTATTTTCATTTAACCTAAAAAGGCTTTTTCCGGGGGTGTTTTCTTTACAACAGTGGGTGAATTCCGGGAATTATAAAATTATAGATGAAAAAAAAAAAAAAGAAAACAAAATAAAAAAAAAAAGACGCACTGAAAATCGGAATTGCAGCTTACCGCGAGTTAACAACCTCAATACAAATTCAAATTAAACTTTTGACTTTTGAAAAAATTAAAATTGAAAGCTGAAACTGTATTTCTCGCTCTGCACATAACGTTGTTGTTGTGTTTAAGCTCCAGCCCCCTTATGATACAGAAACCTACACTTTACATTTTACACAAACACAAAAAATTGAGTTTATTTTGTTGTTTGTTTAATCTGTATAGCCTACTAATATTTTTTTTACAGCAAAAAAAAAAAAAGAAAAAACATTACATATTATACACTTTTTCGGTTTTTTGTAAATAGTGTAACCCTGGATTGGCGTTCTTTTACAAGGCGCCCTTCCCCCAAAGGGTATGCTCACGGTACTATTCTAAAAAAATTTTATAACTAAGGCAACTCGTTATTTTTAAAATTTCTTTAGATTTTTAAAATTTCTTCTTTTGCCCGCCGGGAATTTTTTCCGGTATTCTGTCTCTGTTCTAAAAAAAAATTCATCTCTGCCTTCGAGAGCGGGAACTTTTCCCTTCTCTTTCTTTCTCTTTCTCTTTTGTTATTTTATTGTTTCTCCCCGCAAAAGAGGTGGGTGGGATTCCAACTTACTGACCAGCTGGAGAGAAAGACTAGTTTAGTTAAATTCTAGATTTTAAAATAGTAAAAAAGTTTCAAGAATAGATATTTCAATTCAACTATATTATTCTTTTTGGTTTTTTTTGGTTTTTGTTAATTTTATAATTTTTTAAATAAAATGTCATCTACATTGGTTTCTTCAGAAGATGAATTTTCACAAAATTTAATTAATTTATTAAATTTAACTGTTCCAATACCAAAATATAATGATGATTATTCAAGAGATTTAAAACAAGTTTCATCATTAGGTATAACACTTGCAAAAATACCTAATTTAAATAATTTTCAATTTCAAAAAAATTCAAATGAAATATCAAATAATAATCAAGAAAGACAAATTGAAGTTTTTTTCAAATCAATAAAACCTCCTTTAAAATTTACACATAAATTAAATTGTACTGGTTCAAGTACTATTTATAAATTAAAAGAAGATTTAATAAATAATTTAGATTTATTAAAATTAAATTCAATTTCAATATCTTGTTTAAAATTTTTAATAAAGGGTAAAGTTATTAATGATAATGTTTTTTTAAAAGATCTTATTAATTTTACAAATGATGAAAAAAAAATTCCTGAAATTTCATTTATGGTAATTGTAGGGAATAATAGTACAGTTTCTTCTCGTGATACAACTCCAATACCAATGAATCTTGAAGATCCACCAATAATATCATTACAACAAGAACCTAATACTAGTAATATAAATAATTTAAGTGAAGAATTATGGCTGAAAATAGGTAATCAAGTTGCAAGTATGTATAATACAAAGGATACATCTAAAATCATGGAAAGATTGAAAAAAGGTTGGAATTCAATTCAAAATTAGTATAATAATTGTATATGGGATTAATTTAATTCAATTAATAAATCATGTGTATCAAAGATACAGATACACACACAAAAAAAAAATCTTTTACTAAATATAATATCTAGCTTATTATTTATTGTCTTGATTTAATAATATCAACAAATTCAGGTTTCAATGAAGCACCTCCAACTAAGAAACCATCAACATCTGCTTTATCTTTGAATTGAGAAACATTCTTACCATTGGCTGAACCACCGTACAAGATTCTAACAGCATTGGCTTGATCTGCACCAATAGTAGTCTTTAAATATTCTCTGATTTGGTGTTGAATATCTTGTGCATCTTCAGCAGTAGCAGCTAAACCAGTACCAATGGCCCAAACTGGTTCATAAGCGATAACAATATTACTCCAATCAGAAACAACATCACTAACAGCCTTTAATTGTCTTTTACAAACATCTAAAGTAGTACCAGCTTTTTTCTCTTCTAAAGTTTCACCAATACAAAGAATAACTTTAACACCACTATCTAAGGCAAATTTAGTCTTTGATGCAATAAATTGATCAGTTTCTTTAAAAATAGTACGTCTTTCAGAATGACCTAAAATAACCCAAGGAACATTCAAATCTTTAAGTGATTCAACTGAAATTTCACCTGTATAAGCACCAGACAGCTTATCAAATGCATTCTGAGCAGCAATTGATATAGTTTTCAGCTTAACATTTTCAACAGCCAATGATAAGTATGGTGCAGGTGGAGCAAGAACAACTTCAACATTTGATGGTAAATCGGCAGAATTTAAATTATCAATAATTGCCTTAATAGAAGCTTTGCTTCCATTCATCTTGAAATTACCACCAACGAAAAAAGTACGATTTTGAGTCTGAAATCATGTTAGCATTTCATTAATACTCCTTTTTTTTGATTGATTTTTTTTTTTGGGGCCCAAATTATATGAACCATATATATAGATAGATATACTTACCATTTTTTCTTTTCTTCTTCTTTTTTTAAATGCTTAATTTTAATATTCTTCTTATTATATAAATTAAAATTTATACAAATTAATGAAAAAAACTTTTTAAATTAAATTAAATTATATAATTTCTTTATTATTTGGAAATCAATTTACTTTTAAACCCCTTCAATCATTAAAGTGGTCTTCTAGATTCCATCCATCAGATGGTGTGTTCGCTCTAACATTGCGGAATCGCTTTATTAATTTTTTTTTTCACCAGCTTGTGATTATTTGACCTTTGCTGTCATCACGTGAGACAAGATGGAATTTAAACCATTTTTACTATTACTTCAGACAACTTCCAACAACAACGACAACAATAATTAAAGAAGAAGAGGTTAAAAGACAAAAAAAGGTAAGAAGTCAGCCTACTATATAATATAATCAATATGGTGTTGGGGAAGGATGTTTTTTAACTTTTTTTTTTTTTTTTTTTCTTTTTTGTATGTCTTAATGGTGCGATTTCTTAAACATTTCTCTTATTTGTTTCTCCTTTTCACGTTGTGATCTTATTGCTTCCTTTTCAGCATTTACAATTTCTAATATTTTTTTATCATCCAATTTTGCTTTATAAGTATTAAAATTGACTTCATCTGCAAATTCTTTTTCCACATCTTTTTGATTAATTTGATCATCTGGTAAATCATCCCATTTCCTTAATTTTGTTTGTAAATTATAATTTTCTTTATCTTTATTTTTTGCCATTACAATATATTGACAATGTGGTAAATTTCTTAAACTTTCAAATTCTTCAACTGACCAACGATACCATTTCATTAAAAAAACTCTCATCCAAATTCCATGTGTAATCAATACTAATACAGAGGGAAAATCATCATTTTTAAATTGTCTAAATAATGATTCATTAAATGAAGCAACTCTATCATAACAATCAGCTCCACTTTCACCATATGGAATTCTATAAAAAAAATGTCCATAATGAGCTCTTTCTTTCCATATTTTTTCCATTTCTAATGAAGAACCTTGAAAATTTCCAAAATCTTGTTCTCTCATTCTTGGTTCTTCTCTTATATGATATTTAATACCTAATTCTTCAAATTTACCACCTTCTATCACACCTTCTAAAGTTTGACGAGCTCGAAAATATGGTGAAGTATAAAAAAGTACAGTATCATCATCTTTTAATATCGTTGAAACTAACCTATTACCTGCCAGTAAAGCTTCCAGACAACCTTTTTTAGTTAATGAAATTTTATGATTTGGAGTATGACAATTAACAGATTTATCTCTATTACTCTCAGATTCACCATGTCTTAGCAATAATATCAACTAGAAAAAATAAAGAAAAGAAAAAAAATAATTTTTTTTTCAGTTTAGTTAGAAATCATAAATCAAAGGTTATCATTATAACTTTATCAAAAATGTTTTATACCTACCCTCGGTCTAGCCATTATTATTAGTACCTCTTTTTTATTTTTTATTTTTTATTTTTTATTTTTTTATTTTTTTATTTCTTTCTTTTATTATTGATCTTATTTAATTTTAAGCTTAAAATGATCTAAATTTCAAAATAAAAAAATAAAAAAATAAATGTACTATTCTACTTTGATCCACCTATATTTAATATTTATCAATTATTCTTAGTTAAGAAAAGATCTCGTTTCTACTTCTTTGCTATAATAATAATAGATAAAAAATGTCCATCAATGGGCAAAGCCGCTCCAACTGTGCACAACTAACTAAATCACCGTCTAAATCATTACGTCAGCCACACCTTTTTGTGTCTCTCTTTTTTTTTTTTTTTTCTTCTTTTTTTTTTTTCGTAGTGCGTTGTTTCAATACAAAATTGATATTTCGCTCACGTCCATACATGGACAAATATACTTGGACATAAACCTCACCAGGGATCCTAACCTTTGAATTGATATATCTATATTATATATATTGACTAAACTAATTCATTCAATTGGAAAACAAAAATGGGACAAAGAAATTGTATAAATATATATATATATATATATATAACTAAATGAATAATAAAAACATAAAACTACTAAAAAAAAAAAAAAGAACCAAAGTGATTAATTTTTTTCCTTTTCTTCACTCTTGACCAAGCTATCAGGTTTTAAAGTTGGGAATAATAAAACTTCTCTAATAGTATTTGAATTGGTCAAGAACATAGCTAATCTATCAATACCACAACCCCAACCAGCAGTTGGTGGTAATCCGTACTCTAAAGCGTTACAGAAGGTTTCATCGATCAATTGGGCCTCATCATCACCTTGAGCTTTTTGTTTTGCTTGTTCTTCAAATCTTTGTCTTTGATCAAATGGATCATTTAATTCTGTATATGCGTTACAAACTTCTTTTGTAGCAACAAAGACTTCGAATCTTTCACATAAACCTGGGATTTTTCTATCATATTTGGCTAATGGAGACATCATTTGAGGATGACCAAAGATAAAAGTTGGATTTATACACATATCTTCTAATTCTCCTACAAGTTTATCCAACATTCTAGCATTTGTTAAAGGAGGTGGACAATCCAATTTATGTTTGATTAAAATTGATTTCAAAAATTGACCAGTTTCAGCAGTATGTAATTGATCACCAGGTGGGAATTTTACATTAAAAACTTTTTCTAATTCTTCAATCATATTAATTCTTTTCCATGGTCTAGTAAAATTTAAAATAAGTTCTTTACCATCAGGTCCATCTGGATGATATTTAATCTCATAAGAACCAGTAATTTCTTTAACCATTTCTGAAAATAAAACTTCAGTCATATCCATCAAATCATAAACATCTGCATAAGCTTGATAAAATTCACAAGTTGTAAATTCTGGATTATGTGTCATATCAATACCTTCATTTCTAAATTGTCTACCAATTTCATATACTCTATCCATACCACCAACAACCAACTCTTTTAAGAACAATTCAGGTGCAACTCTCATAAACATATCCATATTTAAATCATTATGATGAGTAATAAATGGTTTTGCAGTGGCACCACCAGCAATAACATTCATCATTGGAGTTTCAACTTCAATAAAATCTCTTGTATCTAAAAATCTTCTAATATATGAAATAATCTTTGATCTTACAATAAAGCGATCTCTTGTAGAATTGTTTACAATCAAATCAAGATATCTTTTCCTATAACGAGCTTCTTGATCTTTAAAACCATAATGTTCAGTTGGTAACATATGTAAACATGGAGTTAATAATTTGACTTCTCTAGCAAAGACAGAAACTTCACCTTCACCACCTTTATTTGGGTTAGTTCTACCAGGGTAACCTCTAACACCAATAATATCACCTCTTCTTAATAATTCATGCATTTTAGCATAATCACCATCAGCATCTTGAGCTTGTGCCATAACTTGAAGAATAACACCATCACCATGTAAAACATAAAATTTTAATTTTGAACCAGATTCTCTCTTGGTATGGATTCTTCCAGCAATGAAAACTTCAGTATCTTCTAAAGTTTCTCCTTTTTGTAAATAAGAATATTTTTTAGAAAATTGATCTAATCTAATTGAAACTGGAAATTTATGAGGATAAGGATTTGTTTCAGAATGAGGTTTTCTTAACTCATCAATTTGTCTTGATCTAATTTCAAAATACTGGTTTGGAGTTAAATCAGCTAAATCATCTTTCTTTTTAGAAACTTTTGGAGCAGTAGCTTGACTCTTAGAAGCCTTTTCAGCTTTTTTAGCTTCTTGAAGTCTCTGTTTTTGTCTTTTTTTCAATTCTGATTTGGAAACATATTCCCCTGTTGGTTCATCCAAATATGTTTTTTGAACTTGTTCTGCAAGTTGATCAACCTGTGCGTCTTCTGGCATTTTCCTTCACTAAAAATTTGATTTATTTAGTTTAAATAATTTTATCAATTTGAGTCATCGCTTTTTCTATTTTTCTATTTTTCTCTTTTTCTCTTTTTTTTTTTTTTGTCGTTCAACTTCTTTCTTCTTCAGTTTGGGGACGGTGAAAAAAAAAAAAAAAAAAAATTTTTTTTTTATAAAAAAATTATCTTCTCCAATTTTGAAAACTTTTACTACCTAATCTTCTCCGTTAAGGAAACGAGTTACAAAAAAAAAAAAAAAAATTTTTAAAACTATTACATTATTTTTAGCGACACCGGAAAAATTTTAGGGTGACATCTGTTGTTACTTTTTTTTTTTTTTTTTTTTTTTTTTTTTAATAACAGGGGCTGCAGCCGGATTTAAAAAATAAAATTTTAAAAAAGAACAAACGGTCGTGCAGTTACAATTAGTAACGTACACGACAAACAAACAAAAAACGAAAAAATTACATAGACAGCAAAATGGGAAAAATTTTTCAAAAAAATCATATATGGAGGACGGGTAGGATATCAATAGTCATTTCAAATATAATATCACGAAGAAGAAGAAGAAGATAATAGTAATAACAATAATGTCAAAAGTGTAAGTATATAAGATTGTAAGATAGTTTGGATTGATTGATTTTAAGACTGGTTTACTAATAAATATTTTATAAATTATGATTTCATAATTTTTGATTTTTTTTTTTTTCTCTTATTTAGAAATATTGAATTAGAAGCAAGTGTTGCATTAAAAATTGTGAAAAATTCTTCTGATCATTACCCACATTCAGTTAGTGGTCCATTATTTGGTATTGATTTAGAAGAAGATTCCAATACCAAGAAGGTAGTGATCTCTCATGTTTTTTCATTTCCAAATAATAATAGTAATAGTAATGATCACCATCATCAAGAAGGTTATTCATTTAAATTAAAATCTAATTTAAGATTTCAAAATGAAGTATTGGATCTGTTTAAAGAAACTGGATTAGGTGTTAAGTTTGTTGGTTTGTATTTGTCAAGTATTGGAGGTAGATATTTAACTCAACAAGTTGTTGATTCAATGATGCAACAACAAGCTTTAAAAAATGAAAATGATGATAATTCTAAAGTTTTATTATTGGTTCATGATCCTTCAAAGACTAAAAATGGTGTATTATCATTAAGAATTTTTAAATTGAGTGAAGTTTTTGTGAAAACTTGTCGTAATGGTAAAAAATTTCAAACAACAAATTTGATTGAAAATGGATTAACTTTTAAAAATGTTTTAGAAGAATTACCATTAACAATTCATAATTCACATTTAGTTAATTTAAAAATATTATCATCAAGTGATGAATCAAAAGGAGAAGAAAATTTTGAATCTTTAAAATTATCAAGTACTATACCAACTGTAGAAACAACAATAGAAAGTTTATTTGATTCTATTGATGATTTCAATTATGATCAAAATAATTTCAATTATTATCAACGTTCTTTATCTAGAGAATTAGCCAAGATTAATCAATGGAAACAAAAGAGAAAGTTGGAAAATTTAAATAAATTAAAGCAAAACCCAAATACACCAGAATCAGAATTATTATCATTGGATGAATCAGAATGGTCAAAACATTTCAAATTACCTTCTGAACCTTCAAGGTATGAGAATTTGATCATTAGTGGGCTATTAAACAATTTCTGTAATGAATTAGAAGTCAGCAGTGCTAACGAGTTGATAAAGAGTTTTAGTGTTGCTAAAGGATTAGATATCAATTAATAATAATAATAATCTAAATTTATTATATATATATATATATATATAGCTACAAATTTTTTTAAATAAAAAAAAAAAAAAAACACATTTGAATAAAAGCTATTTATTTTTTTCTTACTGCCAATTGCATATTTCCTCTTCTTTTCATTTCTAAAGCAGTTTTGTAAGGAGGAGCAGTAGGCATTTGTACTGGATCCAAACTTAATCTTTCTAAATTTTTATCTAATGTATAAGTTGCATCTGAATCATAACTTGATAAATCACCACAAGCAATAAATGGAGCAATTATTCTTTCTTCCAAGGGAAATGATAAATCATTTTTATTTAATTGTGCTCGCCCTATTCCACTATTTTGGAAAAATTCTTCTGTTGATTTATCTAATTCTAAAGTTGGTTTCCAACCAAGTCTTGGTTTATATCCAATACAAACTATAAAACTTTCTAAAGAAGTTCCTCTAGAAGATCTAGGTTTTGCACATACAACTTTTTCAAATAAAAACCCCAACTGACTATACATCAAATCTATATCTCTTCCTCTAAAAATTTTAGCAACAAATGTACCACCTTCTTTTAATATACAACATGTTAATTGTAAAGCACTTAAAATTAATTGTGCTTGTATATACTCATCAAGATCATGTAACCCTGTCACATCAGGTGCACCATCCGAACATACAAAATCTGCTTTTTCACCTCCAAATACTGACAATATCTTATTCATAGTACGTGGATGAGTAATATCAGCTTGTATAGTTGTAACACCTTCAATAGGAGACATTGGTTGTAAATCTACAGCAACAAGTTTTGGTTCAATATAACTTTCCAACTTAGTATCTTCCAACTTTGCCTTTTGATATATTTCCCTCGATAATACCTGGGACCATGAACCTGGAGCAGCACATAAATCAACAACTCTTCTAACACCTTTAAACAATTGAAATTGCTCATTTAATTGTAATAACTTAAACGCTGACCTTGCTCTCCATCCTTCCTCTTTGGCCTTCCTGTAATACAAGTCTCTCTTATCTTTACTACTCTTACCCATATCCAAACCTTCAAAACCTTCTATTAACACAAACACAAACACAAACACACACACTCTCTTTCTCTTTATCTCCACAAAACAAAACTTGTACTCTAACAATCAATCAATCACTATAGTACTACTATACCTTTAATATATACTTTTTAAAAAATTTTTTAGCTCTAAGATTATAGGTCGTTCATTTTTCACCCAAAAATTCCGAATTCGGAAATAAAAAAATAAAAAAAATAAAAAAATAAAATAAAAAACGGTGTCTGTCTGCCATTTTGTTTTCCTAATCACTATTTACGTGTCATTACCAACAGTAGTGTACTGAAAACACAAAATCCCCCTTTTTTTTTAATCTGTCATTTCAATTTCCATTTTCGATCCTCAAATTTTCTTTACGTGTCAAAAACAAAAGGTAGTGTTTGTTAACACAATATCTGCCAATTTTTTTGGTTTTTACCGGAATCTATTACGTGTCAATTGTTTTCTCTGTTTTTTTTTTTTTTTTTTTTTTTTTTCACATTTTTTTTCACTGGGTCAACAAAAGCGTGCGAAAGCTCTCTTTGCGGTGGAAAACTAAGTTATATTAATTATATTAATTATATTAATATATATATATATATATATATATATATTTGATAAAGTGGTTAGTGGTGAAGTGAATTTTCATTTGGAGATATGTTGGGACGCTCAGTGATGTTTCAAGTGCGTGGTTTGCCGGTGATGTCGATGAATTCGACTAGATCGAAGAGGATTAGTTTAAATTTAAATTCTTGTTGGTTTTCATCTAGTTCATTGTGTTTAAATAATACCAATATTGAAAAAGAGAAAAAACATAAAAATGATTTGGCCAATAATCTTACAGCGAGACTTTTAAAGAATGATGGTTATAATCCGATGCAATTATCTGATGAAAAAATAGTTTCTGATATTAATAAACCTCTTACAATAAATGTAGAACTGAATTATTATGCTCCATTAAAAAATGAAGTTAAATATGGAGATTTAAAATGTGAAGTTACTATGAGAGCTTTTGATAGTAGAAATTTGGAATTTTTTAGTGATTTTGCTTTAAGAGCTGGTTATTATCTTGGTTTAGCAATAACAGGTCCAAAACCATTACCTGTTAGAAGAGAAAGATGGACAGTTATAAGATCACCTTTTGTACATGCAAAATCAAAGGAAAATTTCGAAAGAAGAACACATGCTAGGCTTTTAAGAGTTTGGGATTCAAATCCTGAAACTATTGATTTATGGTTACAATATTTGAATAAACATTCAGTAAGAGGAGTTGGTTTAAAACTGCATATGTATGTTCAAGAAGAAATTGATTATTCTAAAAAAATGGATTCATTCGATGCAATTCAAGATGAAAATATAAATTCTCCAAATATAAGTCATTTCTCAAATACTTCAAATCCAATGGTAGCTGATAGAGTCAAAGAATTGTTAAATGAACCACATTTTAAAAGACATTTTAATAAAGACCCAGTTGAAAATGGAAATGAAAATACACAAAAAACAATGGAAGAAAAAATTGAACCGGTAGTTGAAGATAAAAAAGTTGAAACTAAACAAGAAGCAAAATCAGTACTGGAACCCCTGGAAAAGGTGAAGGATAACCAAGAGCATCAAGATGCTAAAGATGCCAAAGATGCTAAACATTCTAAAGATGCTAAAGACCCTACAAATGATAACTAAAGAATAGACGTTAACTTGTAAATATACATTCATTTATCTATGTCCTATTTCCTTCTTTTTTTTTTTTTTTTTTGTAGCGTTTCTCATCCGTACATTTCCCAATCTTCTTCTTCTTCTTCTTGTTCTTGTTCGCTATCATCAGAAATTTCAATTTTTTTCTTTTCTGTAACATCGACCCTACATAATGGACAAGTCTTATTTAATTTTAACCATGGCCCAATACAATCCAAATCAAAAATATGCATATCATTACAAGGTAATCTAACAATTAAAGGATAAGGATCAGAATGATAATCATTTGTACAAATTGGACAAGTTTCTGTCTTTTTAATTTTCTTAATTGGAACTCTTTCTAAAGTATCTAAAAATGATTCTCCTACACCTCTTTCTACAGATTTTGCAAATTGTGTATCAAGATCATCATCATCAATTGATGATAACAATTGTGTAATCAATGATGCAGCCAATGGATTGCGTTGTAAAGATGCCGCTAAAGCATTGTCCTCATCATTCGCAAAATTCTCCAGTTGCAGAGATGTCAGGGAAATTATATTGGGCAGATCTGTATTTTCTTCCTGTTGTTGTCTTAAAGCAGCAAGTAATGCTTGAAATTGATGATGATGTTCTGAACCACCACTCCTATCATTGTTTCGATTCCCATTATTTAAAAAAGTCTCCACAGTCTCAGCTAGAGTAGGGAAATGACGACGAGTGTCACCACTGTTACCATCTCTCGTTGTATTTGAATTATTTGACGTTAAATTATGATCAGCTAATATATGGATGGCAAAATATGTTAGTTAATATGAATTAAAAAGATATTTCATAAATCAAATTTTTTTTTCATTTTTTTTTTCCACTTACCATGATATGTCGACATTCTTCATTAC
Organism: Pachysolen tannophilus NRRL Y-2460; assembly: GCA_001661245.1. Taxonomy (NCBI): domain Eukaryota; kingdom Fungi; phylum Ascomycota; class Pichiomycetes; order Alaninales; family Pachysolenaceae; genus Pachysolen; species Pachysolen tannophilus. Next base: position 1,031,512 of record KV454012.1, read on the forward strand.
AAGAAACTTAATCTAAAAAGACAATTTCAAGATTACTTTTCGTTTTAATAACTTTTAACATTCAACTACTAATCCTACAGTTTCTTTAAATCAATTGTATGTGAGTGCTCTGCTTTCTATATCTTAGCTAGTTTAATCAGATTTAGCACGACTTTTAAATTGATATAGATTTAGTTGATGATGAAGATATATTATAATTAATCAGTAATCAATGCAAGTAGATATAGATTCAGCAAGGTTATTCTTTATGTTGCCTGTAATCGTTGGTATCGAAATACCCCTTTGTTAAACAAACGAGCAAACGAAATAAAAAGAATAAAGAAAAAGAAAAAGAAACAAAAAACCTAGAAGAACAATATTTTAAACCAAGATTCCGTAATATTCAGCTCTACCAACATTCAAATATTCCCATTGCACAATAAACCTATCTGAAATTGGCTTTAAAAGTTTCCCACTAAGACTTAGTTTCTTGACTCTAGCCAAGCTTTCAATATACACTATTTTTGAATTACTCAACCCAAAAATTTTAAACAAAAAAAGTATGTAACCTAATGGTACTGATGTTCCTGGTCCATTCAATAAGAGTATATCTGGTAATTTATTTTGCAATTTCTTGTTTAACAATATCTTGAATGTGGCTATTATGGATTGTAAAGTGTGTAAAATTGAAAGAAATAATGATTCACCAACATTTCTAGCCCTAGGTACAATTGTATATTCTGAATTATTTGAAGCAGTATCATTATTTTTAGTAATAATATCTTGAAATTCTTGAATCTTTAAAATTGAAGTCTTATCACCTGAAGATATAACATAATCTTTTTTAAATTCATTCAAGATGGAATTATCAAATTGAGATAAGATTCTAATCATTTCACCTGTATGTCCACCAGATCCAAGTAAAATCATTAGTTTTTTATTAGTTGGATCTTTTAACAAAGCAGTAGCAGAAGGTGAAGAGCGCTTAGTCATATCACCATTACCATTTCCATCGCCATTCTCATTCGAATCATGGAATTTGGTTGCTGGTAAGACGTGAATTATCCTTAATATTATTATAGTGCATATAAATAGTAGCGCCGATGCAGAGATTGCACACAATGACATCCTCTTGTCTTTTTTCTCTTTTGTTATAACAAGATGTTGCTCTTATAGATTACCAAAGAAATGACCATAGAGAATTAAACCTCAAATAAAACAGATATAACTTCCGCTGTCAGTATTTTTAAAAATTGAAAATATTTATGTTAAACTTTTAATGATTAATTGATAATTAAAAGATTACTTAAAAAGAAATTACGTGCTTTGTTTCGAATTTTCAATTTAAAGTATCATTTTTGAATTTTGAAAAGTTTTTAAGAGAAGTTATATTGAATTGAAATTTTTAACTACAGATATTCAATGCTATTAGTATCAACATTATACTGATACTGTTAAGATATAATAAGATTTAAAAGATATATACATTGAAGAAGAAGAAAGATCAAAAAAAAAAAGTCATCACATTATTTCTAAATAATTTTTTTTAATTAATTTTTCTTTAATTTATCCTTTTCTGCTAAAACAATCATTTGTTTCTTAACAACAGCACTCAACTTGTTATGTTCCAAATTAGTATTTCCTAAACTTCTGTATTTACCCCAACTAATTCTGATTGGTACTTTATCTATCACCAATAAACAGGGCCTATTATAAGATTCCAACTTATTTTTAGTTAAGATTGAAGTATATATTTTATTAGCAGTTGCAATAGCGTTTGACCTTGATTGAAAGATTATAAATCCACATTTTGCTTTATGATTTATAACCATTGATTGTATTCTTGAATCATATTCAATTTCGAAAAAATTTTTAATTCCAAATTCTGGTAAATCATCATTTATTCCAAATATGAAAAAAGATTTAATTGATTCATCTTTGGGTAATTTAGATAAAGTTCCATTAAAGGGTAATTTTGATATAAGTTTTGAAACATCTGTTTTTGAAAGAATATTATTATCTCTATTATCTTTAAAATTTTTCTTATTCTTGGACAGTGTAGTAGATATTTTTTGTAACAATATCCTTGCCTTTTCTCTTTTTGCATCATCATCTTCATCTTCTTCTTCTCGTTGTTGTTCAGTTTCATACATCCTATCACGTTGATCTGCCATATATGCTTTTGTCAAAGAATTAACACCTTGTTTTGTTGAAATTGAATCTTCAATTGTTTTCACCCCAGCTAATTTTAAAACCGAATCTCTTAACTCCAAATTAATCCCATAAGTTAAATCTAACATACAAGATTGACAACAATTTTTAGCCTTTGCACAACTTAAACAAATTATTGTCTTTTTAAATTTACCATTTTTAACTGGAGCCCATCTATAAATTGTAAAAGGTCTTGTACATAATTTACACTCTTCTCCATTTATTTCCCTAACCATTTCAACATAAGGATTCGGCCCAAGACATGTTTCACAAACCGCCGGCACTTCCTGACTTTCACTAGAACTCATTTGAATGAAAATATTTCCTATTAATTAAAATATCAAATATTTATTTAATAAATGATTAAATTTTATATGGCAAATTTCTGCTTACATATTAAAAGCATATAAACCAAGTTGAGCCAGTCTAATTTTCTATGTAAATTTTTTACACTACTGATTTCAAAGTTAATCAAGTTGATCAAGTTTATATAATTAGATTCTACAGTTTTGAAAGTTTAAATTGGAAATGGGAAAATTGAAATTAATGCTATATAAGTAAGTAAACTTTGAAGTTTCCCTAGAATAAGAAAAAAAAAAGAGACTCAAAAAATGTAATTTATGTACTTCAATTTCTGTTTTCTTTAGTTAGTAAAAATCTATAAATTGATTTCTATCATGTTGATCCATCCACACCTTCCAAGAGAAAATCTTCTAAATATTTTTTGATTTATCAGGGTTAAAAAGCTCTATAAATGTTTTGTTCCACATAAAAGTTCAGTTGAAGAAATTCAATAGTTGTATTTAATTCATCACTAAAAAAAAATATTCAAATAATTTCTCTTGAATTATAATCGGTGGAAACCACAAAAGAAGAAGAAAAAAAAACATACCCAATTCAATTTCAATTTCAATTTCAAATTCTCTTAATTGATTGATTGAGGAAACCCCATCAACTCAATCATTTCATTCTTAAAAAAAATTCAAATGAAAACTATATTAACGAAATAAAACAAATAAAATAAATAAAAGAAAATTTTACTATTATTTATACACAGCAAAAAAAGAGTGAAAAAAGAAAAAAAAATTTTTTTTGTATGGAAAATTACCCTATCGATTGAGATATGGTATTAAAGTGGTAGAAGATTTCTATATTAATTTCTAGGTATTCAAAGAATCAATTAAAATACAAATTGTACACGGAAACCAAAAAAAAAAAAAAAAAAAAAAAAAAGCGATAAACTAATTGATATTAGGTATTAGATCATACCTACTGGTAATAGTACCAACTTTTGTGAAACTAACTTTGTCTTATTGACTAAATACTATTTCATTTAAATTAAATAAAATTATTATTATTTATAGTCGTGTGCCGAAGTCCCAATTTTATCAATTTTTAATTTGATTTTCTTCTTCTTCTTCTTCTTTATGTCCACAAACGGCAATCGGAAAAGAATTCGGAAAACGTTGCCAAGTTTTTCTGCCTATTCATAGAAGGAATCACGCAGACCCTTAATACAGAAATCGAGTTCTTTTTTCTTAATTTTCTTAATTTTTTTAATTTTTTTTTTGCAGCTTTATAATAAACCTTTCGAATCCGGATTTATCTGAAAAACCCTAGATCTGATACCATAAAATCAGCCATTTGCTTGGTATAAGAAAGCATGATGGTTAAGTGATTTTTTACAAAAAATGAATAAATTGCAACATTCTTTTTAGTACACAGCCTAAACCTAAATAATAATAATAAAAAAAAAGTAGAAAGAAGTTATAGAAAAAATAATAATAATAATAATAATAATAATAATAATAAAACCAAAAAAATTCCATATGATGAAAAGATAATTATAATTATAATTATACTTTTGAGCGAATAGACCTATTTTTTTTCCTTTCATTTTTCGTTAAATGAGTCCTGTAATGTTGCATGCAATTGTCATGTCTTGAAAACCTCGCGCCACATCCATTTTGAGGACAAACATGGTTCCTTTCACCTGTATGAATTCTGATATGTCTTGCTAAATGACCTGATGTAGTGAAAACTTTAGAACAAGTTTGACACTGATACTTACGAATCATCCCTGTTTGCTCTCTCTTTGGTGAAAACCTCTTTGTAGAACTTGGTGCTTGAACTTGTGCTTGTGCTGGTGCTTGTACCTGGGCTTGTGCTTGTGGTGCTGGTGCTGGTACAGATACTGCGACTGGAACTGGGACTGGTACTGGCATTGGTGCCAGTACCAGTAGTGAAGAGGGCAGACTGAATGATATACGTGGACTTATAGTGGTCGTTTTAATGATAGTGGGGCCAGTTGTTCCAGCAGTTGGCATTAAATGCAGAGGACCACGATCAGGGATAGAGGCAGCAACTGGTGAAGAAACAAAATTTGAGTTGGAATGAGAATTGGAATTGGAGTGAGAATGAGAATGGGAGTTGGAACGTGTAGTTTCACGAGGGGTGGAGTAAATGAAAGATGGTTGTGATGAAGATCTCGAAAGTGGGATACTCTGATTTTCTAATGGTTGATGATGATACATAACTGGTTGATTTCTTACAAACGATCCGTATGTTGGACTTATTCCTTCCACGGGTTCCAAAATGACTGTTGGAATTAATGCTGGTAATTTATTTGTATCATTTGAATTAAAAGTATTTGATACCACTGGTTGATGACATCTTTGGACTTGTCCCGGCTCCTTGAAGTGTACTTCTTCGAGAAGAGATCTCAAAGGTGGTAACGACTGATGATGATGCTCGTGTTGTTGCTGGTGCTGCTGCTGGTATGGGTACTGCTGCTGTTGGTGGTGTTGTTGTTGTTGTTGGTACTGCTGCTGGTATTGTTGCTGTGGGAAACGTTGTGGTGCACAATAATGTTCGTTATTGAGGTATTTATTATCAATATGGCTGAAATGGCCATAACCCGGACTTATATTCGTAGCCATTATATATAGATGTATTAATTTTTTTTTTTTTTTCCCTTTTCAAAACTGGAAAAGATAAATTTTAAAATTTAAAGAGTTTTAATCATTTATATTTATAGATCTCGCCAAAATTAAGAAAAACAAAAGAAAGAAAAAAAAAAAAAAAAAAAGAAGTTATTCAAGAGGATGAAGATATCTTTCAACTTTTTAAAGCCCATGATAGCCTTTTTCTCTCAACTAGACATTGCTTTTTCTAAAGAAAATAAAACGCTATATAACTCGCTTTAACTGCATATACCTGCATATATACGTAATTTGAGGCAGATTCAAGCTTTTTTCTTTTTTTCTTTTTTTTTTTCTATTCTTCACCAATTATACCGAATGCGTTGTGGGTAAAAAATAGTACTCAATAGTAAGTAAGTACTTAAGGAAAAAAAAAATCTTATATCTTATTCCGCCTTTCAATTTTTCAAATAAGGAGGTGTTTCTCGTTTTTCGTCTCTCGTCTTGTCTTTAATTTTTTCTTTATTTCTTCAGCATATGCCAAAGTCATTTGATAAGATGATGACCAAATGAGATATTTTACAAAAAAAATTCCTAGTAGCAAACTAAGTAAAATAAAATATTATTATTTTTACATGATATTCATGTTTCTGCTTGCTCCCTGAGTTGTAAAAGTACTAATGAAAATTCTATTGTTTTTTTAATCAACAAAATTGAAGAAGCATTTTTTTTGTACAGCCTCTCTTTAACAATATCTTCCATGCTTGTGATAGTTTTTTAAAATTTTCAAAAAAAAAATAATTTTTCCCTGCTTGGTTGAACTTTCAAATTAGGAAGTAAATCCTATAAGGTTAACGCATTGCATAACTTCAAAATGTGAAAATTTAGTGGTTTATCATGATTGATCAAGGGACGCATGAGGAATAAGACGGAAGATTTCAAATGATTTATTTTTTTAGCTAATTATGATAATAGCTAGATATTATAATTATTTTAGTTATAATATAAAAAAACTTTTGAATTTCTTTAGAAAATTATCAATAAATAATTAACTATATGTTGTAAAATAGGAATATATTATTTCATTTGCAAGCAAAATCAATAAATCAGAAATGCTTAAAACTTTCTGTTTTTGTTTTGGCTCTTTGGATCACGTTTAGCGCCTGTAAAGAAAGAGGATGTGTTATTACACTTACTAAGCCTTCAATCCATATCCACGACTGCTCTTCTTTAGTAGGCTTATTATGTATATTTATATACATATGTATATAAATATAAATATATAAATATATATAAATATAACTGTGCTTTTACATATTCGGACTTAATATCGTTTTTCGCTATTGAATGTACGTAATCGTTCAGGGTGTACATACATTTTATTTTAAACTAGGTATTTGACCCGAAATATGTAATATGCAGGAATTGAATTGAAAAAACCTCTCTTAAAAGGTTATTCTAATATTTATATATATATATATATATATATATATGTATATAAATTTCTTGTTAATTTGAGGGTAGTTTTTCATCTATTGTTAATATAGCTCTTCTTTTCCAACGTCTTGTTCTAGTATATTTTGTTATACTATCTTCTGGACTTGGATATTTCCAATAATTATCGTAATATAACCAACCATCACCTACTTTAGTTCTACTAAAATTTCGATCAACCATCCAATTTGGTTGTAACCATTTCCAAGTATAAATAATGGTTGATGGATCTGGACTTTGAGGAAATTCAAAAGTAGTTGGAGATTTACATGATATTAAATTTTCACTTGTAAAATTTGCACGATCATAAGGAAATAAATATGTTGACCAACCAATTCCAATCCATCTTCTTTGATTTTCTAAAATTTCAAATTCAACTATTTTTGAATTTTTTTCAATAGAAATTATTTTAAAATCCAATTTTTTTTCAAAATTATTTATATCTTGTGATTTTTTTGATTGTAAATCATAATGATTTTGTTGTGAAGTATAAAGATTAATATCTAATCCTGATAATAAACAAATAATTTTTCTAGTATAAATACTTCTCCATAAAAGACTTCTTGTAGCAATAGCCCAATCTGAATGGAAAGTTAAACAAAAAACTGTTATTAATATAACCATACTTTTAAGGCTTATCAGATAATATAAGAGTAACCAATATAATGGTGTTAAAAGTAAAATCAAAAAAATTACTCTTATTAAATCCAGTTTTGTATAATTTTTCAAAAAATGTGCTGATGATACCAAGATTTCAAATCTAGTAGATATATTTGATAAAGTGTACAAGATTTCCTCAATTGTGGGCACATCATCATAATCATTATTATTATTATTATTATTGTTATTTTGAAAATCCTGATCTTCTGAATCCTCTAAATCCGAACTCTCTTGTTTTTCCTCTTTTAAAACCTGTACCAAGTCATCGCTATCCTCATCATCATTATCATCATCAGTTTCATTTCCAGTTTCAATTCCACTGCTTGGTAATCGATAATCATAATTTTTACTTTTAGTTTCAATTAATATCGATTGTACTGACCAAGTAATACAAGAAAATATGAAAACAATTAATAATGGTAATAAATAAATACTGAAAAATTCCCATTTAACAATAACTAATACAATTGCTGTCATACATAAAAAATTATAATATGGATCATCATTTGTCCAAGTAATAAAAGATAAAATATTATCCAAGACAAGTAAGTATGGGAAACTATGACTCAAAGTTGTTGTAATTATAGGAGATGTACTAGATAATAATGGCATTTTTGAATTTAAATCGTTAATGTATGTAGGTGTAAATTTTGCTCTATGTGTATGTCTGGTATCAATGGCTATTTGTGAGCCACTTTTGGACATAATACAACAAAAAAAAAAAATTAAAAAAAATTACTCCCACCTTATTTCAAAATTATTTCAATTCTTCAAGATTTATTTTTTTTGTTTCAAGATCTTACTCCAAATAAAAAAAACACCAACAACCAATAATGATTAATTTTAAAGTAAAATAATGAGCTAATCTATATAGTAAAAGTAGTATAAAACAATTTATAATTTATTAAAAGAAAAAATTAAGAAAAACCAAAACCAAGGTCGTGCGCATAAACACAAAAAAAATTCTCAATGGCAAAATTATTTAGTTCAAATTGAACAGCTTTTTAAGTAAAGTAAAGAAGAATAATTGATTTTTTAAAAAAGAAACAAAAGGAAAACCAAGATAAATTTAATAAATTAATAAAAAATGTCTTCAAATGAGGATCAATCACAACAGATACAGCTGCAACAACAACAACAACCGTCTGATGCTCTGAAAACAGATGATACAAAAGTTTTCAAGACTTTAGAAGAAGACGATGAATTTGAAGATTTCCCAGCAGAAGGTATGTTTTATCTTTTTTTTTATATATAAAAAATACTACTATTATTAATACTAGATTTACTAACAAACAATAATTTGGGAATCAATTTTTTTTTTTTGGATTTAGATTGGAAAGATGATCAAACAATAGGCGCTGAAAAACGAGACCATTTATGGGATGAAAGTTGGGATGATAACGATAACGATGATGACTTTACCCAAAGATTGAAGTAAGTATTACTTCAAGTAATATATATATATATAGTTATACAAAAAAAATTACAATTTACTAACAAATACCTCTAATTTTTCTTTTTCTTTTGCTTTTATATAGAGATGAGTTGAAAAAACATGCTAAATAGATGAATAAAAACGTAATGCTATCACAACCATACCTTGTAGTCTTTGTCTTTTGTCTTCTTGTCTTTGTCTTTTGTATTTATATTTGCTTGCTTAGAAAAGGGGCGGTAATTTTGTTTTTATATTTTTTTTTTTTTTTTTAATTTTTTTTTAATTTTTTATTGTAAGTAAAAAAAATGTAAACAAAAGTTTTCTTTTTAACATTGATATTTGTTACAACTCATAAAAAGGCAATATTTATTAAGTCATCGAGCCCACATAGAAATAGAGATCGGTCAACAGTAGGAGATTGCTGAATATATTAGAAGGGCCAGTCTATATTTTAGGGGGTTAATATGTCGAGTGATAGCCGTAGTATGAAGAGTATTAGTGATGGAAAGATAAATACTCGAAAAAGGTCATTACATTCTCCATCAACAAATCGGTATAATAATCATGATGGTGATGGCGGGAATCATAATGAGAGTTTGTTGTTTTCTTCAGTGTCAACACCAAAATTGAATAAGTCTAATGGTAATGGTGGGTTTTCAATTCCATGGAATTTTGCTCTGACGCTGTCACTGAAACTGTCGCTGAAACTGTCGCTGAAACTGACGCTGAAACTGACGCTGAAACTGACTGTGAAACTGACAGTGGCGCGTTCTACATTGGCGCTGGGACAAGTTGGTCAACTGAGTTTGATGCCACTGCCTTCAGCTTCAATTAGAAATAATACAAAGAAGAAAGTGGCGTTGACAAGAAGTGCAGGGTTATTAAACTTGTCAATAGAAAATGAAAATGAAACAAATAGTGGTGGTAATGATAGTAATAATAATAAGGATGATGACGATGACGATGACGAGGATGAGGATGAGGATAATGATAACGACTTTAATGCAAATGGCGTTACAAAATCTTTCAATGACTTGAATTTTGATTCAGAAGATATGATGATTGTGGAAAACCTGTCAGAGATAAAGGAAAATATTGAAAATATTGAAAATGTACCTTATACAAATAGATTAAAAAGATCATTAACAAGTTCATCTTCTTCTTCATCATCACCTCAAACTGCACCAATCTCATCATCTTCACCTTTTGTTAATCATAATCATAATCATCTTGGAATTGTTGAAAAACAAACATCAATGGAAAGTCCTTTCAGCAATTTTACACAACCTTTACATTTTTTACAACAAAAAATAAAAAAATTAATGGAGATTTAATACCTCCTCCACCTCCAACATCAAATAGTAAAACTTCTTCATCACCAAATGACTCACCTTCAAAACCAGCAAGACAAAAACCAAAATATGATTCCTCATCAAGTTCAATTGTTGCATCACATATTTTTAAATCAAATAATCCACAATATAGTAGTAGTACTCCATTAACAGATTCTACTAAAAGAAATAATTTTATAACTCCAAATTCTTTTAAATCTGTTAAACCATTACAAACTGCATTCATGTCATCAGGATTATTAAGTAAGAAAACAGCTAGTGTCAACTCTTCTTCTTCATCTTTAATGCCGGAAACTCCATGTAAAAGACCGTCACACATGTTAGTGGATCCAAATGGTTCATTTGCACATCATTCAAGTGGTGTTGGTGCAAGTGGTGGTACAAATGGTACTGGTAACCTATCCAGTTTAGCAACTTCAGTAATTAATGCTCAAGATTCATCACCTGCTACAACTCAATATCATACACCAAGTGAAAGTAATACACCAACAAGTACAAATAATATTGGAAGTGGTAATTCTAGTAGGCATAATAGAACTGGAAGTGGTAAATTTAGTATTTCAAGCAGTGGAAGGAAAACTTCTAAAAGTGATAGAACTGTTAATACTTCAGATTTACAAAGTTGTATATTAAGATTTACCAACGAATTTGATGATTTTTACGATTATGAAAGTGGGAATAGAAATCCACAAAGCTCAGATGTCACTAACAGAGGAAGTATATTTGAAGAAGTATCTAAAGATTTTGATATTAAGGATTTGGATGTTGATTATGGTATGGATATTCCTGCAACCCCAACAAAATTAGGTATTACTACGGGAAATTCACAAGATTCTCCTTCTAGAAGATTAATTAGCTCCAGAAAATATCAAGGAGATAACCATAATACTGAGGACAATAATAATAATAATAATAATGAAAATAATAATAATAAGTTACCTTTGTCAATGAAAAAAGTAACTATTTCACATATAGTAACAGATATTAAAAACTTGCAATCCAATATGAATTTTAGACGTCCACAATCTTCAATAACTCCAAAGACACCCAGTGAACCTCAGTTTACAACGACTACTAGTTCTGCTGGTTCTACAACAAATATTTATGATAATTCGTTATTTTCCGCGGCAAGCTACAATTCCACAATGGATACTTCATATCAATTTCAACAACCTACTCCACATCACAAACATGTTCCATCTTCTAATCCATCGTTAGTAGATGAACACTTAACTGCAAAATTTAAAAATGTACAATTAATTGGTTCTGGTGAATTTTCATTAGTTTTTTCAATGGAGTTTGAAGAAGTTAAATATGCAGTAAAAAGAACAAAACATCCATTATCAGGTCCAAAGACAAGATTGAGGAAATTAGAAGAAGTTGAAATTTTGAAAAAATTACAAGAAAATGAAATTAATGATTTTGAAGGGCATGAATATATTTTAAATTTCATCAATTGTTGGGAATTTAATTCAAATTTGTATATAATAACAGAATTTTGTGAAAATGGTTCATTAGATAAATTTTTAATTGAAAATGGGAAAATTTCAAAATTAGATGAATGGAGAGTTTGGAAAATTTTAATAGAAATTTTAATTGGTTTAAAATTTATACATAGCAATGACATATTACATCTTGATTTAAAACCTGCTAATATTTTTATAACTTTTGAAGGTTCATTAAAAATTGGTGATTTTGGATTAGCAACAAAATTACCTATTCCACAATTTTTTGAAAGAGAAGGTGATAGAGAATACATTGCACCTGAAATCATATCGCATCAGCAATATGATAAACCAGCAGATATATTCAGTGTTGGGTTAATAATGGTTGAAATTGCAGCCAACATTATATTACCAGATAATGGACTGTCATGGCAAAAATTACGAAGCGGAGATTTATCAGATGCAGGTAAATTAAGTTCGAGTGATTTAACAAATTATACTACAGGTACATCGTCATCTTTATTTAATCAAAATAGTTGTACTACAAGTGATCCATCTTCGTATTCATCATATTCTGATCCACTGGATCATTTTAAAAATACAAATAATAATTTGTTATCTGTTAAACCCAATAAGAATGTCAATAGTGCTCCAACATGGACTCCTCCTTTCCTTATTGATGGTAAAGGCACATTAGACAGTTTAGTACATTGGATGATTCATCCAAATCCAGATTATAGACCATCTGCTGAACAAATCTTGAACACTTTTGAGTGTCAATTAGTCGAGATAAGAAGGAAATGTGGATCTGTTATTTACGAAGGTGATTTTGGTCCGGAACCAGATGAAAATGATTTGATTAATGAAAACGCAATAGCTAAACCAAAGATCCTCGATATCAGTTGTACAAAATACGTTCTCTCAAATTCTAGTGTGAAGAGAAATAATAACAAAAACAACAACAATTTTGAAATCAAGGTTGGTGATTCGAAATCAAATGATACTTTGAAAAAAGATGGTATCGATATGTTGCTCGACTAATTTTTAACCCATTTTTTCTTTCCAGATTATGGATCTATTATGTATATTTTTTATTATTTTTTTTTTTTCTTTCTTTACTTCTTTATACATCTTTTATTTTTCTTTTTTTTTTTGTTTGTTTGACCTATCTACGTTGTAATATTAGGACAAGAAGTTGGAATTAATCAATAAACAAAATTAAATATAATCAATCATCTTATCATCAACAAGTTTTGATAGTAAATTTTGATAGCAAATTACAAATACCAAAAAACACAGTCGTGTGTTAACACCAAAAATGAAGGTTTGAGGTTAGAAAACCGGGGAATAAATGGATTTATAATAAACCATTTATTTATAAGTAATTTATTGTTTAATTGAAGTAAAAATTTGATCCATCAGAGTCTGTAGTTGAATCATCTATGAAAGCTATGTTACCGGGAATATTAGGTAAATCGGTTTTGAGATCGATTGGTTTAAGTAATGGTTATGGCCGCCGTTGTATTTCGACTACTTTGTTGAAATTTAAGCCTGCGGTAAGTTCATCATCTATGGCATTGGCTGGTGGTACTGAGCAATCAGTTCCTCCTCAAGGTTACCGTGTTTCAAGACCTAAGACATGGGAGGAATCAAGCGAGTCTGCTCTTTCGAAAGCTACAAAATGGTATTTATTGGCAGAGATGTTTAGAGGAATGTACATTGTTTTGGAAATGTTTTTCAGAGCACCTTATACTATTTATTATCCTTTTGAAAAAGGTCCACTTTCTCCCAGGTTTAGAGGTGAACATGCCTTAAGAAGGTATCCTTCTGGTGATGAGAGATGTATTGCATGCAAGCTCTGTGAAGCTGTTTGCCCTGCACAAGCAATCACAATTGAAGCTGAAGAAAGAGCAGATGGAGCTAGAAGAACATACAAATACGATATCGATATGACCAAATGCATTTACTGCGGTTACTGTCAAGAATCTTGTCCCGTTGATGCCATTGTTGAAACTCCAAACTCTGAATACGCTACAGAGACAAGAGAAGAACTTATCTATAATAAGGAGAAATTGTTGGCCAATGGTGATAAATGGGAACAAGAAATCCAATACACCCTTGAAGCAGACACTCCTTATAGATAAAGCTCATCTCAAGACTTGATCTAGCTTTTCAAATTCTTATTCCTCCTCCCA
>KV454012.1:1050203-1055770 GCA_001661245.1 Pachysolen tannophilus NRRL Y-2460
AAAAGAAATTGCGTGATTCTAATGGTATTGAAAAGGAATCCCATTCTTTAAAAGATAGAAATGAAGAATTTAAGAGTAAGCTGTCACTGAAAGGTGAATCTAATTCAAGTTCAAAGGAACCAGAGCCAGTTACATCGGAAACTTCTCTTCGTCAACGTACCCACACACCTCCTGTGGCTCAAGTTACTTTAACTCCAGAAGAAATTGAAGCTAAAAAGGCAAAAGAACGTGAATTAGAAAAACAACGTCAATTATACGAACAGCAAAGAAAAGCTAGAAGACAAGTAAGAGCTGCAGAAATTCTTAGTAGTATTGAAGAAGATAAGAAGAGAAGAGAACAAGAGTTGAAGAAGCTTGAGTTATTGGAGCAAGAAAGGGCTAAAATTGCAAAAGAAAAAGCCGAAGAAAAGGCAAAGTTGATTGAAGAGAGAAAAAAGATTGAATTACAGAAGGAAGAAATTAGCCAGAGATTGTTTATTCGTGAACAATATCCTTATGGTCTAAAAATTGCCAAATTTAATGAAGAACGTTCCATAGAAGATGCATTATTATACTTACCTTTGTATGTTGTTGAGAATCATGATGAAAAGCTCGTAACAGACTTACAGGTTATATTATTATTAGGTATCGAAAATTTTTATGATAAGTACCAGAATTTAACGAAAACACCGGTTACTAATCCTGACAAGACCAAACTATGGAATTTTTATTTCCCAATCATTGGATATGACCGTTCAAAACAATATTCTAATCATGATTTTGAAAAAATTCGCCAAGAAGGTTTATCGAAATTTTTATCATTAGATGTCAATTGGATACGTTTAGCAGAAGTTGAAAAAATAATCAATAAAGACTTTAAATTAATCACCAAAGCCATTGAAATCAAAGGATATTGTGAAATTGAATTTCTTCATGTACCTGTGGTCTCAAATACATTAACCAACGGCTCGACAACAAATTCTTATTCCAACAACTCTCATGTTCAAACTAATTCTCTGTCTCAAATTTATCATGACGAACTTCAAACAGAGAGAGAAATTATTAATGAAAACATTCCAAGAAAATTTAGAAATCGTGACTCTGTTTTAAGAGCTATTAATGCTGCTGAGAAAGGCCTATGGTAAACGACTTTCTGCTCCTTTCATCCTGTATTTTCTATACTTATTATTTGTATTTTTATTGATTATTTTTGGTGTTAACTATTTTTTTATTCTTTTAAGGTTAATTTTATACACTTTTTTTGGGTTTTCAAGGTTCGTTTTTTCCCCTGTTTTTTCTTTTTTTTATCTCTTGTTAATAACTTGTATTATAATTAATATTACGGTGTATTTAGTGAATATCTATCACCATATACGATGAAGTATTTAATCAACTATTTGAAGTTTGTTTGTAAATACGCTCCGAGATGAGAAGGAGAAAAATAAAAATAAAAAAATAAAAAATTTTTTTGTAAGTAACAATTTAAAGTTATCTTTATATAATTTAAATGTTCTCTAACTGATAATGAAAGGATCATTATAGAAGAATGTCTGAATATAAGAAGTATGTTTTCGGTTCTGAAAAATTTGTGAAATTTGTGAAATTAAATGATAGAGAGTTTACTAACGCTTTAACTAATTTTGTAGAGTTTCAAGGGCAGAGCTTTTTGATAAAGATTCTTCATCAAGTGAGTCTGAAGAGGAATTAACATTACCGGCTATTGAATTTGAGTTCACTGGACCATTAGTGACGGGTACTTCTGGAACCGTGGGGAATAGTGGAAATGAGGCAAGTAATGAGCTTCAAGAGGTGTTTGATTTTCAGGGAAATGATAATGAGGATGAACAAGAATTTGAGTTTCCATTATTTGCAACATTTGGTGGAGAAAAAGAGATCAACAACAACAATGTGATTACTGATGAAAAAAGAGGTAGGTCTGAATCAAAACTTTTAAAAATTTCTTTAAGGGAACCATCAGTTGAAAAAATTGTACAGACAAGACCTAAACAATACTATTTTAGTGAATATTCTAACACAGAGAGAAAACAATTTGAAGCTGTGGCAATAACGGGAGAAGAAATCAAGGATCAAAGTTTGATAAGCTTTCCAGATTCACATTCATGGAGAGTAATAGATTTGAATTCTTATAATGACAAAATAGAAAAGGAGATTTTAAAAGCACAAAGGAAAAAAACACTGAAACGACCTGGAAAGAAAAAAAGAATGAATATTATAAAATGTAGAGAAAGAAAAGCTGAACGATCCAAAATACAAAAAGAATTGGAGAAAAAAGAGAAAGCTAGGTTAATGAAGAAAATGTACCATAAGAGAGGTGGAAAGAAAAATAAGAAAAAGACTTCAGCGTTAAATTCTAATCAAAAAGCTACTAGTACTACTACAAATAAACCCAAATATAGAACTGAATAACTAGTTAATGTACATTAATAATAATAATCATAATAAAAAATAAAAAAAAAAGAAAAAAGAGAATTCACCTTCTGGTATTATCTTTATCCAAAGCGTTAACGCTATTTAGCATCATTCTAGCTTCAATCCCATCTTCTTTCATAGTTTCTGAAAAATCACTGCTTAAAATATTGTGCTTGATTGAATTTCTAATACTAGTACCGTAAGTTCTCAATGATTTAGCAACTGGTCCTCCGCGATTTAAAGTTTCTTTTAATTTCGATTCAAAACCTGTAGCTATATCTCTCCAAAATGCAGATAAAAAGCTTTGTAAGTCCAAAATCTTGGAGACTTCTTCCAACATTGTACCTGGTGAATTATTAGTATTGGAATCATTATTCTGGTTGCTATTAGAGCTTGATATTGAAACATTATTTGTATTTACTGACCAACTTAGTTGTGACATCTTTGTGGAAATTTTAGAAATAATTAACCCTTTATTTGTTACATCTTTAAATGCGTTTTCGAAATTTCTTGGACTAGTTAAAGTCTTGGATAATATATTCAAAGATATTGAAACTTGATCATTTAAAAACTGTTGAACAGAATTACATAAACCTTCTGGTGATATTATTGAATATGCAATTAATATATTAGCAATAATACCTTGATCTGTTGTAGGTTTGAAATTTTTAAAATTTAAACGGCAAACATCTTGAAATTTCAATTTATGTGTTTGTAAAATAGAATCATAATCTCTAACTATTTTCAAACTTTTCAAATATGGAGAATCATTTAAATGTTTTTTTAATGAATTATAATGATTACAAGCTTTAACTAAATCTCTAAATGGTGACTGACCAATCATTTCATTATTACTTGCCTCTTCCAAATTTTGAATTAAATGAATAAAGTATGTGGCACTTCTCAATAACGTTGATGTTGTATGTATTCTCTTTAAAGCACCATGTAATTCCATTGCTTCTGTATATGGTTTTACAATATCTTTATCTAATTTTGAAAAAGATTTATTCACTTGAGTTAATGATGGATTCAACAATTGAAAATGCATTTGTACATCATCCAACTTGTTCACTTCTTTCATCAATATCTCATAGTTATCACCTGCTAATGTCACTACTCGCTTATCCACTTCATTTAAATCATAACCTAATCTTTTTGAAGGTGTTGTTAAATCCAATTCATTGTCATAATTTGTATTTGTTGCCAATATCAACTCATTTGCAAATTCCATTGCATTAAAATCATTTTCTAAAAAAGCTTCAAAATCAGTCAATTCATTCAAATCATCACTTCCCTTCTCTAAAGACATTATCACTCCCTTAAGAAGAAGAAGAAAAAAAATATATATATTTTTTAAATTAATTGATTAATAGTTTAAATTATATAAATATAAAAACTATACAAATTTTTTACATCTTTTAAATTATTTAAAACCGGTCGTGAGTGTCTCTACACTAATTACAATGATGTTAAATAACAAATTACAAATCATAATTTAGTAAAAGAAAGAAGATAGATTAGAGATTAGATGGTAAAAGTGGTTTCTATGATATTTTAATGATTGATCTTCTCAAGTTTGATTGTAATTTTTGTACTTTATATTGGATATTTGCACCTTTTTCAATTCTATCATTTAAGTATTGTAAGAACTGATTAATACTTCCACCAACACCAAAATAAATATCTTTTGCAGCTACAATTGCTAAAGTTTCCAAATTATTTAAATTTTTAACTTCTATCTTGTTGAGTTGTTTTATTAGATTAAGAATTTCTATTATTAATTCTCCAACTATTGGTAAAATAGTTGGAGAATAAATAGTTTCAGAAGAAATTATCAAATTTGACCTTTGAGGTTGAATTAACTGATTATTAATGATTATATTCATAAATTCCCTATTCCATGATCCTAATATTAATTTTAATTCAATCTTATTATCTATTAGTGATTGTATAAAATTTTCAATTAATTTTTCTGTAATTTGTAATTCATCTTCTATTATTGGAACATCATCTATTGATTTTTGTAAATCAATTAATTTTTCTTTTGTTAAAGTTGTTGACCAATTAATAATTAAATTAGGTAATGTAACTAATCTTAAAACTGAAAGATTATAATCAGAAAGTATAAATGAAATATTTCTATTAATTTTTTGTTCAATTTGTTTTTTGAAGAAAAAACAAGAAGGAAGAGCTGTACCACAACCTAATTCAATAAAATTAAAATTATTATTTTCATTTATTAATTTTGAATTAGATAATAAATCCACCACATCAAATGAACATTCCCAACTTTTTAATCCACCTTCATAAACTTGATTTTTCAAATCTTCATTTGTATCACCCATTAATATTTTCACTTCATCTGGATCCATCATTGTATTATTACCTTCTTCAACCATTAACTGATGTTTAACATCAAAAAGCTCTCTTCTGAAAACAACATTCCCCAGTCCAGTTAAAGTCCTTGTAAATGTAAATCTATTACCAATTAAAGTTTTTAATAATTCTTCAATATTGACTAATTTTGGGTGATGAGATGAACTTATTTTTAAATTATCTAATGGATTTGTAAAAATTGAATTTTCTTTAAAATTTTCATTTTTTAAAAATCCATTTTTTACGTCTTCATCATCACTAAGATCTTCTGATGAGAACCCAAATGCAAAAGACATCTCCAACAATAACTAGTAATTTAAATGATATATATATATATATATATTTATATAGGAAAAAGTGAAAAATAGTGAAAAATAGTGAAAATTTACTAAAAATGGATGTTTTGAATAAAAGTTTCTCACAACCAGCTAGATAATAGAGATAATAATAATAGATAATTTAAAATTATTACTTTTAAAGTTGAAATAAAACTCTTCCAAACGTAAAATGTAAAGTAAATATTAATAACAAATCATAAAAAAATATTACTGAAAAATGCTTCTTCCTTTGAAAAAAAAAATAAAATAAAAAGATAGAAAAAATTTAAAATAATATATGAAAAAAAAGACAAAAACAAATTTTAAAAAAAAAAAAAAAAAAAAAAAAAAAAGAGAAAAAGAAAGAGATAAGATTTCAATATGGAGCTTTATAAATTTTTTAAACAATAAATAAATAATTTCTAATCAAAAATTCTTCTTCATCAATATTTTTTCTTTTTTTTT
>KV454012.1:1056621-1067511 GCA_001661245.1 Pachysolen tannophilus NRRL Y-2460
TAATTCCTTCTGGTCAACATCTGGTAAAGATTCCCATCTTTTCTCTAAATGTGCAACTGTTGCATTAGATAAAGCTGAAACATTTCTAATACCAATAGCTCTTTGTAAAGTTGGAATAGATCTAACTGATTGTCTCAACATTCTTCTTTTTATCTATAAATCAAATAATCTGTTAGTTATTTCCTTTAAATTTTTTTTCTTTTTTTTTCTTTTTCAAAAAAAAATATATATATATATATATAATATAATATAATATATATATATTTATTAGTAGTATATTAGACCAATCGAATATTATTATTATGGTGCTACTTTTTTCCCTGTTTTTTTTTTTTTGGTTTTTTTGTTTGGTGAAAAATTTAGTTAGCGCGAAAAAAAAAGAGAGAAAAAACAGAAAAAAAAAGAACGTTTTGAGCACTGCACACACGATCTTTTGTTATTTTTCACATCTTTTTTTTCTTTGTTAACAGCGATGATGCGTTTAGCCTTTTAAAAAAATAAAAATTAAAAAAACATGAATTGGAATTTTTTTTTAAAAATCTGAAGAATTTAATTGGCTATTGCAAATTTGTGCACTTTGCACACTACTGATGTACAATAGATGCACTACTAAAAATGGATGAAGATTAACAAATAACAAGTAACATAATAATAACAAGGGGAAACCCATAGAACAATTGTTTAAGACTATAATGATGGAGTAGAATATAACCTAAAATGGTGTAACTGTACTTGATATGGATTCATCATTGTCAATGTAGTAAGCGCCATTAGCCAATGTGTGTAAAAATTGAAACCAACTTGTAATTTAAAATAGCCGCCCATAGAACCATATATATATATATATATATATTTATATATATATGGTTCTGGTATATTAAGTCACTTCATTACAGAGTTGATATAATATTTGCTCAAGCCTACCAAACTTAGAAATTTGCTCAACTTCAAAAGTGATAAACAACCCAATTCACCAAAAAAAGAAAAGAAATCTTGGATTTGAGATTAAGATTGGGATCAGCAATAATAATTTCGATTTAAAATTCTAATATAATCAACATATTTGGAATATACTTACATTTTCGTTTCTAGTTATCTGGTAAACTTCTTTTTTTTTTTATTTTGTTTTGTGTTTTTTTTTTTTGACTAATAATAAATAATAAGTTAAAAAGTTTGTCTTAAAACAAAATATATATATAAAGAGAGAAATTTAGCGCTGTAACTAGTAATTAATAGTAGCAGCGAAAAAAAAAGAAAAAATTCAACTTTTTTTTTTTCTCTCTCTCTTTTTAAGTGAGCCGATTTTTAACAACCAGTCAAAAATAAAAGATTTCAAAAAAGAAAAAAAAAATTTTTAATTATGGGTGAAAACTTGATCTTTTATACACTTCTTTTTTCAATCTAGTTAAAAAATTATATATATATATGTATGTATATATATTATATAGATAGATAAAGGTGAAAGATATAACAAACATTCAACAACGGAATAACGACAAAAAGATTAAAGCAAAAAAAAAAAAAAAAAAAAAAAAAAAAAAAAAAAAAAAAGAAAGAAAGGAAAAATAAAATAATTTTAGAAAAAGTTCGTAAAAAAAAAAAAAAATAAAAAATAATAATAGTAGGTTTTGAAGAAAGAAAAAAAAAACACACACCCACGCAAACACACTCAATCACTAACTCACACAGACTTACTTATTTTCAGTGAAATCTCTTTCTGCTGTTTTTTTTTTTTTATATATATTATTTTTTTTGTTTCAATTTGAGATCTTCTCTCTTAATTGACCCAAAAATTCTTTAAAGCTTGATGTGGATTGAACCCTATCTTCAACCAAATCATTTAATGCCCAGATTCTTAAGGCCAATAATTCTCTAAATGATGGATCGTTTTGATAAGATGAACTTTCATGAGAAGATTGACCTCTTATAACGTATAAATTTTTAAATACAATTGTATCTTTACCTTCTCTAATTTTGTTTACAATATTTCTAACCCTCATATTAAATTCGGATTCTAAAACTGGTAATTCTCTTTTACCAATTGGAATTTCAGATACATCATTAAGACCAAATAAATCATTGACCAATTGTGGTACTGCATCACCACCAACCCATAAAAATAATTCTGAAGAATTATTTATCAAATATAAACCATACTTTGCTAACCATTCTGAAGCAGCATTTATTGGTTCAGGTAAAACAATTTCACCAGTTGATATAGCTAAAGGTTGTTCTTCTTCTTGTTGTTGTTGTTCTTCATCTACTTCAGCAACCTCTGGTAAACCACATTCATCAGCCATATCATGTAATGAATAAACAGTTGGATAGATGTATTGAACTAATTGAGGTAAAGGTATAGAACCCAACAAATTTAAAGCATTGGCTCTATGATCACTTGGTACTCTCCCTGTTCTTAATGCAATATGTTTTGTTAAAGCATGTAATAATAATGGTAACATTCTTAAATTGGTACAAAGTTGTAAAGGTGATGAAGATCCAATATTTCCTCCAACTAATTCCTTTTTAAAAGTAGCCAAGATTTCAACCATACTTTTAGTCAAGAAATCTCTAGCATCATTTAAAGATGATGAAAATGTTTTCTCAATTGCTCTATGGGTAAAATAATTGGCAATTGCAAGTTGATCTGCACTAGCATATATATCTTTTAATTCTTTAGAAACAGGTAAAGCAACAGTAATTACTCTAATTCTTCTTTCACCAAACAGAGTAGTATGTAAAACAGCTGCTTGGATACACGCTACTGGTCTTATCATATTCTCATCAATTGCTACTTCAATAACATATGATTGATCTCTTGGGAAAGTTGGGAAAGAACATAAATCAGAAGATCTATTGAAAAAATTACCATAAAAAGATGACATTCTTAATCCTGAAGAACCTCTAACTCTTAAAACTGCTTCTAATTCTATATCCATAGATAAATGATTTGAAATTTCTTTTGAAAGTTTTGTAACATCTTCCAATTTTGTTGCAGTCCAAGCAGGATAAAAATGTGTTTGACCCGCTGTATAACGTGGTAAATTGCTTAACGTAGCAACATCTTGATAAGTTGATGCAGCTAAAAACATATCAATTGTAACTTGTGATTTATTACAATCAATTGCAAATGATTTATAAAAAGAATCATTTGGAGTTAATAATGCACTAGCTTCTTTTGGTTTTCCAAAGAAACTTTCTTCATCTCTTATAGATAATTTTCCAACACCTTCAGATGGTAAAGATGAACTAAATACAATAACTTTACCTCCAATTGATTGAATTAAATGACGAGATGCTTTTAAAGCTGGTCCCAAGGCAAAACCTTCACTTGTAGTATTTATGAAAAAATTTGCAAAATTATTTAACAATTTTTCAATATTATTATGGCAAAGTTTTAAATCCACAAGTAAATTATCAGGTGAAGGAATAAATACATCTTCCAAATCGGAAATAACCAACATTGAAGCATCTTTATCTGTTTCATCTGCAGGAATATTGAAAAAATATAAACTAGAATCAACACCCATAAATGCTACTTTTGTTCTACCATCTTTATTTGGAATACGATCAAGTGTTTCTAAAATTGTTCTAGTGACAGTACCTAATAATCCATTTTGCATAGATTTAATGCTAACATCCAAGACAAAAACATAAATTAATGGTTGTGGAGTTCTAACTAAATAAGCTGGAGGAGCAATAAATTCAACAACAGAATGATTTAATTCTGGTCTTTCCATTCTATTTTTTTCCACTTTTGTAGTTTGATCATAATCAAATGCACTTGGAACATCATTTTGTAAATTACAAAAATTACATCTCCATCTTCTTCCATTTTCTGTGAATTGAATAAACTTATTAATATAAGCTCTACAACGACGACATCTTGAAATTATACAATCATCAGAAACTGCAACTTTTTCATCTTCATCTCTTAAAGCATTATATGGTCTTAATACCAAGGCAAATGGTAATTTTGATTTTTTCAACAACGAACCATTATTTGGAATAACGTTTAATGTAGACCTTAAATATTCATAAGGAGCATTTGCTTCAGAATTCGGATTTACAGTTGTACCTGGCGGAATAACAATTGGAGGTGGTGGTAATACCAATTCTTGAATAGGAGGTGGCAAATCTCTCAACAAATCAGTTTGATATAATTGATTCAAAGGAAGAGCTGGAGTTCCATTTGGTGAAACAAGATTTGAAGCTCCAAAAGATTGTTGAGGAACTTGTTGTTGTCCATAAGCACCACCACCATAAGCTGGTTGAATTGGAACATTTTGATATGGTACTTGAGGTTGTTGTACATAACTTGGATGAGTTTGTTGACCATATGCTGGTACTGCATTCCCCATAGCACCAACACCAGAGTTCTGAGCACCATTAAGATTCAAACTATTCATTCCTTGTGCTAAAACTGATGCATCATCAGTACCATATTGACCTGCTCCATATGGCGGTTGAGCCGGAATAAATTGTTGTGGTTGACCCCCACTAGGCAACAGCTGTTGCTGTAATTGCAGCAGCTGTTGCTGCTGCTGCGGTACACCAACTCCTGGCACACCAACCCCTGGTGCAACACCATAAGGCAATTGTGAAGAAACACCCAATGGTTGATCTGCAGCAACTTGATATTGCGCCGATGGGTACGCTCTTCTACTCTTATGTGACATAATCAAGCTTATTCAATCTATACAATCGATTGCACTAACGTAATTGATTCGATTACCCAAAACTTGTTTCCAAACCGCTTTTACCCAATCTAGCTGATTGTAAACTTATTATTTTATCTCTTGTTGATTGTTATTCTTTTTTGGATCTTAAACCAAAAATTCCTGAATAATTTTCTTTGATGTGTTGTTTTACAGAAATTGGTGATACACAACAACGGAAAAAAAAAGAAAAAAAAAGTGTTACGTAACCAAAAACTACGCTTTTGATATTTCAAGCACTACTGTGTGTTTTACTGTGTGTTCTACTATTTGTCTATATTCTAGTCTAAGTATTCTAACCGTATATAATGCCAATTGCGTCTAGCCATTGGCCTAGTCTGCCGTAGAGGCCTATGATGGATGAGCCTGAAGGTGGGTGTAACTGTCCCATGCTTCCACCACTTGTATTTCCGAGCATGTCGCTTGTTCTACCTGTGTTTAAGACAATTTGAATTGCATCGACCCAACCACCAGATCTTATATTGAAAGAAGCGATGTATTCGTTGTCGTGTAGTTCAAAGTCTGTATAGTGGTGTTTAGCGTTACCTAGCTTAACAATTTTAGAAGGCTTGGAGTTTGGAGTGTTTGAACTAGTGTTTGATTTTGTATTTTGTAATTTTAAAATATTGGAGATCTTGGTCTTGTAATCTCTTGGAGGAATTGGAGGAGGCAGATCCAGTTCCCCAATTTTTTCTGAAAATTCATGGTTTTCCTCAACTTGAGTAAGGAAAAATTCTAAACCATCTAATGCGGCACCATGGTGGATTCTAACTTTTGTCACTTTATATCCAGCAATGATAGCCAATGGAGTTTCATTACTTCTATCAGTAGCACCAAAAACACAAGATTTGAAACCACGAATTATGGAACCATTATCTAGAGTTATTGGAATAGAAGAACCTTGTTGCTTGATGAAATTGGATAAATCATCAATATCTAATTGACCACCACCATTTGCCAAGACACTAACTTTTAATTTCTTATTTCTATAATTTTCAGGTAATAAATTTTGAAATTCTTCATAACTTAAAATTGCTTCTGTTACAGGACCTGGTCCTCTAAGACAACGTGGTAAATACTCGATATGTGCTCTTGACCAATCTTCAACGTGTAATTCTATAAGAAATACACCAGATAATGATTCAAGCATTACTGCATTAGTTGAAGTTGGATATACAGATGGCTTTAACGCTAATCTTTTCCTTTGCAGTAAATCTTGTATCATTTTGGGCTTGAATGATAAATCTAAAAAATCTGGTGGTAAGGCAAATGAATCATGGTATAAAAACCTAATGATATCTAATCGATGCCATGTACATTCATCTTTAGGTAAAATAGGAGACCATTCACCTTTACCAGTTCTAATACATTTTCTTTCTTTAGTTAAAAAAGTTCTATTAAAAGTAACATAATCTCTCATCATTACACCATTTATTTGATGAGGACATCCAAGTAAATGACCAATTTCATGCATAAAAGCACCTAATGTAACATTAAGACATTCCCAACTTGAAGAACATTCATTACAATCATTTGCAACTTCTTTTCTACTAGGTTCCGTAGTATCAGTGAAACATTTAGTCAATTCTTCAAAATTTGCAGGCCAAGACCATACTCCATGAGATCCAAATATTGCTAGTTTAATATCATCATCACCTCCACCTAATGCTGCATGGGTCAAAATTAAATTTGAATTCGGATCCCAATGAGTATCTAAAAATAAT
This sequence comes from Pachysolen tannophilus NRRL Y-2460, assembly GCA_001661245.1. Classification (NCBI taxonomy): domain Eukaryota; kingdom Fungi; phylum Ascomycota; class Pichiomycetes; order Alaninales; family Pachysolenaceae; genus Pachysolen; species Pachysolen tannophilus. The sequence continues at coordinate 1,063,061 of KV454012.1, forward strand.
ACAGCAGCTTGAGCAGCTCTACCACTAGTCGCAGCTCCTGAAAACGGTCCTCCATATTTTTTTAAAGCATTCATGGCAATCCCAAATAAGCCACCTGTATTACTACCGTTTGGATTTTGTTGTGCTAAATTCGGATCACGTAGCTCTTTTAACGTCAATTCAGATTTCAAAATATGAATCTTAATATCACTTCTAACTACTTTCAGTTGCTCTTCTATTTTACTAATTGTAGATTTCATAGATTCTTCCTCAAATCTAAAACATCTTTGACCAAACCCATTTGTAAACATTTGTTGTTGAGTAAACAGTTGCATTAACCTTCCTCCCATTCTTAACTTCTTAATTGCCAAATCCAAAGAATTGCCCTCTTCTTTAATTTTAAAAGAAGGTGAATCAAATTGCAAAGGTGAATCTTTCGCAACCAAAATACATAAATGAACTGGAGGATTGTTTAATAAAGGAACATAATTAATATCTAATAAAACCGATTCTCCAGAATAAGATGACTTCTCAACTGATGGAACACCATCTATAAACTTCCCTTTACAAACTTCAACACCTAAAGAATTTTCTCCTGGATTGACATGAATTAATGCCTTAAAATACCCATCATTGACTTCATAATATTGTGGTGGAAATGACTGTTGGTTCTGATGATATACTCTAACAAGACCAGATTTTGTCTTCTCACATTTCCCAAACAAAATATAAACTGGTACATGAATATCAGCTAATGGCCTATTATATAATGTAATCGTCATACCCCTTCCTGTTCAATGGTTCTAACTTATGACTGTTTTCATATATATATATATATATATATATATATATATGTATACATATATGAAAAGATTGATAGATCTCTCCCACTTTTAAATAGTTTTGTATGAAATTTCCATTTAATGAGGCTTGCCCATCGCATATTAAAGGCGTACAGCCTTAAAAAATCGTACTAAATTAAAGAATTTGATATGATATTACATTTAAAATAAAGCTGAATCAATTTTAACTGTAGCATAGACACATCTATTTATATATCATGAGGTATATAAACACTAAACTCCATCCAGTGGTGGCATAACATAAAAACAAAACGAAAACAAAAAAACGAAGAAAAAAAAAATACATATATATATATATTAAAAAAATGCATTAAATCAATAAATAATTATCTAAAGGTTATTTTCTGTTGGATTGTAATTTGGCTAACCGTTCACTCAATTTATCAACCTGCAAAACATTTGAGTTATTAGCACTAGCACCGGGACCTCCACCTCTTGCCCTTTGCAGAGCATCTGCGTAATTTGAAGGTTGTAAATTTGTGTTATTGCCGGTATTGGTACTATCTTTGAAATAATGACCACTTGGTCCTGTGGTAGGGACAACGCTATATTGTCTTTCTTTGAATGAAATATTGACTTGTTCAACTTTCTTCTTATTCGATAAACTATCTTCTTCCACTTTATTGAACCAATCAGTAGTCTCGTCATATTCGTATAAACACCATTCTACACCATATGGTTTAGGTTCTAAACAATAGACGGTATGTAATGGAACATCCAAATCACCAATTACAGACTTGTTCAAGTTTAAAAAATATCCTAACAACACTCTAGAAACAACACGATGAGTAATTATTAAAACATGATCAGTAGTTCTTTCAACTTCCGTTATAACTGGTCTTAATCTGTTAATAACATCTAAATAAGATTCACCACCTACACCTGGGTAACGGTAAGTCATTTTATTCTCCAATCTCAATTTAAACTCTAAAGGATATTTTTCTTGAATCTCTGCATAAGTCATTCCATCGCACCTACCTGCACTTAATTCATCTAACATTCTCATTTCCTTCACAAAAAATTCATTTTCTGGGAAATATTCAGCCGTTCCAATAGCTCTTTTCATCATTGACGTCCAAACAGTAAATATTGGATCATCTGGTGGCTTTACCTCTTCAGTAGATTCACGATTTTTTATCTTAATTTCTAATCTAGATTTAAAATTTTCTAATTGAGATCTTCTGAAATCCTGTTTCTTATAACTTATAAATCTCGCTAGGGCTTTAGAGAATTGTATTCCTCTTTCTGTCAATGGAGCATCCCCTCCAATTCTACCCAAGACATTATCCTTTGATTCACCATGTCTTGTAATCCAAATCTGTCTTTCTGCTAGATTGAAATTCAACAAGAAATATACAGTTTGAGATGCTAAAAACCCTTCAACGTTATAAGTGACAACTTTTTTACCCACATCGATCATCTTTATATAACTAAATGATTTAATTTTCTCTTCATCTTCACCTATGGTTTGATAACCTCTTTCATAATTTTTCAATCTTCCAACAAAATCCCTTAATGCTTCATCTGGATCCATATCTCTATAATCTGGACCAGATAATTTCAAACGAATATTTTCATTAACAATATTAGGATCGGAACATATACTTTCTAAAAACAAAACTTTTAATTGAGAATTACTTCTTTCTAAAATTCTATTCAAAACTTTTTTTCTTCTCGCCTTTGTGGAATTTGTTGCATCAAAAATTCCAACTGATAAGTCTCCATCTATAACACAGGTTAATAATTCGTCCAATGTATCCATTGCCCATTTCTCTCTCAATGCAGTTGTTAACAAATTATCTGGAGAGAAAAAACTTGCCTTATGTTTTGTTTCATGGTGTTCCAATGCAGATGGAGAAGTTTCACCACTATTCCCGCTAGCAGGACTATCTGGTAACGGATTACTCTCTGGGCCCATATCTGCATTATCTCTCCTTCTAGTATTTCCAACGTTGAAAACTTGACAATTATGTTGTAACCAATTCAAATATCTTGTCAACTTATTAGTAATATATGATTTCCCACGAGCGGGAAGTCCAACCATTACAATCACTAATTTTGATGCTATATCTCTTCTTGAGATTGTTCCATCAGGTGAAACTTTTGACCTTGTTTGACCTGGAATGTCCAAAGTTGTTGCTAATTTATAATCATGTTTCTGTTGTTGTTGTTTTTGTCTTACCAATCCATCTATATCCAATTCCAAATCCAAGTTTGGAATATCTTTGTTCTTCAGTGTGTTTTCACGTGTTTGCCTTGTCACGCTACTATCAGAGCTAACACCTCCTTCTTCTTCATCATCTTCTTTAGATTTCTTCCAATCATTTGGAAACAAAGTAGCATGTTGCGTAGGTGAAGTCACTGTAGAAACAACAGGTGTATCATTCAATGGTCTTTTCTTAAAAGCAGGTAAATTATCTTTACCCTTCAATAAATTAAGACTAACCGCCGACCCTCCAGCATAATAATTTGGATTTTTAAAATGAACATGTTGATCCGATACATCTTCTTCTGAAGAAGTTACAGCTATCTCATTTTCTGGATAATTCTCATAATAGAAATTAGATGGAGTCTCATTAAAAGATACTTTAGCCGCCGTTTTATCAAAGTCTGACACAGTATGATTTGGTAAACTCCGATTCTGCTCAACGTTTCTTAAAGCTGGTGAATTGTTATCTGATCCTCTAATAGAAGTGTTTGGAGATAAATCAGAATCCATACTTGAGTTCCACTTTAAAATTTTATATAGCTATCATTTGACAACAGTTTTCCCAACAAAAGAAAAATAAAAAAACTAATTCAAATTCAAATTCAAATTAAATTAAATTAAATTAAAATAATACTAATAATAATAAAAAAAAAATAGAAAAAAATTATATTTCTCTATTTTATTATTAACTCTGCGATTTAATAAACGTGTACGAGATAAAGATCTAACTTAAGTTAAAGTTAGGTTAAATTTAAGTTAAACAAAACAAATAAAAATAATCAACACCTCGAATCCAATTATTAATTTTATCACAATAAAAATTATTAAAAAATAAAATAAAATAAAACAAAAAAATTAGAAAACTCAATCAATTTCTCTTCATCAACTAATTTTAAATCAAATCAGTAGATTTTTTAATATATAATAAGATGATAAATTATTAAATATAATTTAACGCTATTACAAAAATGTATTCTTATTACCATACATTACATACACCTTGTGATGCGCTCGCTCTTCTGTTTTCGTGCCTTTTCGGTGGGTTTTTTTTTCGGTTTTCTCTGCTCTTCGCGCGCGGAAAAAATATAGTCCGCCGGGGCCCTCATTTTTCCCCAGCCGTTCGCTGTTCGTTGTTTGCTATTTGCTGTTCGCTGTTCGCTTACTCCCCGCCTTCAATATGACCGCCAATATGACCGTCAAAATGACCGCGGTCAAATTAATTACATAGGTAGGTAAGTAATTAAATACATTGAGGAAATCATTAAAAGATTGACATTGACTTGACTTCAAAATAAAATAGTGGAACAAAGAAAAAAGATAATACAACAACTATAACCACATTTAAAAAAAAAAAAAAAAATAAAAAGAAAAGAAAACTAAAAAAAATAAAATAATTACTT
>KV454012.1:1067829-1115489 GCA_001661245.1 Pachysolen tannophilus NRRL Y-2460
AAGAAAAAAGAAAAGAAAAAAAAAAAAAAAAGGAAAACAACTTCATAGATTGTCAAATTAGAAGTAGCTTCTCCGAATTACTCTTCATCGCTCGAATCACCATGAATGCTTGGGGTTACCGAAAGCCCACGTAATGTGACATCTCTGTCTTCGTCGGTGTTGTCTTCGTCATCTTCGTCCTCGTCTTCGTCTTCGTTGTTGCCGATGCCGATGCCGATGCCATTACCGACACCGATGCCGACATTGCTACCATTTTCTCTTTCTCCAGGTAAGTTCCAACTAAAATAATCATTTGTGGAGTTATTTTCTTGTAAGGTACCTAAATCACCTGGAGTCATTGGGTTATTTAACGAGTTTGATCGATCTCTTGGAGAGCCCGGTGCTGAAAGTGGTCTTGAAATCTTGATATTATGATCCATTTCAAATGGATTATCTGCCTTAGTATTACTAAATTGGTCCGGATATGCTCTTTTCAAGGCTAAAGCCCTTGCTTTAACATATTCCAATCCCATTCTTTTCCAATCCAACAAATCACTTAATCTTTCAACCCGATTTCTTTGATTAATTCTTTGTCTTCTAGATTTCTTTGTGAATTCAAGCATATAATTTGTCAACTGTTCAATGCTTTCATCAACAGATTTCATTCTTCTATCAACAACATAGATACCATAATCTGCAGGGTTTTCAATTAAATCTTCCATGTAACAACCAAAACCAGACAAATTTGTAGTTACAGATGGACATCCCATAACTGTACATTCCGCAGGAGTATAACCCCAAGGTTCATAGTAACTCGGGAAAATACCACAATGACAACCACGAACAAATTCATCATAATCTAAACCTAAGATTGGATTATTTGAATTTAAAAATTCAGGATGGAAAATTATTTTCACTCTATCTGCCTTTTGATTAAATAATTGAACATTTCTTATTTGATTCAAAATAGGATCATTTGCATCATCAACCATATTATGAGTAACAATTGGAGGAAGTGTATCTCTTTTAAGTGCAAACATTCTTCTTTTCAATATAACTCTATCACTTGGTTTTACTAAATCATCAATCTCTGGTAATTTAACTTTTTGACTAGATTGACAATTAATTGGATTTTGACAAAATTCAAATAATCTCTTCCCCATTAAACTTTGAACATCTTTTATAGTTGTTTCCAATTGTTTTATAACAGCTTGACCTTTTAAAGTCTCCACAGTATATGATTTTGTTGCAGCAGGCATGATAATAAATGCAACCACAGTCATTTTCGATCCACTTTCTTTTAATCTATGATTTAATCTTGCCAAGGCCTCAATAAATAAATCTGCACCTTTATTTCTATATTCATAACGACCTGCAATGAAAAAATATAAAGTATTACTCAATTTAAAATCCAATTGACCATAAAAATGACCACGAATAAATTCATTAATTTTTTCCTTCTTTTCAGCATGTAAATTTTGAAATTCATGAACTGCTTGAAATTTTACTACATTTAATCCATTTGGCAAAACACCATCAGGTTTCCTTTTTAACAAATGTTCCGATTCATAAGCGGTAATATGTGAAACCGTTGTGAAAACATCTGCTGAATGAACAGCAGCTCTTTCAATACAATATCTATGATATATACCTCTTTTACCTGCTTCTTTATCAACATCAAATTTATCCAAATTATTATAAAAATCAACTGAACCTGCACAAAGATACCTACCAAGTAAAGTAGCATGTGTAGTGAAAATTGTAGTAACATCAATTTGTCTTTTCCTACATAAAGGTAAACAAACACCAGCTAACCATTCATGACAATGACATATCATTGCATGTTCTTGATCATGATAACTTAATTCTCCCAAGAACCATGCTACCAAATATCCCAATATAATCGCGTTATTTGTTTCAAAATCGTGATCAGGAGTTGGAATTCCAGAAATATTCCATAAATCAGCTTTCCATTCGTTTAAATGATGTAACGCCGAATTTAAATCAAATAACAACACTCTTGGAGCACCATCAATTAACCACCGCCCATAAAGATATTTAATTCCTCTAGCGCCCATAGAATCCAAAGTTAATTTTAACTTTGGATCATGAACAGCTAATTCTTCAACTTCAACATTTGCAGAATCATAACTTAATGGACCTATAAGAGTATATCTGTCCTTATACTCTGCAACGGTAATTGGTGCCTTGGATTTTAAAACTGAATAAATACCACCAACACGATTAGCAACCTCGGTCGCAACTTCGAAAAGTAAATGATTCTTTATATCTCTAGTCATCAATATACCTTCCTTTCCAGATTACCTTTTTTTTAAAAAAAGAAAAAAAAAAACCCTCCCCCCAATTCTCTTTTATTTACTTTTGATAATAAAAGTATGAAATATTATTGTTAACCTCTAAATGAAGCCCAAAATTGTATAACTCAAGGAATGCTTAATATTTTTTTTTTTTTAAAATGAGAGAAAACCCAAAGGCACGATTTTTTTTTCTTTTTAAAAAAGAAATAAAAAAAATATTAAATTTTTTAAATCAAATTTAATCTTTAAAAAAATGGCTTCCAATAGATCTAAATTCTCAGAATAGTATTATAATTAAATTCAAGCATTAAATAAATGATACCTATATTTTTTGTTATTGTGTTGTTGTATATTGCTTTTACAGCTGTTTTTCTTCTTTTTTTTCTTTTTGATTTTTAATGACTGTTTTTCTCTTTTTTAATATAAAGAAAGAGATGCACTCCACAGTGGGCGGGACGTTTTGTAGTGAACTGATAAGGATTCTCGGAAAGGAAAAGGCAGATTAATCTTTTTTTGCCCGCTCGCCCCCCGCTTCACTTCTTTCCTCTTCCTTTAACTTCCAGCGCCTTTTTCTTTTTCTCTGTTTATTTTCCCCGTGTATTTCCCAGTATATTTCCCCTCCGGCTGCTTGACTTGCAGGTGGATGGTCCCTTAGATTTTGTGTCAACTTGTGTGCATTGACTTATTATGACGACTTGGCCTATGCCTCAACGTCAGCCGTGGAAAAGGGGCGCAAAAAAAAAATTATTTAAATTAACAAAATTTCGGAAGCATTGAGACCGCAATAGAAAAAAAGAGTTCAATACCACATAAAAGAAGAGTTAGCGGTTAGTTTATAAGTGATTAAAGTAAAAGTTTTTTTAATTAATTAATTTTTTCAATGAGAAATTATGAATCTTGAATGAAAGAAGATTTACTAGAAAAAAAAAAAAAAAATTTTTTTTCTCTCTTTTCTTTTAATATGTAGGCTTCGGCGGCTTTGCTTATCGAGTACTTTTTTTTTTTTTTTTTAATTTTGGATACAAACTTCAAGTTCAAGTTCAAGTTCAAGTTCAAAGTTATGTTTTAAACTGGCAAGAATATAAATTCTAAAAATTATTCATTTTGACTGGTTTAGTCTCGGGACCAAGATTATTTTTTACTTTGTGTTTTTTTTCTTTTGCAATTTCGTTTAACTATTTTTCACTCCTCAAGACAGAGATGCATATTGTCTGCACCTAAAGAGGAAATTATTTTTATTTTGCCCTTTTTATCTTACAAAACATGGAGTAGATAGATGTAGGTGAGTGCAAGATGATGTCTGTGAAGAAGATATTGTTTTTTTTTATTTTCTATAGTTAAAACAAAAGTTCAAGAGGTTTGAAACTTGTTATATTTGTAACAGTTCTAGTTGCTGTAGTTCTTGTAGATTGTATAAATGGAATTGTTAAACCATGATTTTTTTTTTTTTATTTGGCTTTTCATTTATATAGATTTATGGTGTAACTAAAATGCTTTCAGTTGAACTTGGTAAAAACATTGATATATTACCTATTTTCCCATTACAAGAAAGAATTCAAGAGTTAGAAGAGTGTCATTGTGATTCTTGTAAAATTAATAGAAAATTATCCAGTTATTCTTCAAAGGTAAGAAAGAACATGAACATATATATATATATATATATTCTTTTTTCCCCAGGTTTAATTTAAAATTAATTTACTAATAACATTTTCTAGTTTTTCTTTTTGGGATTCTTGGTTCTTCCTTTATGGTTAATTAATGTCTTGGGTTTATTAACAAATTTATTTTTTTCAAATAAATTTAAACTGTCGCCTTTACTATTGGAAATTAGGAAAAAAAATTTAGACTTAACTTTTGAAGATTCGTTTGGTAATCAAGGATTAGATTCAACATTAACAGAATTATCACCACCACCACCACCACCATCTTACAGTAACTCTAGTGATAATTTTATTGTTGACAGAATTACCCATAACCATTTTAATTTGAAAAAAAAAATTAATACATGGGGGTTACGCTCATTAGTTGCAATTTCTAGTTACATTTTAACATTTATAATGATTTATCTTATTGCTGAAAAATCAGTTTATTAAATTATCCAGCCTCCATCCCATATAAGAATATATATATAAATAAATAAATTTTCATTTTATCCCATAATTGAAGCAATTGTCCCCGATATGGCAAATAAGCAACTTACCAATACACCAATATATAAACATATTTTATTAAAACGACTTAATTTATTTTTAAATATTTTTAAATAAAATAATAATGGTAAAGTAACACATACTGTAAAACAAATTGCTGAACCTAAAAATGCCATTATTTTACCAAAACTTGTAAAAATCATAGAAATTATTAAAAAAAAGATATAGACAAATAGTCTACTTAATAATTTTTTAATAAATCTTGAATTTTCATTTTTTGAAAAATCAATATTTAAAATAGATTTTTCAAATGTTGATATAAGAGGTCTTGTTACAATTGGTAATTTAGCAATTGGAAGTAACCCCATTAATAAACAAATAATAGTAGGGATCCAAGAAGGATAACCTTGTTGTAACATTATATTTTTAGTAATTTCATCTTCAACATTTGAACCAAACATTAAAAATCCAGTTAAACCAATAAATAAATCAATAAACCAAGTAAATGTAAAAGTAATAATCATTGAAAATTGAGCTTCTTTCAGTGGACGTTTCATATCACTAATTATTTCAGGTAATACAACATGACCACCATAATTTGCCATAAATATTGATATTGAAATTAATAAATCATTAATATTTTTAGGCCATAAATAATTTTTATTAAAAATTGGAGATAAAAGTGAACCTGGTGAATTTTTTTTGAAAAAACCAGCACAAAATATTATAATTACAACACCACTTGTACAAATAATACCAATAAATGAAAAAATTGAAAGAATATTTAATGGAAGAAAACTTAAACCAAAAACCAAACAAAGAATTATTAATTTAAAAATAAAAGGATCAACATTTATGAAAAAAGTATGGAAACTATCACTAAATAATAATATTAATGCTAATGAAGCACCAATAAGATCAAATGCAAAAGTTATAAAAATTGCAAAATTTAATTTATCACCAATTAAATATTTACCTAATTCATTATAAGTATTAAATTTGTTATTTTCAATATAACATTTACTCAATAATATAGCACTATATTGTGTTGATAAACAACACAAGATTAAAAAAAAATTCCTAATATCCATCCAGATAATTTAAATGCAAATGGTAATGATAATAAACCTATACCTATTATAACATTAATTGAATTAAAAATTGTTTGAGAAGCTGTAGATTTACCTTTAATTGTTGAATCAGTTAAGATAATCCCACTTCGATTACTCCTAGATGAAGTTAACTCCAACAACCCAGAAGTTTCATTAATAACTTCAACTTCAGAATCTTCATTGATCTCATCAGTATCCAGTATCCGTCGCCGCCTTTCAAAATTATACTCATCGTTATCTTTATACCTCGCATTATTATTACTAGTTTGATTCTCAATACCTACAGGTAAAGAAGCAAAACTATTTGAACCTTTAGAACTCAACTCCTCGGCGCTTACCGCCTTCAAGCCATCATCTGGCTCAATCTCCATTACAACTATAATTCCTATATTATTTCTATTTTTTAACAATATAATAATAATAATAATAATAATAGTATTTATTATATGTTGTTCCTACAATAAACGTTATCTGTTGTCGTCTGTCTGTCACTAAAAGACTAAAAGACATCACTTAATTAACGTCAAACGACAAGGTTTAAACAGCAAATATACATTACATATATACATTTACACTGATAAAAGAATTAAATTAAATTTATTAAAAGCAAATAAATAAACAAAATTAATTACTATATAACATAATCATTATATGATTATTCATTCACCCTATAACTCAATATCTAATTACCTAACTATCTTTATTACTCACTACTTCTTCTTCTCTTTTTAATTACGGTCAAACATAAAGCAATATCCTAATTAAGAAATAAAACTTTTTAATGAAAAAAAAAAAAGAAAAAGAAAAAAGAAAAAAGTTAAAAAAAACCCTAAAAAAGAAGTAAATTAATTTAATCATCATTTAAATTATTTAATATTTAAAATTTTATTTAAATATATATATATATATATATATATATGTATATATATATATATGTGTATGATTATTAAATTTAAATCATCAGTTTTTTTGATTTGATTTTTCATTATTTCAGTTAGTTTCATATAATATCCATATATACATATAATTATAATATGTATTTTTAGATAAAGTAAGTTGAATAATATATAAAAAAAAAACCTCTTTTGTTTTCCTTGGCGCTTTGAAAATTTGGTTAAGCTAACTTTTATTTAAATGATTTTTTAGATTTAAAAATAAAGATTAAATAAGTAAAGATTGCCAATACAGGGTTAGGTTGTTGTTTTCTTTTTTTTTTTTGTTTTTTTTTTCTTTTTTGTTTTCTTGTTTTGTTTTGTTTTGTCTTGTGTTAAGAAACATTTTCACTTCTATTGAAGTTGAATTTCAAATAATAGTTTGTTGAGAGAAAGAGAACCGCTAATAGTTTTTTTTAAGAGGTAACAAGTGTGAATTAATCATTTGTTTATCGGCGCTTAATTATTTAATAGTTGAAAGTGGGGGAAAAAGAAACCCAAAAATTACGAGAAAAAAAAAAGAAAGAAAGAAAGAAAGAAAGAAAGAAAGAGATACCAATAGCGCTTAATCTATTGTTAAATAGCAGAGGGAAAGTTGATGTTTTTGGGTTTTTCCTGAAAAAAAATAAAAAGAAAGAAAAGATTTATAAGAAACAGTAGCGAATATGGTTTTAGTTAATGGAGTCAAGTACGCATGTGAAAGATGTATTAGGGGACATAGAGTTACAACATGTACACATACAGATCAGCCGTTGATGATGATTAAGCCAAAGGGGAGACCAAGTACAACTTGTGAACATTGTAAAGCTGCAAGGAAAAATAAAAATCAACATGCAAGTTGTAACTGTGGTAAGAGGACAAATCCTTCTCAACTGGAACATGATGAAGAGTGTAATTGTAGGAAAATGGAGTTGTGTACCTGTCAATCTAAAAAGAAGAAACTGCCAACTTTGAAGAAGAAAGATCTGCTGCAACAACAGTTTCAGTTACAGCAGCAGCAACAACAACAACAACAACATCCGAATAAAAACCAAGGTCAAAGTGCGGGGCAATTCAATACCTCTATTGATAACGATTTTTCTCTATTCCAAAGATCAAATCTTCATAATTTAGATAATAATGATACAAATAACTCTAGTGAAAGTTTCCATATTCAACAACCTTTACCAACTTCATCATTTGATATGAGTCTTTCTGGTTCTTTATCAAGTGATATGTCAAATTTAGCAACACATTCAAGTAGTGTTGCTTCAAATTTAAACAATTTGAATGATAACGCTTCTATTTATAATCAAAATATTAAACAGGTTGGTATGGAAATTTTACATAATTTTAGACCCAATACACCTCAAACTAGGGCTAGAGTTGGTGAAGTTAGTGTCCCAATAGATGAATACGTTGCTCCTTTACAACAAATGAATAATAATTTGAGTACTTTATTTGGTAATGAGCAGGATAAAAAAACTACTCATGGTACTAATAATAATAATATTAATAATATTAATAATAATAATAACAATAATAATAACAATAGTAATAGCAACGTTGAAGAGGATTTCAGAAATGACGATATATCAAATGGTAATACTAGCAATAATGTTATTAGTGATGATATGGGAAGGGCAGATAGTGGTATGTCTAATGGTGTATTATCAGACTTGCCAGTTCCATTCCCTGGGTCCGGGTTGTTGGATTTATTTTCTTCTGAAAATAAAAATGAATATGTTAACGGTAATAATATTAATAATAATAATAATAATAATAACATGAACATTAATTCCAGCAATTTTAACCAACAACAGCAACAAAGGCAATATACAAATCATATGAATGCATCCAGTACAAGCATAAACACAACTGCATCTAATAGAAATTCTAACTACAATTTACAATCACCTCAACTATCAGAACTTTCCCCTTCAAACACAGGAAATAATGATTCTCATGGTCCTGAAGGAATATTCCCATTGTTTTCATTAGTTGGACCTTCTACAAATTCACCTACTTCTGAAGCTGATTCAAGTAGATCATCATTAACCCATAGTAGGGAATCATCCAATAGTATTATAGGCTACCATTTAAATCATCAATCTTCAAGTAATCATTTACAACATTATTACCAACAGTTACCTGCTCAACATGCACCACATAATATCAATAATAGTAATTTGAATAGCACTAACAGTATAAATAGTAGTAGTGGTTCAGGAGGACTACATCATGTTCATGGTCATTATCAAAATCATTTTTCACCTTATCCGGCACCAAAGAGATCAGGAAGTTTCTTATCTATTGCAAGTAGTACCACTTCTACAAATGATTTATTATCAAATTCTTCGAGACCTCCATTATACAGTGTGAATAGTACTGATTCTTTAGCAAGTTTACAACATCAACAAACTTTAACAAAGAGCAATACAAATACCACCGCGTATAATGGGGCGATCTCAAATAATAATATGAATTCATCTGCTGCTACTAATGCTGCTGCAAATAATTTTCTTACTAACATTAGCGATAACAGCGGACCACAACAAGAAAATCAAGAGGTATCAAATAATAGTGACCTTAACAACAACAATGTTAATAACTCATTTATTGATATCAGCAGTATTGGCAACATCCCAATTACAAGTTCCTTATTTATGTCACCTTCAACTTCATCAATGTCCAACACCAACAACACGAACACCAACAACAACAATTCAGAAACTTTGTATGATGATTTCAATAATATCGATACATTTTTAGATAGCAATCGCAGTGATAGATGAGAAAAGAAAAGGGAAAACACACTTTTTTTTAAAGAAAAGAATAAAAAAAAAAAAAAATTCAAAGATGGAAAATCTTTAATAAAAGAGAAAAAGAAAAGAAGACAGCTATTTATTCAAACTATTTGCTTTAAAAATTTTTTGCTCAATATTGAAAGTTATTTATCTACTAATTACTATTCAACTGATTAATTACTGCTTAGCTCAATAAAGAAAGAGGTGCTTTTATTAATCTCATATCCTCTTATTAATACTTTTTTTTATTATTTTTCCTTTTATTTACAAATTACTGATATGAAAAAAAGCAATACATATTCTAAGAAGGAACTCTTTAATTTATTTTACAATTAGAGATTAACTGATTTAGGACCAATATATACATACATATATATATATATATATATCTTGGATTCTTTTGTTTTTTATTTTATTTTCATACAATGTGTTATATATATTCATTTTTATATTTTTATTTCAAATTAATTATCATCATCATATAATATTCATTTAAAACGTCTTTTTAATGCACGTAAAAAAAATTTAGTATAACCCCCTTTTTACAATTACAATAATTAATTTTCTTTTGTTTTAATAATTGCTGAGAGATATCTTGATTAAACTGATTGAGTCCTGTGAAAAGATATAATGAACTTCTTTAATCAGAACAATTTAGTAACTCAACAACATGGTGATGTTGGTATTGTTTGGTATGTTTTCAATTGTATTAATTATTTTTTTTTGATTTTTTATTTTGACTATTTGTTTGTTCCCTTTGTTTAGTAAACAAATTTTAACCCGGTACAAACCTAGTATATCACATAAGAACAAAATACTAACTGACTTGTGAAAACTATATGGGGTGAAGGTTATTGGCAACTTTGGGCTCAAAATCAGCTCATAAGAAAGTTGTGAAGAAAGATATCATGAATGTTTCAATCCCATCTACATGCAAGACTATTTCAGATCCACCCCAGCCATTGGCTTTAAGATTGAGCTCTAATTTATTATATGGAGTCACATTGGTTTATAGACAACAGACTGAGTATTTCTATGGTAAGTATTGGTGAAAACAAAAGAATGAATGAATGAAATTTAATTGGATCTTAACTAACATGAATTTATTTTTAAGCTGATACAACTGTTGCGAGGACGAGACTTTCTAAAGGGTTTTTATCTAAAAATATGAAGGATGTTCATTTAACAGTTCCAAATATTATTGAACTACCAGTACTTAATATTTTTGAAAATGATAATAATAAGCAGACTATTCTGACTGAATCTAATGAACAAATTCAGATTCTGCAAATATCCAAAAATTCAATAATGACAAACAGGGTTTTCCTTAACGATGATCCATTGTTTAATGTTGAAATTGATTTATTACCAGAATTGACATTTGATGATATTAAACAAGATTCTGATGTTGTAGAAGTCCTAAAAAGAAAAGAAAAAATTGCTGCAAATGATCTCTTGAACAAAGTTGTAGCAATCAATACGAGTAAAAGGGGGAATGATTTAGATTTTACAACTATTAACTTAGATGTTGATATCACAAATGACAATAGTGGAAACTTGCCTCAATTATTACCAGAAAGATTAAATGATGGGAATGATTTCCTTAATGTTAATAATTTACATGATGATTTAAATTTTGCAGTTAATGACGAAGATGAATTGTTGATAAATTTAGATGGAAGTAGTCAAATTGATTTCAACGCAAGACTTTCTAGTACTAGAAATAATACAAGTAGAATTAATTCTAGAGCACCTTCTGTTTTACCAGATGTTGGTGAAGGTGTACCATTAGAATTTGAAAACGATTTTGATTTACCTGATTTTAGAACAAGTCAAGAAGAAAATAGAGATATGAATGCCGAAATGATTGCGGCTCAAGATAGACAAGGAAATAAAGTATCTCTTGTACAGAATGAAGATCAAAGTAAACCAAAACAACAGAGGGTGAAAAGACGTAAAGGTCTTAACACAATTCAAATTGATGATTCAATTATTTTATCTACAAAAGATTTGAGAAATTCCCTGAATGAATACATTGATATTCAAATGGATGAAATTAATAAAAAATTTATATTGAAAAATAAATCCATTAATTTTGCTTATATTGATGCAAACCAAAGGTTTGAAAAAATTGAAGAATTATTACAAAATCAAAATGATAATGAAATAGATAAAATTGTCGATGACTATTATAATTCTCCACTTAATTGTTTTAAAAGGGTTAAAACAAATAACATGAGTGATTTACAAGAAGAACCAGAATTTGATGTAGCCAATGTTTCAATAGAAATTCTGCGCGGTCGGCAAGTATTGAGAAGAAGAAGATCTTCATCTGCTTCTATTGAAATTGGTAGAAATAACAATCAAAGTAGATCTAGATCTAGGTCTGCTTCAGATGTTATTAATTTTGAAATGTTAAACGATTTTGCTAATGACCGCAGACTAGGTGGGTTTTCGAACGAAAATTTTATGGAATTTGGTGATTTTGGGGAACTTGGTGATTTTGAAAGAGAAGGTAATGATTTTGGACTGGGAGATGTAACAGGAAGCGGAAGAAGAGGAAGAAGAAATTCAGTTGGTGGATTATTTAGAGATTCTTTTAGGGGACAGCGCTCTAGGTCAGAATCTCTGGGAAGAAGAAGAAGTTCTGGATTTAGAGACTTCTCCAAGAGAAGTACAAACACAGTTGTACAAACTTTTAATGAAGAGAATAATACTGATTCTTTAAGTTCTTATCATGTTCTTTATGATTATTTACTGAATTTAAAGATAGAATTATTAGATAGTGAAAAGAACTCTTCTAATGAAGCAGTAAACAAAGGACTTGAGAACGAAGGTGTTATTATTCACTTTGATAAAATCTTACCTCAAAATATTACCAAGAGTAATGTTGTCAAAAATTTTTATAAATTATTAGAAATTGCAACCAGAGGATTATGTGATTTGAAAAATGATGATTTTGGGGGTGTCGAAATCTTCATTTATTAATTTTGACGGGGAAAAAACAATAAATAAAGATCGCTCTATTCATTTTTTCCTTCTTTCTTTATATTTGAAATTTGCTGGAATAATTCGGATTCATTTTTTTGCTTTAGCTTGTACTTTATTTAATAATTTTGGATAATATCATCCAATTTTATTGTTATCATGCATGAATTTAACTAGTTAAATACTGGTAGAATATTTAAATTGTATAATACATATACATATACATATACATATATATTTATACATATATATTCACTAATAATGAAAAAAAAAAAAACATAATCTCACAAAAAAACAAAATTCAAGAGAAAATACCATATTGCAATACTAGCGACAGTAAAAAGAAATAAAAAGAGAAAAAAATGTACAAAAGAGCCAAAAGAGCCAAAAAAAAAAAAAAAAAAAAAATAAAAAAGAATAGAAAACAGCCTATAAGCTAACTGAGAAATCGAGTTAGTTAATTAGTAAATTAATTAAACTACAACTTGATCTGTATTTTCTGCTGGCAGATGTTCATTTGCCCATCCTTCTTCAGCAGAAGCGCCTGTTCCATCAATGTTTTCTTCAGCGCCATGATGGTAAACATCATCAGCTGTTCTACGAATTGATAAAGCTGGTTTAACAGCGGCAGAATCCAAAGTCCAAGAGGCCAATGCATTTTCAGCATCAATAATAATCTGCTTTGAAGTTTCATAACCATCATATGCCGGTCTTGTTTCTCCCGGAGTAACAGCGGAATCATCCAATAACAGTAAGAGCGCTTTACCATAACCTGCAATTGAAGCCAATTTTTCAGAAAGTTCAATTAAAGATTCAAATTGATAATTAAAAGCAGCTTTTAATTTTTCTCTAGTAATATTTGATAATTGAGCTTCAGCAACTAAAGATTCAGCTTCAGCTCTAACTAATTCTTGTTCTAAAACTGCCAATTTTGGAGATTGAGGATCTTTATATTTTAAATGAGCAATTTCATCAGTAATTTTCAATTTACGATCTCTTGAAGGTTGTACTGATGCTTCAATATTTCTAATTGATTTTAAAGTAATACGATATTGATCATATTTATCAATAAATTGATCTTCCAATTCTCCAATTTCATAAATTAAAACACCCAACTTATCAGTAACATCCGAAACATCATCATCATTTTCTTCACCCCAAAGAGATAATTGTTTAGCAACAGTTTTCCGTTCTCTAGCAACTAATTCAAATGAGCGCTCTAAATTTTTTTCTGCTTTAATTAAAGTAGCCAATTTTCTTGATAATTCAGGACCAAAAGAACCAGCAGTAGTTCTCCTTATAGAACCAACAAGTGAACTTTTACCAAAAAGCTTACCTTTAGTGGAAGCAGGTGGTGGTGCTGGTGAACTTAATTGAGTTGCTGATGGTGCTCTGCTCGAACGTAAAGAATATGTCCTGTGCATAATGGCTTAAAAAAAAAATAAAAAAATAAAAGAAAATAAACTTGAATTTTAAACTACAGTTAGTTAATAATTAAAATTATAATTATAAAAAACTTTTATAAAAGAAGATAAAAGATAAAAGATTATATATATAAATATATATTTAATTTAATAGCAATACAAGAACTAAATTGATGGATGTATTTCACAGCAATTTATATACTTTTTTCTTTTTTGGCCCAGATTTGAAGTTTATTATGTACGATGAGCTTTCTGCAGAAAACGCAACTTTATCAGACAGGGAAAGCAGCAGCAGAAGCAGCAGCAGCAGCAAAAAACAAAAAAGAAGAGTAAAAAGAGAAAAAAGAGAAGAGAAGAGCATGCACTTGCGTGCGCATATTACAAAAAAACAAAAAAAAAAAAAAGAAACCGGGACCACACAAACCGTATACAAAGCGCACACACAAAGCGCACACAATAGCCATGCTCATTCAAAAGTGCGGTAGTCTAAATAGAACAAATTTAAATAAAACAAAAGACAGAAAACAACAAAACAAAGTCGTGCGCCAATCTTTAAAATGATTTGAGATTAAGATTTTGTCTTCTTAGCACTACTATTTGAAGTTTCTTGTATTGTTCTCTTTTTAGGGTTTGTAAATTGAAGTTTCTCCAAGATTCTTAAATAGTCTTCTTCAAGTCTTTCATAAGCTGTTTGTAATTTATCTAATCTTGTTGGTTTATCTAATTCTAAGAGTGCATCTTTATTTTTATATATAATCTTTTCTTTATTTGCAATCTAATTTTTTTGTTGATAATTGTAGCAGTAATGGATTTTTTGAATCAAATTTTTTCATATATAATAATGCCATTTCACAACATCTTTGAAGTTGTCTTTTATCTAGTTTTAATTGTTTTTCTTTTAAATCTAACCATTTTTTAGAAATAGGTAGATTTAATTTGGCTACTTCTTCGAAAAACCCAATCAGGTGTAATCTTTCTAAATCACATCTATCACGAAGATCATCAAATGATTCATTTGGATCTTCTATAGCAATACTTTTGGCATGTTTATCATTCAACCAATGATCAACCATTGCATTATATAAATGTTTACCATGACCTTTTTGTTGATATGGTGGTAACACCACAAATTGTGAAATTTTTTTATTTGAATCTAACATTGATTCTTCTGATAGATCATATTCATTAAAACCAGGATAACGGAAATAAGAATACAGAGTACAAAAACCAACAAATGATGGGCGTGAAGAGAATGATGATGATGATGATTTTTTTATAGTAGAAGTCTTATATAAAAAATAAAGTTCCCATGATAAATCAGATTTATCAATATATGATCCCAGTTCTATGAAAAATAATACAAAAATTTGCATTCTAAGATGTAATTTTAAAGCTTCATCATCTTTAAAACATGTTTTATAAATACTAAAAATTTCACCATTTTCATCTTTATATTCTTTTATTAATTCACCAGGAATTTTAAAAAAATTCAGCTCTTGATTTTTTTTATCAACCCATTTTGATTCATCTTTTAAAATAGTAGATTCAGGTAAATATTCCATTAATTTTTTTTCTGGATCTTCAATATCAACATTTGGTAATTTTTCAGAGTATGAAACATTTAAAAATGGTAATAAAGTAGTTGAATCAAAGGCAAGATTAATCTTAAGGTCCTGATATCCAAAGATTTGCTCTGCATCACCAAAAATAGGATAAGTAAATGCAGGATGAAACTTGAAAGCACCTTCTTCTTCAGCTGGACAAATAAACAATTAAATGGGAACTTGTTAATAAAAAAAGCCACAGCTATAAAAAAAAAAAAACAATTCAATTCAAATTGAAAATTACATACCTAATGACAATGTTAAAGCATCATTGGAAGAAGCTGTCCAAACTTCTGGAGCAAATGAAGCAATGTCAACAGCAACCGATGACGAAGATGACATGATGAAATTCCTATCTAAATCTCCTCCCTTATACTGCAAAAACAATTTTTTTGAAGCTATAAAATAATTAAATAATTATATACGCGTATAATAACATATTTTCCTTCCACACTTTATGGAAAGTTCATATTTTTCGCTTAAATTTGACCATTAATTTTTTTTTTTTGGCCTTTTTTTTTTTTTTTTAAAGAAAAAGCTGATGTTCGTTATCAATTTTGATTAATTAATTAATTATATTATATTATATAGTAATAACAATAATAATAATAATAATAATAATAATAATTGAATAATAATTTAAAAATCTTGTTTATTTGTTCAAGAGGTAAAAACGAAAAGAAAAAAAAAAAAAACAATCATATTTGAATTAATATAGTTGATGGCTCCAGCTACAGATTTACCAGTTTCCAATACTTCATTTATTGTAGGTCTTAGGCCTTTGTTGAAAACACCTCAATTTTATTGGTTTTTAGGACATGCATCTGCTATATTCTTCACTATATTGTGTAGTTTATTTTCATTATTCAGATCACCATTAGCACCAACTCCTTTAAAATATTATAATTATTCATTAAATTGTATAATTTTTACTTATTTGATTGTTTTAAGACAAAGTTATAAGAGTAGACCAATTTTAACATTATTAGCTCAATATCCTACATTATTAAAAGATGATAATGTTCAATATTTATCATTAGCATTATTATTTAGGTTAAGTTCAAAATTTCCAGGACCTATTCAAGGTGGTCTTTATCCTTTTGTAATTTTTGCAATTTTCCATTCAATAAATTATATTAAATCATATTTATTACCAATTTTACCATTAGATATTAATATGAAAAATTATTATTCAAATTTAATTACTACAATTATTACAAATTATAATGAACAATCACTTTATGTTGCAGCTAATACAGAAGTTGTTTTAATTATTCAAGTAATTTTCACATTAATTAAATTATTTTTATTATTTGGTTGGTTAAGATCAAATCCAATTAAAACTTTAAAAAATTTAGCAGTATCAATTGGTATTATAATTTTTATTAAATTTCGTTATGATCAAAGTAAATTTACTAAAGCTATAATTAATAGTTATGATTTAAAAATTAATCAAATCTTATACAGTTCTCCATATATTCCAGAAAGTTTTAGAACAATTTATCAAGTTATAAAAAAATTCATTATAACTTATATAGGACCAATAAGAGTTCCAATTCAAAGAAATATTAGAAAAAATGATTAATTAATAAAAATTAAATTTAAATAAAAATAATTTAATATTAAAGGAAGTGAGAAAGAAAACTTGAACTTAAAGACTTTTTGGGTATATCAAGTGTTACGGTTTTATACAATTTATATAGTTAATTAGTTAACAGTAAGTAATACAAACGAACGAACAAAAGGTTTGTATTAATTTAGTTATTACTGAATACGGAAATCACAATTTAAAATCTGAATCTTTATGTCCATCAAGAAAGAAAAAAAAAATGGCCTTTTTAGATAGATCGATTCTATGAAGTAATTGTGACGTAAATAAATAACAAATATATAGACTTAACTTGCAACCATAACAACAAAATTTTTTATTTCTATTGTATTTATTTAATTTTAAAAAAACAAATTCAATTTATTAAACTTTTCCCTTTCTATGCGGCTCTTTTTTTTTTTTTAATTATTTTTTTTTTTCTTAATAAATACTTAGAAAAAATTTAATAAGATAAATTGTTCGGGCCAACCGCACCGGAGTTTCCAGTTTCGAGAATATTCGAGATAAGACCAGACTGGAGAAGTACGGAGGCTCCCGAAAAACCAAAAAATACCAAAAAAAAAAGACGCACAAAAGCGGAAGCAGCGAAGATGGCAAAGAAAAACTCTTAGATGGAGATACAGAAGTACTAGTATTAAGTGGAAAAAGTTAGCTAACGGAAGAAAAAAAAAAAAAAAACTAGAAAGTACTAGTTCCTACTAGGAGAACTTTGGGACCTGACGAAGATTATGGAACTTTTTTTTTTCTTTTTGTTTTTATTTTTTATTTTTCGTTTTTTTTTGTTTTATGACATGTTTTCGAACTTTATTTCCCCTTGTAGCAATTTAGTATGTCTAGTTGGGCAACAAAAGAATTTTCCATTGGCTTCCACGGTATAATGTATTGAAGGTACAAGCTGAATTGAATTGATTGTCATAAGATGTTATATAAATGATTGTTAAATTCCTTTAATTCTTCTTGTCTTAATTTATTTTTTATTTTAATTATTAACAAGTTTGATTTTTCTTTTTTATTCTGATAGGTTTGAAAAGATTAATAGATATATATAATAAATAATAATAATAATAATAATATAAGAAGAAGAAGAATATGTCTAAAGCGATTGGTATTGATTTAGGTACAACGTACTCATGTGTTGGTCATTTTACAAATAATAGAGTTGAAATTATTGCTAATGATCAAGGTAATAGAACTACACCATCGTTTGTTGCATTCACCGATACAGAAAGATTAATTGGTGATGCTGCAAAGAATCAAGCTGCAATGAACCCTTCTAATACTGTTTTTGATGCAAAGAGATTGATTGGTAGGAAGTTTAATGATCAAGAGGTTCAAAGTGATGCTAAGCATTTCCCATTTAAAGTCATTGATAAAGGAGGTAAACCAAATATACAAGTTGAATTTAAAGGTGAAACAAAGGTATTTACCCCAGAAGAAATTTCATCAATGGTTTTAACAAAAATGAGAGAAACTGCAGAAAATTTCTTGGGCGGTAAAGTAACAGATGCAGTTATTACTGTTCCTGCTTATTTTAATGATTCTCAAAGACAAGCAACTAAAGATGCAGGTTTAATTGCAGGTTTGAACGTTTTAAGAATCATTAATGAACCAACAGCGGCTGCAATTGCATACGGTTTGGATAAAAAAGATTCTGGTAAAGGTGAACATAATATCTTGATTTTTGATTTAGGTGGTGGTACTTTTGATGTTTCATTATTATCAATTGATGAAGGTATCTTCGAAGTTAAAGCCACTGCTGGTGATACCCATTTAGGAGGTGAAGATTTTGATAATAGATTGGTTAATCATTTTGTTCAAGAATTTAAACGTAAATATAAGAAAGATTTATCAAGTAATCAAAGATCATTAAGAAGATTAAGAACTGCTTGTGAACGTGCTAAGCGTACTTTATCTTCTTCAGCTCAAACTTCTGTAGAAATTGATTCCTTATATGAAGGTATTGATTTTTACACTTCAATTACAAGAGCAAGATTTGAAGAATTATGTTCAGATTTATTTAGATCAACCTTAGATCCAGTTGAAAAAGTCTTAAAAGATGCTAAATTAGATAAATCACAAATTGAAGAAATTGTTCTTGTTGGTGGTTCTACAAGAATTCCAAAAATTCAAAAATTAGTTTCTGATTTCTTTAATGGTAAAGAACCAAATAAGTCAATTAATCCAGATGAAGCTGTTGCTTACGGTGCTGCTGTTCAAGCTGCTATTTTGACGGGTGATACTTCTTCAAAAACTCAAGATTTGTTGTTGTTAGATGTTGCTCCATTATCCTTGGGTATTGAGACCGCGGGCGGTGTTATGACCAAATTGATTCCAAGAAACTCTACAATTCCTGCCAAGAAATCCGAGGTCTTTTCAACATATGCTGATAATCAACCAGGTGTTTTAATTCAAGTTTTTGAAGGTGAAAGAGCAAGAACTAAGGATAACAACTTGTTGGGTAAATTTGAATTATCAGGTATTCCACCTGCTCCAAGAGGTGTTCCACAAATTGAAGTTACTTTTGATATTGATGCTAATGGTATCTTGAATGTTTCTGCTGTTGAAAAAGGTACTGGTAAGACCAACAAGATTACTATTACAAATGATAAAGGTAGATTATCAAAGGATGAGATTGAAAGAATGGTTGCTGAAGCTGAAAAATTCAAAGATGAAGATGAAAAAGAAGCAAAGAGAATTTCAGCTAAGAATGCATTGGAATCATATTCTTATTCTTTAAAAAATACTTTATCAGAAGAAGGATTTAAAGAAAAAGTTGATGCTTCTGAAAGAGAATCATTGGAGAAATCAATCAATGAAACAATCTCATGGTTGGATGAATCTCAAGCTGCTTCCACAGAAGAATATGAGGAAAAACAAAAAGAATTGGAAGAAATCGCTAAACCAATCATGATGAAGTTCTACGGTGCAGGAGGCGCTCCAGGTGCAGGTGCAGGTGCAGCTCCAGGAGGTTTCCCAGGAGCTGGAGGTGCTCCAGGTGGTGATGCAGATGGATCAGGCCCAACTGTTGAAGAAGTTGATTAAAGCAGCTGTTGTTGATGTGTTGAAATGAGATGAGAAGAAAAAAGGATTGATTTTTGAAAAATTTATGTTTTTTTTTTTAATTTTTATTATTTTTTTTTCTTCACTTCAATTGACCCACCAACCCACCAACTAACTAACTAACGCCCTCCCCTTACGCACACTAAAATTTGTTGGAATATTTTTTTTTTTAATTTAATAATTTTTCTATTAATAATTTTTTGTAGTTAGTTATATTATTGTTTTATTTTTTATTTTTTTCTTTCTATTTTTAAATTTAAATTTGGTTTTTAGGTATTTATTAAAAACATTATGTTAACTTTGTAGTTAATCAAATCAATTAATTGATTATTATTTATTGCTGCTATTACCATAGTAAAACTTTCTATCTCTATCTATCTCCACCAAATAGTGGCGGGTAAAACATAAAATTTACAAAAGTCGTACACACAAAGCACAAAAAATCATTTTTTTTAATTTTTTTTTTCTTTTTCGCCTTTTATTTCGAAGAAGAGGAACCAATTGAGATTAAAAAAGGTGAGGGCTACAAAAGTGAAATTAAAACAAAACAATATATATATATATTTTATTAAATACATTTTTTATTTAATTCAATTATTGGGATTGATTAAATATTAATTGAATTGAAAAAAAATTTTTTTTCTTTGTTTATTGTGGAATTTGAATTTTGTTGAAATTACTAGAACAAAATTTATTAATTAATTAATTAATTTTTTTTAAAAAGTAGTTTTTAAAAGAATTTTATTTTATATTTTTTTAATTTTTAAAAAAAATTATTATATAAAAAGCAATTTTGTATACTTGGACCAAGATATATATTATATCAATTCATATAATTTCATTTTAAATTTAGTTATTGTCCTTCTTTCAGCGTTTAATAATCTTTTATTAAATTGATTATTTACATATTCTAATAATAAAAACTAAAACAAAACAAAAAGAAAAAAGAAAGAAAGAAAGAATAAAGAAAGATGAACAGTGAATACGATTATTTGTTTAAATTATTACTTATTGGTGATTCAGGTGTTGGTAAATCATGTTTATTATTAAGATTTGCGGATGATACATATACTCCAGATTATATTTCAACTATTGGTGTTGATTTTAAAATCAGAACAATAGAGTTGGATGGTAAAACTATAAAATTACAAATTTGGGATACCGCTGGTCAAGAACGTTTTAGAACTATTACTTCATCTTATTATAGAGGAGCTCATGGTATTATTATAGTTTATGATGTTACTGAACAAGAATCTTTCAATAACGTTAAACAATGGTTACAAGAAATTGATCGTTATGCAACAGGGGGCGTTATGAAATTATTAGTTGGTAATAAATCTGATTTAACCCATAGAAAAGTTGTTGATTATGCTGTAGCTAAAGAATTTGCTGATTCATTGGATATTCCATTTTTGGAAACTTCAGCTTTAAGTTCAAATAATGTTGAACAAGCTTTTTTCACAATGGCTAGACAAATTAAAGCTCAAATGGCAAATACACAATCATCTGCTCCTAACGGCGGTAATGGTAAAGCAGGTGTTAATTTGAGGGGTCAAGCCATTTCTTCTAATCAAAATTCAAGCTGTTGTTAGAAAAAGATGCAAAAGAGTTTCCCAAGTTTTAGTTTTTGAATATTATTATTATTATAATTATTAATTGTTAGTAATTTTTTTTTTTTTTAACAAAAATGTTCTGTGTTGATTTATTTTTATATAAAATACAGAATATGGTCAATGCAAATTTTCTTTTTTTTTTTTTTTCTTTTTGCCTGTTATTTCTGACCTTGAATCAATGAGTTTGCGTCTGGTATCTTCGCATCAGTGTTTTTTTTTTTTTTTTTTGACTTTTTATGACTAGTTTCATTAGTTTTCTTCTTAATTAATATTTATTAAGTGCTCGCAAACTCGTTATTTTCTTTTTCACTTTAGTTGCTTTCATGTTTATTTCAAACATATACATATAAATAAATCCAATTGCTATATAAAATTCGAAACTCATAGGTATTAAAATTCAGAAATAATCAAAGTTCTTTTTTTTTTTTTTTGTAAAAATTGATCATTATCATCTTCAACATCTTTTAGAGTATAGCCAAAATTCAAGATAAGAATCAATCTGTCTGTCATTACTATTAAATATTCACATACATACAAATACAAATACTCAAGGGTTAGTCGTGTGAATAATAACCATAATAATCAATAATAGTAAAGCATTTAATTGTTTCAAGAAACCATCCATCAGTTTGAATTGAAATAATAATTCTCTTATTTAGTTGAGAAAGAAGTTTTAAAAAAAGGCAAAGGAAAGATGGCAGGATCTTCTCAGAAAAAACAGGCGGTATCGAATATTCAATCTTTAAAGGAAATTCATACATTATCATTGGTTATAAATCTTGTAACTTTAATAGTATTGTTTTCATTTAATAGACCATCATCAAAAAAAATTTTCATAATTTTCACTATACCGTTATTAATTTGTGAATATATAATAGAGAAAACAGGTAGACCTAAATATGATTCAAGTGGGAAATTGGTTTCATCAGGTGAAGATTTAAAGCAATCTGGATTAACTGAATACATGTTTGATATTATTTATTTTACCTTGATCTGTGATATCTTAATGATTGTCTTTGGGTCCAATAAAGTTTGGTACCTCTATTTAGCTGTGAGTATAGTAAATATATATATATATATATATGAAAAAAACCAGAGAAACAGTTTATTTACTAACTTTGATTATATATAGATTCCGGGATTTGCATCGTACAAACTTTTTGGCTTGATTAAAGCAGGTCGCCTGTTGCTAGGAGGAGGTTCATCTAAAACTGAAAATTCCACTGAAGAACAGACTCCTCTGAAAAGTAAGAGACAAGCTAAATTGGAAGCAAGAGGAAATAGACAAAGAGTTCAAGCAAGGTGAAAAAAAAAAAAAAGTTTTTTTTTTTTTTGTGTAATTTCTCTTTTATTAATATGAAATAAAAAATTAATAATTTACCACTAATTTCCTAAACAACAGGATCAAAATTATATAAGAAAATAGATCAATTAATTGTAGTAATTTGTTGTAATTACCAATGAGTTTATCTATCTATCTATCTCTTTCAATCTGTTATCACATAGAAAGACAGAACCAGCCACTGGAAACGGGTATTTTTCAACGTCCGGGTAACTCGCATTAAATCTGAATTTCGGCTCGAAAAATTGATTTTTTTGGGGGAGGCACTAAATGGAACTTTCTTTTCTTTCAAAGTTATAATATTATTACCAAGTTATTATATATATTTTTTTTTATAAAAAAAAATTCCAATACAATTAATCATTGAATTAATTTGTTAGGATTATTTAGGGTATCATATATATATATATTTAAATATTAGTCAAGATGAATGGCGGTATGTATTTGATTTTTTAATGATTAATTGTGTGTTCTTTTCGTCTGGTTAAATTTTTTTTGTTTTTTTCTCTTTATAAATCAAGATTTATGAAGGCAATAACAAATAATTTGTCTTGAGTTATTAGAAAATATCCATGATTTGGATCAATCAATCTATCAATGGGTTATGATCCCAATGAATTGAATTAAAAATGTGATCTGAATTGTTGTGTTGCAAGTTCGTATGTCTTGCGTAGTCTGCGGCCACGTCAGTCTCATTTTTACAAACAACAAAAAAAAAGAAAAGGTATCAAGAAACTAAGAAAACACACGATAAATCTAATTAAATTTTTATTTTTATTATTATTTACAATACTAACAGTTTTAATTCAATTCAATTCAATTGATTGAATTTTTTTTTTTGCCATATACAGAAGACGTTACTGCTGTATGTATTTTCTAATAATTGATTTATTTGAATCAGGTCTTAATCTTGTTTCATACACACTATTTTTCATTTATTTGCCTCTTTATAGAATAGAAAAATTGTCGTTCTATATAGGGCAAGATAAGTAGTGTACCGGATACGGGGGAAAAAAAAAATACTAACTAAAATTTTTTAATATGAAATATTTAGGTCGTTATCGATAATGGTTCAGGTATGTGTAAAGCTGGTTTTGCCGGTGATGACGCTCCTCGTGCTGTTTTCCCATCTATTGTTGGTAGACCAAGACACCAAGGTATTATGGTTGGTATGGGTCAAAAAGATTCTTATGTTGGTGATGAAGCTCAATCCAAGAGAGGTATTTTAAGTTTACATTATCCAATTGAACATGGTATTGTTACTAATTGGGATGATATGGAAAAAATTTGGTATCATACTTTTTATAATGAATTACGTATTGTTCAAGAAGAACTTCCTGTTTTATTGACTGAAGCTCCAAAGAATCCAAAATCTAACAGAGAAAAAATGACTCAAATTATGTTTGAAACTTTTAATGTTCCAGCATTTTATGTTTCTATTCAAGCTGTTTTGTCCTTGTATTCTTCTGGTAGAACTACTGGTATCGTTTTAGATTCCGGTGATGGTGTTACTCACGTTGTTCCAATTTATGCTGGTTTCTCTTTACCACATGCTATTTTACGTATTGATTTAGCTGGTAGAGATTTAACCGATTATTTGATGAAAATTTTGGCAGAACGTGGTTATCCTTTCTCAACAACTGCAGAACGTGAAATTGTTCGTGATATTAAAGAAAAATTATGTTATGTTGCTTTAGATTTTGATCAAGAATTACAAACTTCATCTCAATCTTCAGCTATTGAAAAATCATATGAATTACCAGATGGTCAAGTCATCACTATTGGTAATGAAAGATTTAGAGCTCCAGAAGCTTTATTCAACCCAGCCGCTTTAGGTTTAGAAGCTGCAGGTATTGATCAAACCACTTATAATTCTATTATGAAGTGTGATGTTGATGTCAGAAAAGAATTGTACGGTAACATTGTTATGTCAGGTGGTACTACCATGTTCCCAGGTATTGCTGAAAGAATGCAAAAGGAAATTACTGCTTTGGCTCCATCATCCATGAAAGTTAAGATCATTGCTCCTCCAGAAAGAAAATACAGTGTCTGGATCGGTGGTTCTATCTTGGCTTCTTTATCTACTTTCCAACAAATGTGGATCTCAAAACAAGAGTACGACGAATCTGGACCATCAATTGTTCACCACAAGTGTTTCTAAGCTTTTTAAAATTTTACTTTTTATTTTTTTTTTTTTTTTTTTACCTTTTAATTTTTTATTTCCTGAAATAAAAAGAAAGCTTTCATAACTTGTTTTATTGTCAATTAGCTCTTATTCTTTAGTTGGTTTAAAAGTAGTTTAAAGTCTTTTTTTTGACCCTTTTCCTACCTATTGGTTTTGTTATTTTTTATTGAGATATATATTTTTTTTTTTTTTTTATTATTATTCAATAAGTTTTGTATATCTTATATATATATATTCTATAAATATATATTTTAGTACTATTGGATTGTCAATAAAGACTTTCATCAGATTAAATGTAATTTTTACAAAAATCGTTGTTTTAAATTTTAAATTTGTTATTGAAAATGCAAAATTTTTTTTTTTTTTTTTTAATAAATTATAGAAATAAATAGAATGAATATAAATAATTTTTTAAATATGATAATAATAAATAAATTTTAAATCTCAAATAATTTTTTTTTTTTAGATATTTAAAGTAGGTTTCTTGCCCTTAAGAACTCCAATTACACAATCTTTGGCGTATTTTGGAATAACTTTATCTTCATGCAACATTTCAAAGACTTCAGTTGCATCGGTACCAGCAACATTTATTATTGATTGTTCACCACCAGGATGATTTGGTAAAAAATTGGTACAATTTAAAACAATATTTTTAACAATAACCCAACAATCATTTGGTTTATTATGTTTTGCAACCTCCAGAGCAGTAAATTCTTTTGAAGGAATTTTAAACTCTGAATTTTTCTTGGAAGAAGAATTATTTTTAGTTGATTTAGAAGAATTTTTAGATGAAGTTTTATTATTATTATTAGTAGTAGAAGCTTTTGATGGTTTTGATGATGCTTGTGGTTTTGTTGTTGTAGAAGCAGAAGAATTTTTCAGAGATTGGTCATTCCAATCAACAATTACTCTGCCTGGGTTACTCGGGTCCAAATGTAAACTGATTTGATTTAATCTTTCAGTTGCAGCACTCCTGTTATAGTCTAAATTTGACAATGTACTCAATAGGTAATTAGTCGCAGCATCCGCTGCAATTCTACCAAAAACAACACATCCCAATAATGATGATCCACCTAATCTGTTTTCACCATGAACACCACCTGCTAATTCACCTGAGGCATACAAACCTCTGATGACTTTATTAGAAGTATTTATAACTTGAGTCTTTTCATTTATCTTGACTCCACCCATTGTAAAATGAACAACTCTAGTAATATAAGATACATAAAATTCTTCTTCTTTACCTGTTTTTGGGTCTTTTAAATAAAATGGACAAGCTGGGAAAAATTTCTTACCAAAAGTATCTTTTCTTTTACCCTCAGCAGAATCATTATATTCATCAAATTGTTTTTGTAAAGACTCTTCAGAACAACCAATTTCTTTTAATAATTCATTAGCTTTTAATTGTTTCATTAAACCTCTTTGAGTATAATGTCTTGTATGGAAATCCAATACATCACTTGCCTTTTTATTTAATATTAAGAAAATTTTTGAATTATTATTATTTTGTTTTATAGTTTCTACCATCTTACCACTAACATAATCTCTAGTGCCTAATTCATCACAAAATCTTTCACCTTTAGAATTCAACATAATACCACCTTCTCCTCTTAAAGCTTCTGCACCCAAAAAAATGAATTTATCAGTTTTTTTCAAAATTTTTTGTTTAAAAGGTATTAACCCAGTAGGATGAACTTGAATCTTATCCATATGAACACCTTGACCATTAACTTTTGAGATGATCAATTTTTGGCCATCACCTGTAGCATGATTAGCATTTGTACTTGGTAAGTTTAACAAATCAGGTCTATACTTTCCAATTAAAGAATCTTTTGAAGTAAAATCAGCAGCATAACCACCTGTAGACATGATTACTGGACCATACAGTTTAAATAAAGTCTTATGATCTTTTTGATAAATAACACCAATAACTGAATCATTTTCTTTGATTAAATCAACTACTTTTGATTTTTTCAATAACTTAAACCTATTTGGATTTTTTTCAACTAATTCATCATATTTTTCCATTAAAGCATATGTAATAGCCATTCCAGGAAATTTTTTATCATGACCTCTATGAGTTCTTGGTTGTGAATGTCCACCTAACCTACTCACCAATGAAAGATCCAATCCAAATACTTGAATCAACCATTCCACAGCATCAGCAGAATTATTAACTAATGCATCAATTAAAGCCTCATTAGCCAATTTTTTCGCAGATTTAAGCGTATCCAGTTTAAATTGTTCAACACTATCTTTAATCTTTAACCGCTGTTGTGCTCTAGTATAACTTCCATTAATACCAGAAGTGGCCTTTGTTGAATTCCCACCAATAAAGTTTTGCTTATCTAACAATATAACATTAGCGCCATTAATAATTGCCTGATGAGCCGCTGAAAGCCCACTTAAACCACCACCAACAACAATAATTGGGTTTCTAGGTAATCCATCTTCAACCGCTACTGAATCTATATTTGAAGCCAGCATTTTAATTTTTTTGTTTTAATTTTGTTTTTTAATTTTGTCTTTCTTCAATCAATTCAATTACAATAAAAAGTAATGGATCCATATTTATATATATATATATATTCCACGAATTAGAATTTAATGATTACTACTTTAGTTATTGATTATTCGCTTTAGCAATCAATTAATCTCTTCTTCTTCATCTTCCCGGTGATCTTCTCCAATTTTTGGCGGGGGCCCGCTCCAGGGAAGGAATTACGCGGGATGTATGACGTCGGGGTAAAGGTCAAAAGTCCAAAGACTAAACGTGGGACACAAGACACAAGACACAAGACACGGGACATGGGACATGGGACAGTGGAAGTGGGAAGCGATAAACAACGGAAAAAGGGTAGCAAAGATAAAAAAAAATTTAATATTTTTTCTTGGTTTGGGTAGTGCCTATAAGTACTAAACATTCCCAAAATGGACAAACTTAAAAAACAAAAGTAGTGTGGGCGCGGGCCAAGGTCCCGATTAGGTAATTTATTATTTTTTTATATTTTCTTTGTTTTCTTTGTTTACCTTTTATAAGGAAGAGAATCCTGAGTATGCAAAAAAAAAATATAAAAATTAAGCGCTGAATATATTGTATACTACGCGGTTAAGACTATAACAAAAAGAAGAAAAAAAAGAAGAAGAAGAAGATGGGGTTTCACAATTCAAGAAGAAAGTTGCCAGATAGACCGGCAAATGAAGCAGGAACAGGTGCTGGGTTGCCATTGGCAAAGAGGCCAAGGGCGGTTACTGATCCTACTGCAATATTATTTCAACCTTTTAAAATACCAATTAATAAAAGATCTAGTACTCATGTTATAGGCGCCCATGGGAAAAATGAAGATGGATTAGGTATTAGAAAAGCCCGATTGAAAGGTCCTCAGTCTTATGCCTTGATGGATGTGGATGTGGACTTGGATAACCAAAACGCGAATGGTAGATTTTTAAAAGATGACGGAATTATTGATTCTGAAGGTAATATTATACGACATAATAAAACAAAGAGAAGTTTATTTTCTAGAAATTATATTGAAATTGTTAATAAGGAAAATATTAAATTTAGTCAAGAATTTATTGTTCCTGTGAAAGTGAATAATGAAAATAGTTATAGCTTGAAAAATGCAAATCCTCCTCCTGTATTAGGAATGAAAAGGAAACCTATATTAATTCCTAGACCATTATATGATCCTACATCTGAATACGCAATTGTATTATATGATCCAACAGTCGATATAATTCCTGAAGATTTACAAAGAATAAAAGAAGAAGAAGAAGAAAGGAAAAAATTTGAAGCTGAAGAAATTGAAAAACTGAAATTAAGAGAAAAAAATTCAACAATTGTAATTAATAATAGACCTGCAATTAGATGTAATACTCATAGATCTTTAAATGAAATCTTGGGTATTTCAAAAGATGGTACTGATTTGATGGAAAAAAAATTTCCTAATGTACCTGTGGTTATTGATCCTAAATTGGCTAGAATTTTAAGACCACATCAAATTGCTGGTGTAAAATTTTTATATAGATGTACTGCAGGTTTAGTTGATCCTAGAGCAAAAGGTTGTATTATGGCAGATGAAATGGGTTTAGGTAAAACTTTACAATGTTTAACATTAATGTGGACTTTGTTAAGACAAGGTCCAAGAGGTAAAAAGACAATAGATAAGGCAATAGTAGTATGCCCTTCATCTTTGGTTAAAAATTGGGCAAATGAATTTGATAAATGGTTAGGAAAAGGTGTTTTAACACCTTTAGCAATTGATGGTAAATCTGTTAAACCAGGTGAATTAACCTCAGCTTTAAAACAATGGGTTTCCGCCACAGGAAGAAATATTGTTAGACCAGTCTTGGTTATTAGTTATGAAACTTTAAGAAGAAATTCAGATATTTTGGATGGAACTGAAATTGGATTATTATTAGCAGATGAAGGTCATAGATTGAAAAATGGAGATTCTTTAACTTTTTCTTCATTAAACAAATTGAAATGTGAAAGAAGAGTAATATTATCAGGTACTCCAATTCAAAATGATTTAACAGAATATTTTTCATTATTAAGTTTTTCAAATCCTGGTTTACTAGGAAGTAGAGCAGAATTTCGTAAAAATTTTGAAAATGCTATATTAAAAGGAAGAGATTTTACAGCAACTGATGAAGAACGCCAAAAAAGTGATACTAAATTACAAGAATTAACACAATTTGTTTCTAAATTTATCATTAGAAGAACCAATGATATATTATCTAAATATTTACCAGTTAAATATGAATATGTTGTTTTCACAAAATTAAGTGATATGCAAGCTGCATTATACAGATATTTTATTACTTCCCCAGAAATTGGTAAATTATTAAAAGGTTCAGGATCACAACCTTTAAAAGCAATCACATTATTGAAAAAACTTTGTAATCATCCAAATTTATTGAATTTACCAGATGACATTGAAGGATGTCAGGATTTAATTCCAAATGAATATGATTATAGTTCTGGAAATTCAGGTAGAAATAGAGAGGTTCAAACTGAATTCAGTGGTAAATTTAGAATATTAGAAAGATTCTTACATAAGATTCATAATGAAACCGATGATAAAATTGTTATTATTTCTAATTATACTCAAACTTTGGATATTGTTGAAAAACTTTGCAGAGCAAACAAATTTGGTTCCTTTAGATTGGATGGAACTATGGCAACTAATAAAAGACAAAAATTGGTCGATAAATTTAATGACAAAGAAGGTAGGGAGTTTGTGTTTTTATTAAGTTCAAAAGCTGGTGGATGCGGGATTAATTTAATTGGAGCTAATAGGTTAGTCTTGGTTGATCCAGATTGGAATCCTGCATCTGACCAACAAGCATTGGCAAGAGTTTGGAGAGATGGACAAACTAAAAATTGCTTTATTTATCGTTTCATCTCTACTGGGTCTATTGAAGAGAAAATTTTTCAAAGACAAAGTGCTAAATTGCAATTAAGTTCTTGTGTTGTTGATGCCAACGAAGATGTAGAACGTCTTTTTTCAAGAGATATATTGAGACAATTGTTTCAATATCAGGAAAATACAGTTTCAGATACTCATGATACTTTCAATTGTAAAAGATGCAACAAGGAAACACAGAAGCAGGAGATAAAATCAAAGACAATGTTGTATGGTGATGCAACTACTTGGAATCATATCCATCCTGATAATTTGATTCAAAACGAAGACGTTTTGTTGAAAAATGAATCAGGATTTGATGACATAAGTTACGTCTTCCAATACATTTCACATTAAACACTGGTTTTGGGATTTACCAATTTTTTTTATTTTTTTTTTTTTTTGATTCAGAAAATTTACATTTTGAAGATTAAATAGATTTTTTATTTTTTTTATCAATATAGTTAGCATTATATAATGAAACCCCATCAAGGCATTAAAATCGATTGCGGCCCCTAACTTTCTGTTTTTTCCCATCTTTATCATGATCAAATGGAGCACCACGTTTTTGAGCTACATTATTACCGCTTTCCTTTTCTTTACTTTCTTCTGTTGTTGGAAGAGGGAAATATTCAAGTTCTTGTTGTTTCTTTAATGAATTCCATTCATATTGCTTTCTCAGGTATAACTCCATAGACCAATTTTTCCAAACCAATTTACCATAAATACTATTTTTTATCTTTTCCCTATTATCGAACAATATTTTTGCAATTCTATCTTTATAATTATTCATTTTGATTGTGAAAAACCATAATTTATCAAGAATATGAGAACCATAAGAATTACAAGCCAAGTTCACTATTATTTCATCACCACCTTTTAATAATGAATTCAAAAGTTTTCTTCTTGTAATAATATCAATTTTGACAAAATTTTCAAGGACTTGTTCAACAATATGAGAAAATATACCATGATAACACATATCTATCAAAGTTTTACTTGAACTAAAATTTAAAAAATTTTCAATGACTAATTTTAAAAAAGTATCATCATATGCCATTAATTTTTCTAAAAATAATGCTCTTCTTCTTTCTTCTGCTGTTGGCCAATCACCTCTTGTATTTCCTAAAGTTGAAGAAGATAAATGCAAAACATTTTCAATAAAAATTGTATTTTTAGTTTCTTCATTTACTGATTTATTGAAAAATTCTAAAAGTTTTTTAATAATTTCATCTTTGGCATAATTTTTTTTACTTATTGAAGCATCTATAAGAGCTTTAGCAATTTCTAAATTGTTTATTATTAATTCATTTAAATTTGGTACCAAATCGTCCATAACTTTAAATAAATCTTGTGACTTTAACCTCTGTAATAAGAGTTGAATAATATAAACTCCAGTTGTTTCTCTTTTTGCGATTTTTACTACTCTTTCAGACATATAGAGTCTAAATAATCTTTCAACATTTTTCAATCTTGCTTGTTTTAAAACCAGTTCAAAAAAATGAGAACCAATTGGATCAGATAATAAATATTCCACAAATGCTTCTTCTTTTGGATCCTTTGGATCATCTTGTTTTTGGAAAACTAAATTCCAAAAAGGTCTATCTTTCAAAACTAATCCTTCTAACGATATTATTAAACTAAAAGTTGGAGAAGAGATAGGATTAATACATGCTTCTCTAACTTTAGCAGTATTAAGATCTTGATAAATTATCATCAAAATTTCTTTTAATTCTTCAAAAAAAATTGAAGGTATTTGATAAGCTCTATTTGAATCTGCATTATCCTTAATTTCAATCATCTTTCTCGCAATTTTGGATTTCTTTGATCTTAATATCGAATTGGATAAAACAGATGATGGTAATTCTCTTCCAGCTAAAATCATCAAGATTAATCTTAAAACATGAGATGCATAAACATGTTGCATCATTGCTTTTAAATAAGATTTATATTCTCCAATCATATATAACACCATATTTTCCATTGTTACAAATGGTTCATCACCATCCAGATCATCTTGTTCCTCTTTTAAAGAATTTGGATTCAACAATTCTTTTTCAACTACTGCTGCACTTTTAACTAATAAAGTTTCAATACAATGAGAAGCATATTTATGATGTGCCAATGCCACAAAATGACCATTAAAAGCTTTGAAAAGAGATTTCAATTGTCTATCATTAGAATTTAAAATCAATCTTTCAACCAATTTAGAACAAATCTGATTTGTAACTAATTTCATTTCTTTTCCTTTTGCTTCTTCAAAAACACTATTAATAAATATTGTTTTCTCTTCACTTGTTGCAAATGCATTCAAATTCAAAGTCGACTCTGCTTGCTTAAAATAATCAAGCTCAGAAGAATCAACTAACCCAAAGAAAGGGGTCTTGATTTTCGGATCTACTTCATCGATTTGTTCATCCAGTTCTACATCTAATGATTTATTATCTTCTGTAAAAACTTGTGCATCATCTAAATGATTAACTCCACCATCATCTCTCAATTTTTTTTTCTCAACAAGCTTCTGCAATCTTCTACCTCTTGTTTTTCCTTTACTTTTTCCCTCTGAAACCATCATTTGAACCACAAAAACTCAAAAACTCAAAAAAAAAAAAAGAAAAAACAAAAAAATAATAACTATACCCGTATCTTAAACCTTTATCTGTATAGTACCCTTATTCTTCTTCTTTTTGGCCTGAAAAATTTTTTTTTTTTTTTTTAAATTTTTTTTTTTTTTTTTGAAAAATTTACTCTGCGCATTTAAAGCTACGTGTGCGCATTGTAAAGTGCACTTTTAGATGCGCTTCTTATTTCACAATAAGCGGACATAAATACGGCGAAGGAATTGCAATTACGACACGCATGCGGCTGTTGTTCTATTGTTTTTTTTTCTTTTTTTTTAAGTTTTGGGCGGCTCAAAGCTGGCGATAATCCCGACCTTATCGCCGCCCACCGAATACCTGCTGCAGTTGGTGGGCGATTACTGGTAGGCAGAGAGCTAAGACGACGCAATTTGAAAAATGTGGTTTTGTTGAATTGATGGGAAAAGAGCTTAAATAGTTGAGAGTATCTGATTTGTTTTGTTTTGTTATTTACTTCAAGTTAAAAAGTGAAAAATAATAAATAAAAAAGAAAAGAGGGAAAAGCAAAATGACAAATTCAAATTATCTTATCGGTATTGATGTTGGTGGGACAAATACAGATTCTGTGTTGGTGGATCCAGCTTTAATGGAAGAATCTGTTGGTAGTGGTGTTATAGCTTGGAATAAAAGTGTTACCACTGCAGATGTTTCTGATGGGATTGAAGCTGCAATTGCCAAATTATTTGAATCTGCACCACATGTTCCTAGAAAAAATGTTAGAGCAGTTACTATTGGAACTACTCATTTTATCAATGCTATCATTGAGCAAGATAGATCAAGGTTAGATAAAGTTGCTGTTCTTAGATTAGCTGGACCATATACACGCCATACTCCAGCATTTAGTGCTGATTTTCCTCCAGGATTAGTAGATTTGATGAAAGGTTATATTGGGTATGTTGATGGTGGTCATAGAATTGATGGTAATGAAATTAGAAAATTAGATGAAGTTGCAATTAGAGATCATTGTCAAAAAATTAAAGAACTAGGAATTAGATCCGTAGCTATTATTGGAATTTTTGCAAATTTAAAACCTGAACATGAATTACGTGCTCAAAAAATTGTTTTAGAAGAATTGGGTGAAAATGTAAACGTTGTTGTATCTCATGAAATTTCTGGTATTAATTTTATTGAAAGAGAAAATGCTACAATTTTAAATGCTTCAATTATTAATTTTGCTAAAACTATTATAAATTCTTTTTTAAATGCAGTTAGAAAACTAGGCTTTACTTGTCCACTTTTTTTAACTCAAAATAATGGTACTGTATTAACAGTTGAAGAAGCTAGAAAATGTGCAATTAGAACTTTTTCAAGTGGTGCAACTAATTCAATGAGAGGTGCAAAATATTTATGTTCATCGATAAAAGAAATTAAGGGAAAATCAGTTATTATTGGAGATGTTGGAGGAACTACATTGGATGTAGGTTTATTATTACCAACTGGATTTCCTAGACTTTCTTCTAGTTTCTCTACTGTTGGTGGTGTTAGAATGAATTTTTCAATGCCCTTTGTTGAAAGTGTTGGTTTAGGTGGTGGTTCAATTGTTAGAACTGATGATAAGACTGGTGAATTAAGTATTGGACCAGATTCCGTAGGTGCTGATATTGTCACTCGAAGTTTAGTCTTTGGTGGTGATGTCGTAACAACTACAGATGTAACAGTTTCCGTATCAGAGGAAGAATTATCAATTGGTAATTCTCAATTAGTTTCTCAAAAATTCAGTAACGAATTTGTGGAAAAATTTAACAAAGTCTTAGTTCATAAACTAGAAGCCGTTGTTGATAAGCTTAGAACTTCTCCAGATCCTTTACCACTTATCTTAGTTGGTGGTGGTTCTTTTATTATACCTCACGACAAAGTTAAAGTAGAAGGTGTTTCTTTAATATTAAGACCACAATTTTATCAAGTTGCAAACGCTATTGGTGCAGCAATGGGTAAATTGTCATCCGATATTCATCATGTACAAGTTGTTGACAATGCTTCTACAGCAGAACGTGAAAAGATTGTTTCTGAATTAGTTGAAAAATGTACCGATCAAATTGTAAAGAAAGGTGCTGTCAGAAAATCTGTTGAAGTAGTTGACATTTCTGTTGAACCAGTTCCTTATGTAGACAAAACTTTTAGTTTTAAGATTCAAGTCGTTGGTGATGTTGATTATGAAAGATTAATTGATGCTTTTGATAAAGAGGCGACTGAAGAATCAAATTTATCTTTAGAGAAAGAGAAACATAAAATTTATAAAGATTCTGCTTTCAGTCATAACTCTAAAACATTGGATAAACAACGGTCAGAAGAGAAGGAAGAAATTGATTACCTGACTTATAGGCCAACTATCAATAAAGATAGAGAATGGATCATTTCTAAAACCGATTTGGATTTCCTTAAAGTTGGAACTTACATTTTAGGTTGTGGTGGTGGTGGTAATCCATATCCTCATTATATTGATGTCTTAACCAGGATGAATGCAGACTCTACTGATGTTGTTAAAGTTGTTGATTATAAAGACGCTTTAAAATATGCAACTGATGGAATTGGTGGAGTGGTCACAGTTGGAAGTGCGGGTTCTCCAACAGTTGGTTGTGAACAATTAAAAGGTGATGAATTTAATCAATCCTTTAACCTTTTAGCTGATTATGTTGGGAAAAAACCTGATGCAGTAATGAACTTAGAAATAGGTGGTGGAAACGGGTTTGCAAGTTTATGGTGTGGGTTGAAATCTAACTTTGATATTCCAGTTATTGATTGTGATTTGATGGGTAGAGCATATCCAACATTATGGCAAACTTTACCGCTTACTTTACAAGAATATGAAGATGGATCTTATTTCACACCATCTGCCTTCTCTGATGGAAACATGAATAAAATGGTGATCCAAGAAGCTCAAAATGATGTTATTATGGAAAATATCATAAGAGCTTCATTATCAGAAATTGGAGGTGCTGTTGCAGTGGTAACAAAACCTGCACCAATGGTTGATTTGAAAACTAGATCGGTTCACAACAGTTTGTCTTTGGCTTGGAGAATTGGTAAAGCTGTGTTACTTGCAAGGTCGCATTCTGAAATTGAAAATTTACCATCAAAGATTTTGGATTCAATTGGTGGTAATGGAATTGTAGGAAAGTTATTGTTTAGAGGTAAAATAATTGGCGTCGACAGAAAATTGTTTAAAGGTCATATTTACGGAGAGGTTATAATTGAAAATGAATCTTTAGATAAATTAAGAATTCCATTTAAAAACGAAAATATATCTGCTGACTTGCTTCCATATGATTCCAAAAATGCTTCATCAAAGGATTCTTGGGAAACAATTTGTTCAGTTCCAGATTTGATCACTGTTTGTGATGCAAATACCGGTGATGCTGTGGGTACTCAGGATTATAGATATGGATTACAGGTCTTTGTGTTAGGAATTGCTCCAAGTAATCTTTGGACTGATACTGAAAAAGCTATTGAAATTGGAGGTCCTAAGTCATTTGGTCCAATGTTCCAAAGTATGGTTTACAAGCCAATAGGAAAATACATTAAACCAGTTAGTGTTATCGACGAATATGCTAGCTAAATTAAAATCATTAAATATAATTTAATAACTACATAGAACAATACATTATACAAATATACATATTAGCAATTAATTAAAACAAAAATTTATCATTTTCCATGAATCCAAGAAGGTTCCCAGTATAAAATTTCTCCATCTTCACCTTGCTCATCAATCCATAATAACCCATTACTAACCATATCATCTAATATCGACTTACATCTTATATATTCCCACTGGAAATTATCTCTCAATAAAGCCACTGAAACATAACCTCCTATAAAATTGCAAGTCTCCAATATTAAGTTTTCATCCTTATTTAAGGCTTGAGGTATTACTTTAATATAATTTTTAGAACCAATCTGAATTATTTTCAATTCATCGCCCAAAGTTTTCAAACAACCTATTGATTTTATTATATCACTTTCACTTATTTTAAAATTAAGTGGCATTAAAGAGTTCATATTATAACTCAAATTTAACAATTTTTTCAATTCTTTCATTTTAATTATACCTCCATTAATGTTTTTGGTCTCATTACAAGTCTCAATTATCTTAATAGCTAATTCAAAATAAAATTCATCATTTTTAACAACAATATTACTTAATTCTTCATTATTACTACTGTTCCCTACTAATGGATTGACTCCAAAGCTTGAACATATTTTACTAAACTCTGATCTAAATTTTGGATTTTCTACTATTTCCTTATGATGTTCTTTTGAATAATTTATTAATGCATTTTGGAAAACTTGCAATTGAGTTGCCAATTCCGTTGATTGTTTCTCCAATAATGAGTTCCCCAAATTTTGAAATTGTTTCTCAATATCTGAATAATTTTCAAAAGCAGAAAGTCCCAATTTCTTGTTATTCATTATTAGATCATTACATTGAATGAATTAGATATATATATACTTTTAGAGAAGAAGATAAGAATAATACTTGAATTTAAACGGTTTTTAAAGTGTCTTCTCTACAATTAGTATACTACAATCAAGTCATGTGACACGACTTTTTGTCATTTCAACATATTAACGACAACAACAACGACGATGAATACCACGACGTCGAGTACTACGACAACGAAAAAAATCCTACAAGGTCTAGGTTAGTTCCTATAATGATCATAAATTGATCACTTTAAAAAAAAAAAGAATAAATAGAATTAAGTTTTCATGTTATTATTTTATTTTATTTTGTTTTATATTTTAATTTATTTCTAAACATTTTCCTTTAAATGAAGTCGAAATCACTACCATCCTGTAAGTAATTCAACAAATCTTGTTCTCTTTCCTTTGACTCCAAATCATTTTTCAAGTTTATTCTATTGTTATTCATTGGATAACGCATAGCTTTGACACTATCATTGTGTAAGGACATGCAAAACTTGATACGCAGGTCATATATTTCTTGAGGTTCTTTTGTTGAATAAACATCGAGTAATTCTTTACTTTGCATAAAACCTTCCTCATGGTTTATTTCTGCATCTAATACACCATCTCTTATTGCTTTGGCGACAATATATTCTGCACTTAATTCACTATCCAAGTGTAATTTTATGCAAATATCTCTCAATGAAATTTTTGAATAAGATAACGATAAGATTCTAATACCTGTTTTAATGACATTTTGACGTAATCTTAAAACCAAATTATAATTATCATCTTTTTTCAAAGTTGCAGAATATTTATCTAAAGTACTACTAAACAAATTTAAATCTCCTAATCTAACTGCTTTAGTTACCGCCAAATAAGGAACTAATGATTGTTCCAATAATGGGTCTCTAAAAGTTGATAATTCTGGAATATCACCCATCAATAATTCCACAACAATATTTAATTTAGTAGCACTCTGTAAAAATCCTGTTGAAAATTTTGATTGAGGAGATTTTCTAATAGCGGAAATAGCAAATTCATGAGCATCTGAATAATTTAATTGAATAGCAGTAATTCTTGCCAAATAATAATAATAACGAGCAACTAATGAATTTGAAACAGTAGTTGGAAATTCAGTTTTTTCCACCAAGTTTGAAGCCTGACTTATATCATTAGTCAACAAATAATTTCTTAAAAGTAAAGTTATTGTTGAAGCTCTTGTTTCATTATCATGACGTAAAGTTGCAGTACGTAATGCCAATAATAATTCCGATCTAATTGGAACCAATTTATTTAACAATTCATTTGTTCTCAGAATATAAAACCAAACTTTTGATGCAATAAAATCTAAAGTTCTTCTATTGTAACTTTTCAAGGCAATTACAACTTTTTTATTTAATTGATTTAATTTTTTTAAATCATTTTGATCATGAAGATAAATTTGTACTAATAAATGAGTAAAAATATCCAATTCAGGTAAAATTTCTTGGTCTCCTTGCATCTCCACATCATTATCTTTATCTCTATCTCCTTCATCAATTTCCATAGATCCATTTTCATATCTTACATTATCCAATAAATATGCCTTATTTGGATGATCATTAGGATATTTTGCATCAATGGCCTTATACAAAGCTTCACTTGTCAATTTACGTCTCAAAGGACCCAATTCACGGAAAACTCTTAAAATATAACGTGGATCAAAATTCGTTGCCGATTTCTCAATTAAATTAAAATCATTATTAATTTCTACTCAAAAGAAAAAAAAAAAAAAATAAATTAGTTAGTTAGTAACAAAGAACTCAAAACAAATTAAAATTTAATTTTTTTNTTTTTTTTTTAAAATAAAATATCATTTTCAATCCCACTTACCTTCAATTAACAACGGCTCTAAATCAACATTATTCAACTCTGGCTTCGAAATTACTTCAGACATGATCGATGGATTTTTCACTCAAGAATTGAATAGGTAAAATCCAACTATTCAAAGATCATAAATATATAAATATATAATAAATATATTCTACTTTTCTATCTGGTGGCAACATTGATTTTTTTCGGTTTGATGAAAAGCAAAACCTTTTTTGTGTTAAAATGCACTACTATACAAGAAAGGGGTAAAACCCCACTGTAATAACTAGAGAGAAAAGGGGGTACCGAACGATGATGAAGAGGTAGAAGTG
Organism: Pachysolen tannophilus NRRL Y-2460; assembly: GCA_001661245.1. Lineage (NCBI taxonomy): Eukaryota > Fungi > Ascomycota > Pichiomycetes > Alaninales > Pachysolenaceae > Pachysolen > Pachysolen tannophilus. Next base: position 1,107,572 of record KV454012.1, read on the forward strand.
GTGGTGGAGGAAGAGGAGCTGTTGATTTCGATGATGATGTTGATGAGAGTTCCAAAACACCAGAAACCAACCATCATAAAACCAATTGCTCGATCAAACTTCCAATTGTTGAAAAAAGGTATATAAATAATTAAAAAAATTAAGTTGAGTAATAAACATGTGCTAGAAACGATCAATGAAGGGTCGATTTCGAAATCAAAATAGCTTGTATTGTTTTGCTCTATTACCACCAAGCCATTCATTCCAATTCCCAATAAGATGTTGAGCAAAGGTCCACCAAAACATGCAGCTAAGGACATGAGTGGGAATCCCATTTTGGCTATTGTGAAATTTGAAATTAGATCACCAATTGAATTACCAATGGCAAAAATTGTAAGCCCTAATATGGCTTCGGATAAATCTAAATAGATTGAAAAAAATTTCAAAATATTGATGAGTTCCTTGGCAAAAATGGATATCCAAGCTATTGAAGTCATAAATCCAATAAATGCTAATAATATTTGAATGAAATTTTTAAAATTATGATATTTTGTTGTATCTTTTAATATTGAAAAAATAATAACAGAAAAGATTGTTGAAAAAATTAATGATATTAGAATAGTTATTAATTTTGGTTCAAATATTGTCAAGGAAAGCATAATAGTTGATAATGCAGTTTGAATTATTATCAATAATAATTCATTATTTAATTTGGATCCAGAAACTGTTCTATTGGTAATATCTGCATCAATATTTTCATGAAATGATGAAAATTCGGGATTTTCAAAATTAAAATCATCATTTCTATTCATAATTAAATCACTATTATTTCTAACTGGAATGGTTAATCTTAATAGTAATAAAACTGGAATGCAAAATAAATTAAACAATTTACTAATAAAATTTAAGCGACTAATTTTTTTCAAATTTGGTAATAATACAAGGAGAAAATTATCATTTGAAAAAAGTTCCCCATTATTGTTGAATTTCATCTTTGTGAAATAAAGCTTTATATTATCTATTATATTTTCTTGTGAAAATTTTGGTTGATTCTGCTCTTGTGTACTTTCTTCTATTTCTTCTTCTTCTTGATCTGTACCATCATTTCTTGGTACATCATTGATCCTTGATTCGTAATCCAATACAGAGTCATCTGGATTATCTCTATACAGCCTAATATTAGCAGGGGAAGTAAAAGGTGCAGGAGCATAGTCTGTATAAGGATTATACGGTAAAGGCTCAGTTTTCGGTCTTTTATTATTCATTAAACTTTGTTTAATTAGTTTTGCTTGTTGTTCATCGGAAACTACTGAAATTGGTTTATTAGTTGTTGATAAATCTTTTAAATGAATATTACCTGTATTTTGCAAAGTTCTTTGTTTTGATAAATCAGCCAACACTGTACTAAATTCTAAAGCATCTAATAATGAAGGTCTTAATATTGCATTATAAGATGATGATAAATTATGATTTGGTGTTGTAAGAGGCGATAATGTATCTGGATAAAAAATTTCACGAGCATTATTCGAATTATTTGAATTATTATTATTATTTTGTTCGAGTTCATCATCTATTTCTTCCAAATCTTCAATAACTATATCATTTTGGTTATAATTATAGACATTTCTAACTTTTCTATCTAATTCCATCTGTTCATTATTCATTTTCAAGATCCAACTCCAGCTAATAATAATCAACACATAGATAATGTATAATAAAACCATAGTCAAACATTCAATAAAATTTAATTTTGAATCAGATAAAAATACAATAACCAAAATTATAGATATAATGAAAAAAATCAAATCTCTTATATAAACAAGTTTATCTTGACCTTGATTTGTTTCATTATTACAAATTTCAAAAGGAGAAACAATTGCCATAGTACCAATAACAATAGAAGTTATTAAAAAAGCAGAACCAACTAATTCACCAATTGCTAATGAGCCATTATCTGAAGCAAAAGAATTATACGTTGCTAATATATCTGGGGAGCCATTCCCAAACGCCAATAAGGTCAATCCAGAAAGGTTATCAGGAATATTAAAATAATATGAAATTGTTGATAAATTGGGACATAAAAATTCTGAAGAAGTTAACCCTAAAGATATGAAAATATATAACAACAAGAATCCCATCCCACAAAGAATTAATATATGAATGAAAATTGAATCTGTAGAACAATAATACAATTTAAAATAATCAATATATCCAATTTGAAATTCTTTACAATAATTTTTAACAAACAAACACTTGTCTTCTGACACCGATAATTCTTTTACTTCATAACATGTTTTATTCTCATCTCCAAAGCACAACGGTATCACCAGAATCAAACAGAGAATCAACAACCAGTTTCTCCTCATTATCCCACTCCACAATCATTATTTATAAAAGATAAAAATTTAAATAAAGAAGAAAGAAAAAAAAAAGAGAACTTTTTAATATAAAATATAACTAAAAAAAAAAAGGAAAAATAAAAAAGAAAATTCCCCTTTATTTTATATATTTTATATATTACTTATTGATAGTTGAGATCTTTAATGATTCGATGCAAGTATTTGAGTATTTATTCAAGCCAAAGAAGTATGGAGATAAGTTAGCATTATTGGGACAAGGTGTTAGTGGTAAAGTTGAACTTTATCAATCTGGAGATAAGAAGTATGCTATTAAAACTTATCATGAAAAGGAAAAATTTGAAACTAAAGATGAATACAAACAAAGAGTATTAAAAGAATATAATAGTTTACAAAAATTACATCATATTAATATTGTTCAAGTCTTTACAATTGAAATTTCTTCTAATGGATTACAAATCCAACAAGTAATGGAATATTTTCCTTTTAAATTAAAACAATTTATAAAATTGAATAATAATCTTACAGAATTATATTGTTTTTTCAAACAACTTTGTAATGGTATTAAATATTTACATGAACAAGAAATTAGTCATAGAGATTTAAAATTAGATAATTTAATGGTAAATAATAAAGGTATTTTGAAAATAATTGATTTTGATGCCATGACTCAAAATAATTTCCAAAGTTTTGGTATAGTTGGTAGTAAAAAATATTTAGCACCAGAAGTTTATTCAAAATTAAGTTATAATCCAATAAAAATTGATATTTGGTCAATAGGTATAATCTTATATTATATGATAAATAGAAAATATCCTTGGGATATAGCAAATTTAAATGATCAAAATTATAACAATTTTTATAACAAGTTAATAACAATTTATGAATTCCAAAATACAAATAATGAAAAAATGACAAAAGATTTAATTAAATTTATTTCTAAATTATTAGATGTTGACCCTGAAACAAGAATATCAATTAAAGAATTTCCCAATTTCAACTGGTTCAAAAAAATCAAAGATTGTAATCATACCCATCACTTGGATAGCTTAAACACTCTTCTCTCACATCAACCTTCCTCATAAATATATTTATATAGTAATTATTTTAACTTGAATGATATTTGAATCAATTAATCAATTAATCAATTAATCCCCCTTTTTGTGAATTCCACGAAAAAACGTATATAAAAAAGAAAAAAATAAAACTTCAACAACTAGTAACTAGTAACGTAATCATATTTATATATTTATTTATTTATTTATATAATTACATATAATTATATATATTATATATATATATATATATAACTAGAGACGGAATCATTTTGAAAGTTTTTGGATCTTTTAAACAATTTGTACCATTATAATATTGGAGTTTGTGGGTTTTCTTTTTTTTTTTTTTTCTAATTTTTAATATTTAATATTTAATTTTTAATTTTGTGTTTAGTTTTGTTAAAAAATTTTAGTGACTATAATCTTGTGAAAAAGAGAAAGTAAAAAGGAGAAGAAGAAATTATATGGAAGATGGATTCGAATTCTGCAAATTCTTCATCGATTGATTCGTCAAATGAGAAGAATGATACAAGTTCAATAGAGATTGATAGTAATATTATTAGTGGTAGTAATTACAACAGTAGTAGTACTAATAATAATAATAATAATAGTAATAGTAATAATAGTAATAGTAATGGGAACGCTAATAGTAATATTACACAGGCAACAAGTACGGCGAATACCAATCCGAATACAAATACAAGCTCGAGTTTGAGTGCTCAACAGCAGCAGCAACAACAACAGCAACAACAACAGCTTGCTATATCGTCATCACAACATTTGTTGGAAGATCCAAAGTTTTTACTGGTTTTGAATTCGGATGAAAGTTTAGATGCTTTGTTAGGAAGGCTTAAAAAAAGTATTCTTTCATGTGATGAATTTGCTAAATTTATTAGGAAAAAAGCTTTATTAGAAGAAGAACATTATAATCAAATGAGAAAGATTGCTAGAAATACAAGAGAAATTTTGAAAAATAATTCACAAAATTTAAAACAAGATTCTTTTATAAAAAGTTTAGATGAAATTATTGGATTTGATGAAAAATTATTTAATGTTGGTAATTCATATGTTAAAGCTTTAACTTTAATGCATGAACAATTAAGTGCTTTAAGTGCAACAATTTCAAAATCTAGAAAATCAATTAAAGAAGAAGGTAAAAGAAAAGAAAAAGAATGTATTGATGCTATTAATTCTGCTGAAAAACTGAAAAATAAATATAATAATCATTGTTCAGAATTGGAAAAAATAAGAACTACAGATCCAACAAAGAAAACTTTTACATTAAAAGGATCCAAGACAGGTTCACAACAAGAAGAAGAATTAAGTAGAAAAGTTCAAATTGCTGATAGTGATTTTAAAGCAAAAGTTCATCAATGTAAAAAATTAAAAGATGAATTATTACAATTCCATAGACCATCAAATGCTAAAGCTTTAAAAAATTTGATTTTAGAAATTGATATTGCATTATCAGCACAATTACAAAAATATTCAACTTGGAATGAAACTTTAGTTATGAATTCAGGTGTATTAATAAGTCCATTAGGACGGGATCCAAAGAGACCTTCAATGAGAAGTATTGCTTCTTCAATCAATAATGAAAAAGATTTATTTGATTATGTGGTGAAGTTTCATGCAAAACCTTCAAATAAACTGTTGATTCCTGTTGAATATAATGTTCATCCATCATTAGGAGGTGTCACATTTAATCCAATAAGTAATGCAGCTACGAGTTCAACAATTACAAATAACATTAATAGTAATAGCAGCAATAACAACAATGTTAGCAACAACAACATATCAAAACCAAGTGGAGTAGTTAAAAATGGGAATACTAATAATACATCAACTCCATATAAAAATTCGACTGCTGGTAATAAAAATGTATCAGGTTCAGCATTGTCTACTCCAACTGTTACACATGAAAACAATTTTAATTCTAATTCAACTTTATCTGCTCTGATATCATCAACACCAAAGAGTAGTGGTATTATTTCATTATCAACTTCAGCAATGGCAATAGGAACTTTAGATCCTGCAGCTAATAATCATAATAATGGGAATGGTCAACAACTGAAACAAAGAGGAATGACTGGACCAAGACCTTTATCAATGATGAGTGATTCAGTACTGTCATCTGTATTACCACCTGGAACAACAAGAAATCAACCAACTTTTGGTGTACCTATTGAAAATTTAGTTAATACTGATAATGAATTAGTTCCTTCAATTGTTAGACAATGTATTTATGTTATTGAAACTTATGGATTAGAATTGGAAGGTATTTATAGAACAAGTGCCAATGTGACAAAAGTTAAAGAATTAAGAGAATTAATAGATTTAGATCCAGCCAATATACGTTTGATTGGTCCTCAAATAATTAATAATGAAGCTATAAATCCTGAAGCAGTTGTAGATGGAGATATTTATTGTGTTGCATCATTATTAAAATTATTTTTTGCTTCATTACCAGAACCATTACTTTCAAGAGATTTATACAAGAGATTTTTAGATGCTGTTAAAATTCAAGATTCTGATTTAAGAGGTAAAAAATTACATCAAATTGTTTATGAATTACCTGATGGACCTTATTGGACTTTGAGATCATTAATTTTCCATTTAAATAAAGTTGCTGCAAAGCAAGATGTTAATAGAATGAGTGAAAGAAATTTAGGTATAGTATGGGGTCCAACATTATTATTCAGTGATCATACAAATGCAGAAGATATGAGTTATCAAGGTAAAGTTGTTGAAGAATTAATGTATATTGCTACCCAAATTTTTGAAGAAGAATAAATATTTTTTTAAGTGATAAAAGCAGCTATAATTATACTATATTTTTTTTTTTTTTTTTTTTTGTATTTTTTATATTTCCCCTTTATTTGTTTATCGATATGAGTAATAATTGTTTTGTAATTATAATGTTTGAATAATATGATTAATCCAAGAGTGAACAACTATTACAACTATTACAACTACAACTATTAAAACTATGAAAAATTACGTCATTTTAGTTTTTTTTTTCGGTTTGTATGCACAACACACCAAATTGTAGTAAAAGATGATATAATTAATAAAATAATTTAATATAAATATGAAAATGTAGCGTGTAGAAATTTTTAACAATATTTCTAATTGATCTAGAACAAACTAAATATAAAATATATATAAAATATATATTTTTATATATTTTTATATATTTCAAACAATTGATTCAACAATCAATGTAGAAGTTGTCAAATTTTATCTCATATTAGATAGATAAGAAAGAAAAAAAGAATAAGAATAAGAATAAGAATAAGAATAATTGATTCTTTTAAAGGTTGATTATAAGTTTGTTTCTTTGTTTCTTTGTTTCTTTTCTTTTGTTTTTTTTTTTGTTTTTTTTTGGTATTTTTTTTTTATTTTTTTATTTTTTTATTTTTTTTGTAATTTTTTGGTTTTTTTATGCTTCTTTTTTTGTTAGTAATTAATAATTAAACGGATTGAACAACAACAAAAATAATAATAATAATAACAAGTATAAAAAGTATATAAATTAAGGATTTTTAATTGGCAAAAAAAAAAGTAGAAGGATTCATTACTTCATTACTTGTTTCAAGAGAAATTTTTTCATAATAGGTAGATAATTTCTACTAATATAGTAATTAGGCGGATTTTACAAGTTTAATAGAGTAAATGACACCAAACCTTGAAGAATCAGACCTAATTGATTGGTCGATTTTTTCGGAATTATTAATAATGGATGAAGATGAAGAAGGGTTTAGTAAAGGATTGATTACTACGTTTGTGGAACAAGCAATGAATATTTTTAATCAAATTGAATCATTATTAGCTGATAAAGAAGATGAAAATAAATTAACAAAATTATCTTCATTAGGTCATTATTTAAAAGGAAGTGCTGCTGCATTAGGTTTAAAAAAAATTCAATATCAATGTGAAAGAATACAAAATTATGGGAATAAAATTGCATTTGATGAATTTGGTAAAAAAGAAACGAAAAAAGATGATGATGATGATGAAACTTGGTTATCTTGTATTCAAGATGCATTAAAAATTGCAAAATTAGAATTTGTGAAAACTAGGAACTTGTTTAGTGAATATTTTGGAGAGACTTTATGAAAAAAATAAAAAGAAAAAGAAAAGAAAAGAAAACATTTTTAGGAAAGTAATGATAATATAAAAGAATAACATAAAAGAGAAATTGAATAAACTATCTTTTTTTTTTTTTTTTTTTTTTTTTATTCTTATTTTTTTGATTAGAAAGATGTTATGAAATTTTACGTTGTTGATGGTTTTGGTTTTGAATTTTTTTATTTTATTTTTTTTTCTTTTTATTTTATTATTTATAAATACATCATCTTTCAAGGACTTCAGAATTATAACTCAGCTGCGCTACGATGAAATTGTTTAACATAATGTTGAAACTAACAACAAGAAACAAGAAAGAAAATATGAACATATATAATAGACTAACCCCCCCAAAAAAAAAAAAAAAAAAAAAAAAAAAAAAAAAAAAAAAAAAAAAAC
>KV454012.1:1126973-1206643 GCA_001661245.1 Pachysolen tannophilus NRRL Y-2460
GATTTCTTCATCTTTGTTGCTTGTATCTTTCTTTTTTTTTTTTTTTTTTTGCCTTGTGGACATATCCGAGCATATGGAATCCGTTTTTCTCGAGATTCTTCTGCCTTGATTTATTTTTTAATTTTTTAATTTTTCTATTTTGGATTGAGACATAACTTCGAGGCAAAGTGAAAATAAAAGAGTAACCCATATATATATCTACAAGCGATGAGTTTACCTTTGTATATTATACAAAGTATTAAATTTTCTTTGTTCTTTTTTCTTTTGTTTTGTTTTTTTTAATGTAAGTTAAATGAAAATTTTTTCCTAATATGGGTAAGTAATTAAGCTTATATGCAATGCGGTGCAATAAAAAGTACGCCTTCCCCAATTACCGTTTAGTTTAGAACAACCAACCAACAAGCGATTTCTCTTTTACTTAACTATTTTAAAAATTACGAAATCATCTTTTTGAGGTTCTAGAAGTCCCAGATCTTGTTCTCATGTAATATGAATGATGGATTAGCTTACTTTACTTTGGTAAAAAGCCAAGAAGAAAAAAAAAAAAAAAAAAAAAAAAAAAAAAAAAAAAAAAAAAGGATCAGTATATGATCCTAATGGTCCTCTTAGTAATTGTTTAATACTCCAACTTGTTTTAAAAATGTATTAAACCAAATAACTCTTATGCTACTATTTTGCTGGAAATTTTTTTTGTAAATCAAAGGATCTTGTATTTAATCAAAGTTCAAAACAATTTTTAATTTTCTTCTTAAAAGCTAAACTAATAAAGAATTAGACCTTATATAGAAAGAGTTAACTAGAAACTTAAAATGAATTTATTATAAAATACTTTCCAGAGTTTCTAGATTTCAATGCAATAAAAAAAATTTTTTTTTCATTTATCTCTTTTCATTAACTAGTAGTACGAACATACAAGAATTATTTGGCTGCTAGTATTAATGGGCTAAATTTCCATCCTGTATAGTGTTAAGTAGGCTTCTTTCATATTCAAGGATAATCTAATCTTCCAACAACGATTTAACTTGAGAAAATAGTACACTACACTAAAAAAGTTTTTTAAACTGAAAAAAAAAAAAAAAATAGGACTCCTCATCAGGGGCTCGAACCCTGGACATTTCGGTCGACTTCTTTGTCTCGAAATGAAACAATCCTTAAAAGCCGAACGCTCTACCAACTGAGCTAATAAGGATAGTCCGTTGCTGCAATGAAAATAGAATTAAAGTATACCAGATTGTTTGCAGGATATACTACCACCACTAAAAAAAAACATCTCAATCATGGTAATCATCATCGTTACTACTATTTACTACTACTACTACTACTATAATAACATATTTGACTAATAATTATACTTTATTTTTGTTTTCTAAAATCTTCAGTTTTATCGTCTATAATTAAAAATGAATTATCAATTTTCCACACGTCATTGAACCTGGCAACCATTTCATCTAGATTTAAAGTATTCTTGGCTCTAATCAATTCCCATTGTTCATTTAAATTACTGTTATCTATGATATATAATTTTTTGAAACATAATTTTAATTCTTTTTTCAATTTTGACTCATTTATGTAAATATTATACTTATCTGATAATTCCAATAAATATCTTAAATACTCATAAGGCTCGTAAGATTTCTCTCTCAAATTTAAAAATCCATTTTTAATAATCTCTGATATTACTTTATCAGAAAATAAAATTCTTAAAGGATGATTAATATTGAAATGATTTAATTTGTATTTTAAATTTTTCTCATCTTTTAAAATTAATTGAACTAAATAATTAGAAAAAGTTTCAATTTCTTGTAATGAATTAACATTCAACGACGCAATTAATAATTTTCTCCAAGTATTTATACTAACGGAATCCTTATCCAATTGGTAACATTTGATCAATTGTTTTAAAGAATTATAGATGAAATTCTTATTAGAATTGGAAACTTGATTCATATTTACAAATTCATCTTCAAATTCAAGAAGTTCCAAATTATTATTATTTTTAAAAATTCTACCAGTTACCGTCTCGACAAGTGCGTGTGAAACTTTTTCATTGATTTTTAATTTATAACTAGAATTTCCATTATTAAAAGTTTCAATATTTTTAATAAGATTGTCAAATTTCAAAAAACATTGTTCTACTTGATCCATCTTTAATTTGAAAAGTATAATTGCACTTTCTAATTCAACAATCTTTTGTTTGTCATAAAAATCTAACTCAATTTTTTTACTTATCCTTTTATCTTCATCATAATTGTTATGTAAAATATCATTAATATAATAATCTAGTTCATAACAATAATTCAATTTATCATATTTACTCAATATTGTTGATTTAACGTTTAATAATCCTTTTAAAAATCCTTTCAGTAATTCAACATTTGTCTTGATGAAAAAATTATTATTATTTGAAATGCTGGTAACTTTACTCATCTGAGAAAATTGTTTTAATACTTTGAACGATTCATTAATTCTTGAATGAATGTTATTCATATCATTTGGAAAACTATGACTAATCAAAATTTTAATGAATACTCCTAAAACTTTTGCTGGTATATTGAGAACAATTTTTTTTTCTTTATAAATCGCTTCCTTGTAGTTAATTAAAGAATCAAAATTTTTCATAAAAATATTATGATCATGACTTGATTTCAAACATCTTATCGAATATATATCTAAAGTCTCTTTGATATTGTACAGTTTCATTAAATCATTGATATACCTAATGTCTATACATTCAGAGGTTTCATTTAACTCAGTTAATTCTTTAAAATGAATTTTTTCAATGACATTGAACCAAAACTCCTCATCATAAATAAAGGGATGTTTACTGAATGTCAACAATAAAAAATCTAAATATTCAGTTTGATTCTTGATTTCTTGAAAATTGAAAGCGTTTATAAATATGTTGATAAACTTTTTAGATGCCCATCGCTTATGATTGACTTTTAAATTGTTTTTTTTATCATTAAGAGAATTCAAAACATGTAGAATTGATTTATGAAACTTGAAATTCAACAGCATTTGCATAAGCAGAAATAAATAATCTTCTGAATCCTCGGGTAAATCACCCAACCTTATCAACATATTGTTCCATGAAATCAAATAGTTAAAGTCATCATAATTGTGGAATAAAAATGGAATTATATGTCCATAAAATCCATCTCTTGTTAAATCCAAAGTTTTATGAATCTTCAATAAAAATTTCAAACATGAGATGGAATCATCATGTAACATACAAGTTTGGATAATAGGAAGCCAATTAATAGTAATATTTCCAGAAGTAATCAAAGAATATAATTTTTGATGAGTCAATGCTGCTAAATCATACCTAGTTGATTCCAAAGATGATATTAACATCAATTCATAAAATTTGGATAAGCTGAAAACAGATTTATAATTATTCAAAGATTTAACAGTATTAACTATTAAGGGCAAGATCACTCTTTCATATAAATTATCATCCATTAGGGATAATTGAACTGTCAACCTCCAAAATATAAAACTATTAAAATTTTCATCACCGTTGTTCTTTAACGTTTTTAAATACTCAGAAAACAATCGGACATTATTATCAGATGAGTATTGAAGCCATTTATACTTCACCGTATTAAAATTAGATTGATCTGTTTGATAAACTGGTAACTCTAATAAATCCCTGGATGAATTGAACGGCAATTTTTTATTTTTGTGCAATTTCAGCTTCAAAGTAACATTCTCCTTTAACTTGGGAAAATATTGTGAAGCAGAAGAAATGCTGAACTTATCGTTGTTTAAAATACTTGAATCAATATTCTTCAAATCCAGTATCAAGTTTTCACTATCGGTAAAAGACGATGTACTATAGTATTGATAATTGTGCCGTCCCACCTTGAAATTTATAGCTGGACATATCATCCTATTCTTGAATATTATGCGCCTCATATGTGCTTTCTATCGGTCCATTCATATCTATCTATCCATCTAACTATCTATTGTTTTTGTATAACATACGTTTAAAGCGGTTGATAATAAAATTAATTGATAATTGAATTAAATTGCCTAAAATGAAAACATTAAAAAAAATGAAGTATTTTATTTTTAAAATTTATTAAATAAATCAGTTAAATTGCCGTAATAAGAGAAGACGATATGTCTCAACCTATTGGTCATGAAGTGGATGTGCCTATAACTAATTTGGATGAAGAGGATGATGATATAGTGGTTTCCGGTGGTGATAATAATTCTGTCAGTGTAGCGAGTGATTTATTTAGAATGGAGGATTATGAAAATGATAACGATTCTTTAAATTTAGATAATGACGAAACAGAGGCCAGCTTAACAAATAAGATTAAGTATCAGTTCAATAGGATTTTTGGAAATTCAAATCAGAACCAATATATTAAGTTTAAAGCTCATCGTGATAACGATATAGAGTTGGAAGATAGAAATTCAAATTTTACTAATTTTAGTACGGAAGGTGATGGTGAATCTATTTTAAATTTTGAAGATTTTACTGATTTGGGATTGAATAGAAGAAGAAAGCAGTCAAAGACTATAACTTTAAACAAATATCAGTTTTATTTTTTAATAATAGGTTTTTTAACGTTTTTAATTGGGTTTTCTGTTGTTATAAGTAAAAACAAAAAACAGAATAACAATAAAAATACAACTATTACCAACGGCGGATTACAGAAAACCACTAAAGAAGCTTTAACAAATGGAACTCATGATTTTTACCCAACAACGATATTGATATCTTTAGATGGGTTTCACCCCCATTATATTTCAAAAGATTTAACACCGTTTATGCATAATTTAATGATAGATGGCTATGGTGCACCTTTCATGATTCCCTCGTTTCCTTCATCTACGTTTCCAAATCACTGGACATTAGCTACAGGACTTTACCCATCAGATCATGGAATTGTCGGAAACACTTTTTATGATCCTGTTTCTAAAAGACAATTCATAAATACAAATCCAAAGTTAAGTTTAATAGAAGATTGGTGGGGTGGTGAGTCGATTTGGCATACCGCAAATTTACAAGGCGTTTCCACTGCTGTACATATGTGGCCAGGAAGTGAAGTTCCATTCACTAGTAAAGGTGGTGTTCCAATGGAGTTTGATAGATTCAATGGCAGTGAAGTTTTGTCTAAGAAAATTGACAGAGTCTTAGGGTGGTTGGATAGGAATATTTCTTCTAGACCTGAATTGATTTTATCATATGTTCCAACTATTGATTCTTTAGGTCATAAGTTTGGAATTTCTGGCGAAAAATTAGATGAGGGACTCGGATATGTTGATAATTTTTTGGAAACTTTATATATTGGTTTAAAAAACAGAAACTTAACCGATGTTGTCAACGTGGTTATTGTTTCTGATCATGGAATGGCACCAACATCAAATAATAGAATCATATTTTTAGATGATATGGTCAATCTTTCTGAAATTGAACATATTGATGGCTGGCCATTATTTGGTTTGAGGCCATTCTCAGAATATTCTATTCAAGATATTTATAAAGAAATAATGGATAATCGTAATAAAGATCTTAAAAATGGGAATAAATACGATGTTTATTTAAAGCAGGATTTACCAAAAGAATGGACATTTGCTGGTAATATTAAAAATCAATATTCAGATAGGATTGCTCCTTTATGGATTGTACCTAAAGTTGGTTATTCAATAATCACACATGAGGAATACAAAAACAAGAATTATGACTACACTCCAAAAGGTGTTCATGGTTACAATAACACAGAAGTTTTAATGAGAGCTCTATTTTTGGGAACAGGTCCTTTTTTTAAAGATAGATTAGGCGAAGATTTAAATTCTTTAAAAATAAGGCCTTTTGAGAATATCGAAGTGTACAATATAATTTGTGATTCATTGAATCTCAAGCCAGCGCCAAATAATGGAACAATCACAGGAGGTACTTCGATTGTAAACTCTAAATATTTATTACCACAAAATTTTGAAGACTTATACGATTACCCTAATGTTTCGTTCGTTCATGATGTAAACATAATGAGAGAAAATGCAACTTACGATACACTATGGAGAAATAAAACTAAGAATAATCATCAAGATGAAATGTTACCAACAGATAAAGGCCTGTTCCATTCTACTGGAATAGAAGCTTTTAGTTCTATTATTCCCCCACAATCGGTTCCTGATCCTACTTATTACTCAAGTATGACAGACAAGAGTCATTTGGGTGAGCTGACTATGGTAGAGACGTCAAAGACAGACACCAGAACTACAGTATCTACGAAAACCACAACTACATCTAAATCTAAGCCATCAAAAGAAGGAGGTAAAAATCATCACAACGATGATCATGAAGATGATGACGATAAAGATAATCATCATAAGGGAGGTTTCTTTGATGCGATAGCCGATATATTTGATGATGTTGGTGATGTGGTCGATGATGTTGTAGATGCAGTTGAAAATACATTTGACAACATAGTAGGACATGATAAACCTAATAGTGGTAAGGATGAAGATTAATTCAAATCAAGTTTAACTTCATAACAATAGGCCATATTCTGTTTCTTCAATCTCTTAAAAGTCTTGTAAATTAAATTTAAAGTCATTTATTGCTGTAAGTTAGATATATATTTATTTATTTATACTTTTATTATATTTTCCCAATTAACAGTTCTAAAGCAAGAGGTAAAGTAATTGCAGCATCACCTTTGAATGCCCATCCCTGATACTCTCCCTTTGCATTTTTATTCTCTACCGTTTCCATATCCGGAATTTCAGTATTGAAAACAGCAACTTTCCCACCTTGTTGTTTGACTCTATCTATATAAGCAGCTGCAGGCCAAACACTTTGACTTGTACCTATAACGAGAATCAAATTAATTGGATCATTTTTTACTAGAAATTCATCAACTTTATCGATAACTTTTAAAGGAAGCGGTTCACCAAACCATACTACACCTGGTCTCAATAGTCCCGTATTGCATCTAGGACAATGAGGTAGCTCTGATTCCGGAATTTCTTTCACAGGTTGAAATGAACCTTCAGAAAATTCATCCTCACAATCAGCTAATGCAGGCGTTAACGGGTGATTGTAATTTTGTTCTTCTTTAAAAGTGCACATGAAGTTAGTACAAGACAATGTAAATAAATTACCATGCAATTCCAATAATTTCTTAGGATTATGTTTAGCAATACGACTCAGGTTATCAACATTTTGTGTAAGTGTCAAGTAATTTATATTTTCAAGATAAGATAACTTCGATAAAGCTTTATGTCCATTATTTGGCTTTGCTTTCAAAGCAGCATGCCTTCTAAAAGTATAAAATTGCCATACTAAACCAGCATCTGTATGGAAAGCATCAGGTGTGGCCAAATCTATTGATGAATAATTCTTCCATAATCCACCAGAACCTCTAAATGTTGGTAACCCTGATGAAGCTGAGAGACCGGCTCCACACAATGAAATGATTGATTTGCAATTCTTCAAATAATTACGAAATGATTCTAATTTATCCATAGGTATTATTGTACTATCGTCTGTTGCTGCCGATATTTTTATCGTTTGATTAATAGTATTCTTTTCCTTCCATTCTTTAGTAGTCTCTTTCACATTTTTATTTGATTCTACTATATCCACTTTTCTTCTTTTCTTAGCCTGCCCCTCATCGCTGGACATTCTATCTTCACAACTCTTGTATCAAACGATATACTTCTTTCCCTGTATTAATTATGTGCTTCACTTGGACTTTGCAGCATGAATAGTAAAGAAAAATGAAAAAAAGTGAAAAAAAAAATTTCACTAGATTAACACCATAAATTATATATTTAATACCATTTTTCCAACCAAGGTCTTGATAGTGTTCCAATAGCGATAATGGGGTTAAAGCGTCATCAGATATTAACTCTTGGATTTGTAACCTGTCTTGGAATATACACAGGTGTTAAGTTCTTTGAACCAATAGTCATGTAAGTAAGAAATTTCAAGGTATTAATTATTTTAATGTCCGTGATTCAGATTAACTAACAGTTAAATTTTTCATAGTGAGCAATTGAGAAAAGATGGGAATTTGAGAAGTGATATACCGATTCCTAATTATGATGCTGATGGGAATTTAATTATTCCTAAGGAAATAGGGGATAATCTTGGAGAAGGTTCAAAATGGGATCAGGTAAGGAAACAAAATGAACAAGATAACTCTGACGGACGTAATGAAAGTTGATTAAAAAAAAAAAAAAAAAAAAAGAAAAAAGAAAAAAAAACATTGATGGTTCACGTTTCTATGTATATATATATGAAAATATCAATTCTGATGGGTTATTTGCATTTCTTTTTCGAAAGTCTACATAAACATAAATGAAAAATTCAAACTTTACTTTGGTTTGCAAATTCTTCGTAATAATCCAACATTTCCCTCGTTATAGTTCTACTCAAGTTTTGTAAAGCAATGTCAAAATGTCTTTTTTGAACTTTATCGGTATTATTATCTTCCATAATAGCAGCTAGTCCGGCTTCTTGGACTAATAATGCAACTTCAGCACCAGAACAACCTTCTGTTAATTCTGCTATTTCATCTAAATTTATCTGATCATCTGTTTCAATATGGAAATTCTTTGTCAATTTCGTTAAAATTTGTAGTCTAGCAGATTTATTCGGTGGGGCAACATAGATATGTCTATCCAATCTACCTGGTCTTAATAATGCTGGATCTATAGAGTCAGGTCTATTGGTAGCACCTACAATCACGACTCCATTTAGTTCCTCAACACCGTCTATCTCGTTTAACAACGTAGTTAAGACGTGTAAAGCAGATGACGAGGATCCGCCATCACCATCAGATCTATCAGGCGATAAGGCATCTATCTCATCAAAGAATATTATTGAAGGAGATGCAGCTCTTGCCTTTCTGAAAATTTCTCTGATAGCCTTTTCTGATTCACCAACAAACTTGTTAAAAATTTCGGGACCTTTAACGGCTAGAAAATTAAGACCAGATTCAGTTGC
This sequence comes from Pachysolen tannophilus NRRL Y-2460, assembly GCA_001661245.1. Taxonomy (NCBI): domain Eukaryota; kingdom Fungi; phylum Ascomycota; class Pichiomycetes; order Alaninales; family Pachysolenaceae; genus Pachysolen; species Pachysolen tannophilus. Next base: position 1,135,945 of record KV454012.1, read on the forward strand.
AAGAGCTTTTGCAGTTAAAGTCTTGGAACAACCTGGTGGACCATACAAAAGTAAACCTTTTGGAGATTTGATTCCGAGTTTTTTAAAAGCATCAGCTGCTTGTAATGGCAATTCAACCATTTCTTTTAATTTTTCTTTTACAATTTCTTGACCTCCAATATCATCCCAATACACTTTTGGCATTTCTAAGAAAATTTCTCTCATTGCTGAAGGTGTAATTTCTACTAGTGCTGATTCAACATCAGTAATGGAAACTTGTAAAGAATCATCGTAATCATCAGATACTTTACCATCGATCATTCCACGCTTGATTGTCTTCATAACAGATTCTCTACATAATGCAGTTAAGTCAGCACCAACATAACCATGTGTCTTTGAAGCAATGTTCTTGATATCTTCCTGTGATAGACTATGTTTTTTCATTTTGGCAAATTGAATTTTTAAAATTTCAAATCTTGAATCAACATCAGGTATTCCAACTTCAATCTCTTGGTCAAATCTTCCAGGTCTTCTTAAAGCAGGATCGATATTATTTGGCCTATTTGTTGCTGCGACTACAACTAGTCTTCCAGAATCACCCATTCCATCCATAAGGGTCAATAAAGTCGCCACCACCCGACTTTCAACCTCTCCAGAATCATCACTGCTCCTACTTGGAGCCAAAGAATCAATTTCATCTATAAATATTATAGAAGGTTGAAATTTTCTTGCTTCTGAAAAAATTTCTCTTACAGCCTTTTCAGTTTGTCCTAGATATTGTGATACTATTGAAGGACCATTTATCGTTAATATGTGTGCCTCAGTTTCATTAGCAACAGCTTTCAAAAGCATAGTTTTCCCAGTACCTGGTGGTCCATATAAGAGAATACCTCTTGGTGGAGTTATTCCAAATTGTGAAAATAATGTTGGTTTATGAAGAGGTAATTCTATAGTTGTTTTCAAGATTTCAATCTCTTTTTTCAATCCACCCATAGACAGGTATGTGATTGGGTATGGTATATTAGGATATTTGGTTCTAGAAATAGAACTTGAATTGTCTAAAAATACCTTTGTTGAGTTTTTTCTGAAAATAAAAAATGGTGATATTAATGGTAAATTTATATCTTCGTTAGCTTGAGCTTCATCAATGTTTAACCTTGATAGCCCATTATTGATAGAATCCATGGTAGGGTCCAAATTCACATCTATTATGGAAATATAAATTTTTTGATGATTATCAGAATTATTTTTGGTAAAAATCATTCCAGGCAGTATAATCCCAACATCATTTAAAATTGTTTCTAAAACTTCAACCGATAATGACTCGTCAGAAACTGAAACCAAAACTGATGCTGCATATTCTATTCTTCTATTACAAGCAAAAATATTAACCTTATGACCTAATAATAGTCCCGAATAGTTTCTCAAACTCGATGAAAGTTGTATTATATTATCACCACCACCATTTGCAAAAAGTTTAACTTGCGCTATGATTGAAAATGAAGAATCCTCTTTCCGAATATGTACCAATTCATCATTCTTAAACTCATTACTGGAATTATAGATATACGCTTTCGCAAACGTAGAGTATTTACTCGATACCAATGGTCTAACAATAAAACTTTTCATCTGTACCCCATTCTCATCTCTAGTTAAACCCGACGAGAACGAAGAAGATGACGACGACGGCAGTTTCCCACTCTTTGACACCCCATTGTTTGTACCCGCAGAAGACAGTACAGCCAGCGACGACAGCAGCTTTGTTGGTTTATTATTCAAGTTTAGCTTAGCCATTATTCCATCTGATTAAAAAGCAAAAAACCAATAACCAATATTATCTACAACATATACTATTAAAAATACCTTAATAAAAAATTTTTTTTTTTTTTAGTGAAAAATTTTGTTTACCAAGAGATAACAGATTAAGAAACAAAATCAATTAAAACAGTTGATATTTATTGACGAGGAAGGTCTTTAATAGATCAAGATATTGTTGGAGCTTTGCCGTTTTCAAGATTTCAAGGAAGAGTAAATTTCCAATACTTTTACTAATTTTGGTTGGGGTTCTTTTAATTATTATTAGGCAAATAATAATCTGTTTTTAGTAGGTATACATATTCGTTTACTATTGAATAATCAACAAATGAGTCAAAGTGGATAGTGATTGATTAAATATTGATACATATACATATATTTATAAGAGTTCAGGGCCAATTTTATTTATTTATTAATTTATTTATTTAAAATAAGATAGTTTTTGTTTATTAGTTATGGTTGATTTACGTGAAGTTTCGACAAAAGTATTATCTATTCAGTCACATACTGTTCATGGATATGTTGGTAATAGAGCAGTGACTTTCCCATTACAATATTTGAATTGGGATGTTGATGTCTTGAACACTGTGAATTTTTCTAATCATACAGGGTATGGACAAGTTTTTGGGACTGAAACCAGTGCCGAGCAATTATTGGAAATTTATAAAGGTTTATCAGTTATTGGTGTTGAATATGATGCTGTAATGTCTGGTTACACTCCTAATAAGGAATCTCTAAAAGCTGTTGGAGAGATTTGTAGTGATATCAAGCGGAAATATTCTAATGCTATATGGTTATTGGATCCGGTGATGGGTGATGAAGGACAGTTATACGTGGATGAATCAGTTGTTCCTGTATATAAAGAAATTTTACAATCTGGAAAAATCGACATCATAACTCCAAACCAATTTGAAGCAGAATTAATAGTTGGTTATGAAATTGTTGATAAATCCACTTTAAGAAAAGCACTTGATGATTTACATGATAAATTTAATATTGATCATGTTGTCATATCTTCTTTTTCTAGTGAGTTATCATCAAAGTTAAAATTAAGAGAAGATGATGAACCTTCGAAAAATGTCATTTATACTATAGTATCATCAAAGTCAAAGACTCAAAAGGAGAAAACAATGTATTTTAAAGTTCCAAAATTAAATTCATATTTCACTGGAGTAGGTGATTTGTTTTCTGCATTATTATTAGACAGAGTCTATAAATATACTCATCAAAGACAAAATTCAGGTAAAGAAGCTCAGGCTCAAATATTAGTTGATTCTGTAGCTGAAGTCTTGACTGTTATGTCCAAAGTATTAAGAATAACGCAAAAAATGATTTTTGATAAATTAGGAAGTAACGTCGAAGGCAAGATGGGACATAAAAAGGAAATGAAAGAATGCGAGTTACGAGTAATCGAATCAAGAGACTACTACGCATTAACAGATAAAGATTTCAAGGCCTATAGTTTGGAAAATTAAAAGAAAAAAAAAAAAAAAAAAAAAAAAAAAATTAAAATATGTAGTATTATTTTATATATATATGTGTATAGGGAGAGAGAAAGCAAAATAGAGATAAAGATGGATAGATAGAGAGATAGAGAGATAGAGATGAATATATATAATACCCAAAAAAAAATAATGGACATATTCCTAAAAAGGTTAAACGGGCACAAATATATTGTTCTTGCCTTTTTTGGGGTTTGCCCTTTGAGTTTTGACTCGCTTAATTTCTTTGTTTTGTTTGTTTCTATGGAAACAAACAAAACCAAGTCGTCTGCGCAATATCAAATATTCCAAAAAAGGAATTTTTTTTTTTTTTTTTCAAATTTATGTCTTTAAAACAGTAGTGCGTGAAATAACAAGTTACTTTTTTCTTTTTGATTTTTTTTCATTTCAATCTTTGTTTCTGCCAAAGCATCACATGACACATTGTATTGGTATTGACACGCTAAGTTTTAGAGAGAAATTTTTTAATTTGTTTGATATTTTTCAAACGACTTTGGTTCTTTAGTACTGTTTTATTTTTTACTAGTTTAAACTGTAGAGCAGAGCAGAGCAGAGCAGAATAGCTTTTTTTCTTTCTTTTCTTTTTTTTTTATTTTTTTTAATTCTTTCACCAGATGCCCATAGATGAGGTATATCTATTGGTGGTGGAATATATAAGAGTAATATGGTACCCAATCGTTCTTGTTCGGATTCGAATTCTAGGCATAATCTTCCGTTAACTTCTTGCCGGTCATTGTCTCCAAATTCCTTATTTTCTGCGTCCCCTTCGGCTTCTGGTTTTAGTGAAATTACTGGTGATTATTTCAAGACATTGAAAAATTCTTTAAATTCGGATTCGGACTTGGTTTCACCAAGTCCAGGCAGTAGTAAGCCACTGATTGTTCATAAATGGAATCTTGGGGTTTCGGTACTATGCATTGCTTCAGCTCCCGAGAGAGGTTTATTATTTTGTGGTACACAAGATTCAAAAATTGTAGTTTTTGATTTAGAATCTTATCAACAAAAATTTGAATTGAAAGGTCATGCTGGAGCTGTTTTATGTTTAACAGCTTCACCGGATGAAAAATATCTTTTCAGTGGTGGTAGTGATTCTTTAATTAAAGTATGGGATATTGATTCAATGAAGGAAACACATACAATTTATTCATTAGTTGATATTGGTGATATTTTCAGCGTTGCATGGTCTTCTAGATTAAATACAGTTTTCTTTGGTGCTCAAAATGCTTCAATCCTATATGCTCAAATTTTGGATACTTCACCTTCACTGGGTGATCCAAGATCTTTACCTTCTTATAGATTTGATAAATTTTTTGATTCAAAAGGTCCTGGAGGTCATCATGGTAATAATTTGAAACCCCATAATAATCAACATCGTAATTTACAAAGACAAGAAGAACAAAAGACTATTGATACCACCTTAGTTGCGTCAACAAGATTAATTGAAGTTCCTTCACAAAATATCATTAGTTATGCACATAATGGGTACGTTTATGCAATGAGATTGATTGAAAGAGATTCAAAATGTGATTATCTTAGTGGTATACCAATTGAATATAAAGAAATATTGATCAGTGCTGGAGGTGATGGTTTTATAAGAATCTGGGGGTTTAATGAAATTACTGAAAATTTTACATTTATTAAAGAATTAGATAATAATGATAGTGTTTTATCAATGACTTTGGATGAAACTTTTCTTTATTGTGGGTTGACCGATGGTGAAGTAAAAGTTTGGGACTTATCTACATATCAAGTCTTGAAATGTTTTCAAACAGATGATAACGAGGGAAATATTTTTTCATTAGCAGTACATAATGGCTGTTTATTTAAAGCAACAAAATATGGTGTTACAAAATGGAAAATAAGAGGTGATCAGCAATCAGATTGGGATGCTCATGAAGGATTTGCATTAGCTGTTCAAATTATTAAGAGAAAGGGAAATTTTTACTTAATCACTGGAGGAATGGATAAATCACTAGCAATATGGAATATTAATCAGGTTAATGATTCTGAAACTGAAGATGATGATAACAATAGATTGCTGCATAGAGGATCTATTTCGTCTTTAACCAATGATTCTTTATTGGAGACTTTACGTGAAATGATCTCTTTCAAAACAGTTTCAAAACAACCAGAGTACTTTATAGATGATTCCAGGCGTTGTGCAAATTTCCTTAGAGCTTTATTTACAAAATTTGGTGCTAAAACATCAAAATTGATACCTGTTAATGATGGGAATCCTGTTGTATTTGCTGAATTTAAAGGTAAAATCCCAAAAAATGGGAATCTGAAGCCAAGAATATTATGGTATGGACATTATGACGTTGTTGAAGCTGATGATCTTAGAAATTGGAATACTTCACCTTTTAAATTAACTGCAGAAAATGGATACTTGTATGGTAGAGGTGTAACTGATAATAAAGGTCCATTAATGGCTGCTATCTATGCTGTTGCAGAATTATTTCAAGAAGGTGCATTATATTCTGATATTCTTTTCTTGATTGAAGGAGAAGAAGAATGTGGTTCTTTTGGTCTTAAAGATGCAATTGTATCAAATAACGATCAATTTGGAGAAATTGATTGGGTATTGTTAAGCAATTCTTGTTGGTTAGATGATAAAATTCCATGTTTAAATTATGGATTAAGAGGTCTTGTTAGTCTTAAAGTTGAAATTTTCAACGATAAACCTGATAGACATTCTGGTGTTGATGGTGTGGATGGTAGATTTTCCAAAGAACCAACAATTGATTTAATCAATTTACTTTCAAAGTTGACAAATGATGATGGTAAGATAATGGTCCCTGGTTTTTACGATCCAATAAGAGAAGTTACGAAGGACGAGATGAAGTTATATGAAAATATCATGTCAAGATCTAGCATAGAATCTAGTATTGATCAACTTATGGCAAAATGGAGGTACCCTTCTTTAACAGTACATAACATATCAGTTTCTGGGCCTGGAAACTCAACAATTATTCCTCATTCTGCATCTGCATCATTATCAATAAGAGTTGTCCCAGATCAAGATGTCTTTAAAATCACAAAGATGTTTACCGAATATTTAACCAAATGTTTTGAAAATTCAAAAACAGAAAACCATTTGGACATCTCCATAGTTCAACAATCAGAACCATGGTTAGGTGACCCTAGCAGTGTTGCATTCCAAATTTTGAAAGAAGAGATTGAGACTGAGTGGTCAATTGAACCATTATTTGTAAGAGAAGGTGGATCTATCCCATCAGTTAGATTCTTGGAAAAAAATTTTAAATGTCCAGTTGTGCAAGTTCCATCAGGTCAATCTACTGATAATGCACACTTGGGTAACGAAAATTTAAGAGTAATCAACTTATACAAGACAAGAAATATCTTGAAAAGATCTTTTACCAAGTTACCGAACAGAACTTAAAAATATATTCATTTAGCTCTTTAAATAGTTTTTTCATCAATTCTTGTATTGTGTTCTGATACACGAGTCTGGTTCTTCTTTTATCTATAAAAAGAAGTCCAGAAATGTAAATTATAAATTTAAATAAAGTACTTTTTATTTGAGACTTAATTATTAATTAATTTACTTATTTATTTATTATATTTATTATATTTACTTGTCGTAGAGTTCAATTATGGCTGGTCCAGAGAATCGGATACAATTTTTAGATCTTGGTGCTGATATAATAGTATCAAATCTTGTTCCAAATTTATCACCAAAAGATATAAGAGCTTTAAGTTTAACATGTCATCGATTAAATTCATTAACTCAAGAATCATCAATTGTCTGGCATGAGTTGTTTAAAAAGACTTTTGGAGCAAACCCAACACCTTTTACACTCTCTGAGTATAAATGGCCAGATTTATTCAAAATGAGAAAATCAGCAAAATTAATGACTTGGGGTAAAGCTGAAGGTAGATTGGGTTATTCTGTGAGAGACATTCCTACAGAAAATGTTGCAAGAAAATTCTTTAATACTGCTGTTGTTAAACCAACTGTTGTTAAGAACTTTAAAGAAATTATATTGGCGGATGTTACTGCTGGAGGTTTCAGTTTCCAAGTGTTATCTAGCGAGGGGAACTTATATTCAACTGGTGTTAATTGGCATGGTGGCTTAAGAACTGGTCCTGGTCCTGATGTTGATGATTTTTTCCCACAGGATTTGATTTTAAGAGCTCAACATGACCTGGATAACACATCACAGCAGTTACCACCATTACCAAGAGATAATCTTATACATATTTTACCCATTGGTAATTTTAGAAGAGGAGGTCGTATATTCCCACCAATGCCTACAAATAGAATTCAACCAGAACCAGGGCCAGAGCCAGAGCCAGAGCCAGAGCCAGAGCCAGCACCAGAACCAGCACCAGAACTGAGACACTTGGCACCAACTCCTACTCGTGCTGGCGCTAGTGCAGATGTTGTTCGTACTGGTCCCCCTGCACCAACACAAGTTTCAAGGCCGGAACCTGAGTCTACAGTTAGTCATGTATCTGTTGCAGGTGAGGAAAACAATGAGAAAGGTGAAAATGTCAGCTTGAAAGATGGTTTTATTCGTAAAATGGAAATCCCTACTAAAAACAAAATTGTTTCCATAAGTAGTGGTAGAGCTCATTTCATCGCCTTGGATGATACAGGTAGTATATGGACTTGGGATAATCCAAGACAACACAATATCGGTATAAAATTGAAGTTTATGGATCCACAAACCAATGTGAATTTGATCAACGAAAGAAACATTGTTACAAAAATAGTTGCTGGTTGGAATATCAGTTGTTGTTATATATTAAACGTTGGTATTGTTATTTGGTTTAAAAGAGATAGTTTAAAAAATAATGAACCAAGAGACACCCTGGTTAACCTGCATTTTAAAATTGTGAAAGATACTGGTGATTTATATGGTGCTAGCAAAGTTATTGATTTCATGGCTGGAGAAAGTTTCATAGTATTTATTACCCTGGAAGGTAAACTTTATAAGATGGATTGTTCAAACCCAGAATTATTAGATACGGAAAGACCTTACCCATTAAATAAATTCAATCAGTACCTAGCTAAACACTCACAAGTTATGTCTTTTCCAGCAAAATTTAAAAGACTATCAGGTACTTTTAAAACTTTTGCAGCTTTTAGCGACGAAGATCATGTATTGATAGGACACAAAGACAGCAACGATAACGTTACCGTTATTAAAGAATTGCAACATAAACATTGCATATCTGTTGCTGTTGGAGACTATCATTTTTTGGCATTATTAAGAAATGGGGATTTGTTAAGTTGGGGTTTGGAATCTCAGTTTTGCGGGTGTTTAGGTTTAGGTGATTCAGAAAATATAGTTTCCAAATATCATGGAGAAGTCAATGGTAGAAGTGGAGTCAGGGTTAATGTTCCAAGCAAAGTTGATGTTAATGGTGGAGAAGTTTTAGCTATTGCTGCCGCTGGCTGGCAGTCTTGTGCAATTGTTAGTTTTAAAGATTAATTAATTTTAAAAAGAGTCAACATAAATATAAATACATATTTATAAAGAAAATAAATAAATAAATAAGATTAAAATATATCACAATTCATCTTTTTTAACCCTTTCTTCTTTTGCATTCTTGGAATTGATTTCATTGATTTTTTTAACAATATTGTCATCAACACCATTACTAATCAATGTTTTCCAAGTTTTCATTCTTTCAAATCCATTGATTCCATATTGATAACTCATCATTTTTTGTTGAATTTTTTCTTTTGAAAGTTGTACAAAAGGACCATATTGTACTATTGGTTGATTGAAAACTTTTGCAGCAACAAGAATGAAACTTGCCTGTTCGTTACTAGATTCTGGAATTTTCCCCTGAATAAAATCACCATCTCTATTGAAAAAAACGGCATTGTATTGTGGAATTTTTGTTGAATCATTTAAGATTAACGATCCATTCATTAAATATAAGAAAGCATTATAATCTGCCGGTATATTTTGTTTAAATTCACCTCCTGGTTGAACGGTATAATGGTAATAAACCACAGGAGTATAAGCCAAATCTGTTACAGATTTAACGCCATAACTTTCACCGCTAATAACTTTTACCTCAACTTTATCACTTGGCCTTGCAATAGGAATTTCATGAGATTTCAAATCTCTATACCTTGGTTCACATTCTTTCAATTCTGCAGGTAAATCAACCCATAATTGTAAACCAACAGAGCTGGAACCATCTTTTTGAGGAACTGGCATTTCCGAATGAACAACAGCTTTACCAGCAGTCATAAATTGTAAATCACCCGCATTTAATATTCCAACAGAACCTGTAAAATCTTCATGAGCAAGCAGACCCTGGGTAATATATGTTATAGTTTCTTGACCACTATGTGGGTGTTCTGGGAAACCACCAGATTCTGGCCGAACGTTAAAATGATCAAGCATAAGAAAAGGTGGAAAATTTTTCATCGAAGAAGTACCTATTGATCTTCTAACTCTAGCCCCTTGACCTTCAGCTTGTTCCAAAGCCAAGAAGAATTTTAAAATTGATCTACCTGATACCATTTTCCTAAGCAAAAAAAAAAAAAAATCCAATCTATAAAATAACGAATAAATATATATTTATATTATCAATATACAATAAATAACTAAAGAAAACACAACAACTTATTTTCCTCGAACATATAATCCATATTTTATATATTTATATATTCACCTTTAAACATATTATCTTTGATTATATTCATTTTAGTAAAACTGTTTAGTAATCCATCAGTAATCATTTGTTCTGCATTACTTTCTGTCACTTTTCATGTCAGCAGCATCGTGACACATGACACACTTTTTTCCCCCACTTCAGAAAGAAAACCTTTCTTGACCATCTTATTTTTTACCAAAGAATGCCATTAGAGATGCCTGTTTCTTCTTATTAGTGTTATGAGGGCCTCCATTATTGGTATTTGTTGACAGGGTCTGTGTTTTTTTCCTTTGTGCTTGTTTCTTTTCAGGTTTCTTTTCAGGTTTTTTATTAGCCTTTGTAACTAGGTATCCATCTTCATCGTACTCAGTAGTAACTTTAGGTTGTTCTGGCTCTTCTTCTTCTTCTTCTTCTTGTTGATTTTCTAAAATTTCATCCCTTGGATTTGGTATATCTTCATTATCGACATCCATCTGATCATCGAGATCTTCTTTTTCATCTTTTACTGTTTCGCTAGAAACCATGATTGGTTGTGATTTGGATGTGTGATCAGCATTTTCCTCATCATCAAAGTCATCATCAAATAGCGACAACAAATCCTTATTATTTTTCAGATTTTTCGTCTTTTTAGGAATGTCGTCAACTTCCATATCATCGTCTTCATTTTCGTCAACATCATTTGAAATGACAACTTTATCTGGCTTTATCTTTCTTGATGTGTAAACCGGGTGGGTCTTTGCCAGCGGTACATTTCTATTAGAAGGCCTAGACAGTGGGGCCTGTTGCTGTTGCTGCTGTTGCTGTTGCTGTTGTTGCAGCTGTTGATTCTTTCTAGAGACATATACAAATGGTTTCTTAGCGGGTTCAGGTGTTGCCGATTTCGTATCCTCACCAAGATTCTGCTTCTTCGTGGGCTGCGGTGATTCTTTTTCCTTTGCAAGATCATGTTTCTTAGCTGTCACAGGTTGTTTCACCAGTGGTGATAATTTAGATTCCAGTACTAACAGCAGCTGTGATTTACCTTGCACATCATCCGATATTTCTTCAGTATAACTAATTCCACTTATATACCCCCATTTAACGTAATTTTTATCATCCAACAGAGCCAAACTAATTGCTTCATCATTATTCGTTTGAATGACATTATTCAATTCACTAATATCATTTTGAAGTGGTAATAACGCGAATACTTGAATTGACTCAATCTTATCAAATTTGGCTTTAACTTCCTCAAGCTTTGAAGCATCCCGAATTAACCTCACTGTTAACCCAGTCTTCAATCCTTCGCTACCTTCGCTATACCCATAACCTGCAATCAAATAAATGGGAGCAACCTTATCTTTATTCGATTGATAAAAACCATATAATAATTTTTTGGCATCACTTATAGAAACATCCAATTTTCGACTCAACAATTTGTATGTCACCGAGATACCATCAACCAACACCCTGTTAGCCAAAAACCTTTCACTCTCAATCTCTACTCCCATGACCATACTTCTATCTAACTTGCCTTGACTATAAACCCATTTTTTTTTTATTCTGATGAACAACGCGTCTGTGCAGGTTGATCTTTACCACCGATGAACACCATCAAAAATGTTTGGGTCGTGTCAGAAAGCTCAATTAATAACATTTTAAAGTCGTGTTTATATTGCCAAAAAAATAAAAACAAAACAGCCCCTATTACATTTTCACAGCCTCTGAATTAAAAAGTTACCGCCCCTAAATGGTTCAGCGCCCCTATTTGCTTTCTAAATCGCCCCAAATTAATCGAGGGCTGTTTGCGGGCTTATCAATTTTCTTTTTTTCTTTTTTTCTTTTTTTGCTTTTTCAGTAATAAATTTATAAAGGCATCATCACCTATTCTTTTTTATTAGTATGATGGAAATTAAAAGCATAGACATATATATATTACAAATAAAATAATTTGAAATTAAGTTCGTTGTATTTCTATTGTTAGGGGAGGTTTATTTTCATTTAATTCTTTTTTTTGATTTTTTTTTTTTTTTTTTTGATTTTTGTTATTGCTTTATTTCTTTGATTTCAAAGTTTTTATTTACTTTTTTTTTTTTTGGGAAAACTTCTTTTGAGACCTGGTAAATTTAGGGGAATGTGTAAGATGAATCAGGTTAATAATTATAATTTAAAAATGGAATCTTCAAGGGAATCGATGAGTTTATCTAATCATTCATCTACAACGGCATCTCAAGATGAGGTTATTTCTTGTTCAACTAATAATATAGAGAATGATGTTGATAACATGGAGGGGAAAGATGGTAAAGAAGAAAGGATTGGAACAGGAGGGATACCAGAGTCAAATGTAGTAAGTGAAAATACAATTTCAGGAAAGATAAAACAAATTAGAAGACGGAGAGTTGGTAGAAAGACATCACGGGCTTGTAATCATTGCCATAAGGCTCATATGACTTGTGATGATTCAAGGCCTTGTAAGAGGTGTATTCTGAGACATTTAGAAAGTTCTTGTGTAGATGCACCAAGAAAAAAAAAAATATTTATTAGATGCTCCTCCTCCACCAGCTCCTCCACCATCTCAAAATTCTGGTGGCTCAATAATACTGAATACACAAAATAAAGTAGATACAACAAGTTCTGAATTTTTGGGGATGAATTCAATTGGAGAAAATAATGATATGATGATTTTTAGTAGAAATCAAGAATCGGTATCGCCATTATTTCATAATAATAATAATAATAATAATAATAGTGTGAGTAGTACTGGATCGAATAATTACCGTCATCATCCACCTTCTTCGACATCACAAAATACTTATAGATCAACTCCTTTCTTGTCAAATACAGCTAATTTGGAATATTCGATCTTGGGTAATATAGTTAATGAATATCCTTTAAGTAATTCTAGCAATTCGCCGGCGATAAGTCCGAATAATAACTATGCCGTTTCAGATGATCAGTTGACACCTCTTGGACTTGATTCAAACTCAACAATATCAGCAACATCAGGAAATAAAAGATCTTTTTCAAATTTGGCATTATTCCCAAATAATGATAATGACCCAACACATAAACAACAATATCAAAATCATAAAAATCATCACGAATCATCGTCATCTTTTATTAATCATAGACAAAATAAGAAAAACTCTTCACAAAGAATCCAAACTTCACAGGGACATTCATCTACTTCATCTTCATTATATTCGGATTCACCTAAATGGGATGAACCAATAAATCAATATTATATTGGTCCAGTTCATGGTGCAAATGAAGAAATATTGAAAACTATTACATTTCCTGAAGTCTTACGTGTGATAAAATTTAAAAATAAAAATTTTAAAAAAATTAAAAAAACTTCAACTGTTTCATTTTCAATAGGTTTAACATCTGAAAATGAATATAATAGGAAAATCATTGATCCACAAAATGTAGATATTGGGAAAGGTGGTTTAAAATATAAAGAACCTCAAGAGATTTATTCAAAGATAAAAGAACCATTTAGTTATTACCCAGGTTATCATCAACTTATTCGTTATTTAACTGCAAGATTTAATAAGGCCAAATTAGTATCAATGGCTAGAACAATGGCTGAATATAGACCTTCTTTCATTGCAGCAACTTGTAATTTACAAGAAGATGATTTAATATTTATGGAACAATGTTTTCAAAGAACTTTATTAGAATATGATAATTATATCCAAATTAGTGGAACTCCAACTATAGCATGGAGACGTACTGGTCAAATTGCTTATGTTGGAAATGAGTTTTGTATTTTGACTGGTTGGACAAAAGAACAATTATTAAATAAAGTTACATTTATTGTTGAACTCTTGGATGATGAATCTGTATTGGAATATTTTAAACTATATAATAATATCTCGTTTGGTGATCTTAGAGGTGCAAGTATGGCCGAATGTACTTTGTTAACGCCTGATAATGGCAAAATCAAGACCAGATGTTTATGGACTTTGAAAAGAGATGTTTTCGGGATTCCAATGATGATAATTGCAAACTTCCTACCTGTTTTAAGTAATGAAGAATGAATGAATGAAAAGAAAAAAAAAGGTTTTATAGACATTATTAGAATTAAGCTATTTTCAGAGCTTATAAATTAATACATAATATAGTTTGAACTATTCAAAAAATAGAAATCTGACCAAAATCTCTAATATCCATATACGAAGAAGAAGAAAATAAATTTAAAAAAAAAAAAAAAAAAAAAAAAAGAAAAAAAAAGCATTAGCTATATATAAATAACAAAACTATTTATTGTGCCAAGATTGACTTAACAAATTCGACATAATCAACATTACCGTCTTCAGTGACATTAACACCTTTTAACAATTCATCAACTTCACTATCGGTTAATTTTTCACCTATTGAAGTCAAAATGTAACGCAATTCACCTACACCAATAAATCCAGTCAAGTTTTTATCGAAAACTTGGAAACCTCTAATATAATCTTCAGGTTGACCTAATGGTTTAAAACCATCTGGTCTATCTATAACTTTGACATAAGTTTCAAAATCCAATTCTTTGTTTGGTAACTGCAGTTGTAAGTCTGCCAATTCGGCCAATGTTGGGTTCTGACCAACAGCTCTTAACAAATCACCTAAACTTTCTGGTGGAACTTTTCCAGTACCTTTCTTATCGAAAAGAGCAAAAGCGTCTTTATATGTTTTCGTGTTGGTGGACTAAATAAAAATTGTTAGCAAAACATAACAACAACAAAAAAAAAAAGAAAACATTTAATTTTTCTTATTCTATAGTTTCCCTCAAAAAAGAATGAATACTTACCATTATCCTAAATTGATGATCGATAGCTTACAACAATTATATTCTAAATTATTAAAATATATTTATATATAGTGATGATTTGTTTATTTATTTTACTTCATTAACTCGATTTAAAGGTAAACAAATACAAATTAGAAGTTTGTGTGGTTAATTTTACACTACCAAAATTTTCTTACCATAAAATTTTTGGTTCAATTCAAGAATTGAATAGTTGAAAGATGTGTTATCGATGTCAGAGAGGGATATAGATGGTGGTATGGCTATTGGAGAGTTTGAAAGTGAGAGTGAGAGTGAGAGGGAGAGTGAGAGGGTAGCTCTTACTGAAACAGAGTTGCCTCCATGTTGTTTGCGTGTATCACCTTTGGATTCATCAATAATAGTTGTTGGAACATATATGTTGGATAAGCAAAATTCTACAAGGTATGGTTCGATTGATATTTATAAAAAAAATGAGTTAAGCCTTGAAAAACTTTCATATGTTAATACTGAAGGTGCAGTTTTAGATTTAAAATTTTCTCCCTTTACTAAGAATCTTTTAGTAAGTTGTCATTCTACAGGTAATGTTATGCTTTGGAAACTTTTTAATGAAGATGATTTTTCCCTTAAATTGGAATTATTAGCAAATCATAATTTATTTGAATCAAGTAATTTGATAACTTCAATTTCATTTTCACCAATTTTATCAGATATTATATTATTAACTCTTACAAATGGAGAAGTAGCAATAACTAGATTAATTTCTAATTCTGGTTTAACAAAACCACAAATTTTCCAAGATAAACATAATCTTGAATGTTGGACAGGTTCATTTGGATCTCAATATGCTTTATCTAATATTATTTTTTCTGGTGGTGATGATGGATGTCTTCAAGCACATGATTTAAGAGAACCTGAAAATTTATCAATTTTTAATGCTAAAAGAATTCATGATGCAGGTGTAGTATCAATTTTACCTTCAACTATAACACATGATCATATTGGAGATTGGAATTTATCAAGACCTTATGATTTATGGACTGGTTCTTATGATGATTGTTTAAGAACTTTAGATTTAAGAGTAATATCACCAATGCCATTAATTGATGGATTAATTCCAAAAATTAAAACAAAACAAAATTTAAATGGAGGAGTTTGGAGATTAATTCAATCACCATTATCTAATGATGATAGAATATTAGCATGTTGTATGTATGATGGAGCAAGAATTATTGATATTAATGATGAAGGAAATCCTAAAATTACAAAAAAATTTAAGAAAAATCATGAATCAATGTGTTATGGTGGAGATTGGTCACCAGATGGGGATTACGTTGTTACATGTAGTTTTTATGATAAAATTATACAAGTTTGGTCACCAAATTTAAATATATAAAAATTTTTTTAATTTTTAATTTTTAATCTTGTGCTATATTTTCAATCCAATTTTTTAAATTAATCCAATCAACTTCTTTATTTGGATCTTGAGTTAAATTTTTATCGATATAACTATCTACAATCAATTGTTTTCTTAATGCAACAACCATTGGAACATGATCCACTCTATATTCCAACATTAACTCTCTTGTACCAGGTTCACTAGCTTCAATATCTACTAAATTAATTTTTTTATCAGTTTCTAATGCAACTATTCTTTGTAATGCACCAGTTAGTTTATCACATTCAGGATTTCTTCTATATGTAAAATTAAGTAATAGTGGTGGTTTTTGCATTAATATTGGATATAATTCATCCAGATATCTAATTGGTAAAAAAATTCTATTACCTTGTTTTGTATCATTTGGAGGTGTAAGTAATGGACCTAATTGTAAATTAAATGGCCACCAATTGAAATATCTAGCTAAACCAAGACCAGATATCAGTACACCTCCTGTACCATATAATAATTTTTTAGAAATTGGAGAAATTGGTGTCATGGATATATAGTAAATTAGAAAAAAAAAAAAAAGAATCAAAAAAAAGAAACCCACCTATATATATATATATATATATATATATATATATATTTATATGTGTGTTTTCTTATTTCTTGCTTTTTGCTAGAGATAAAGAGATGAGGACATAAAGAAGTATTGCTGCATTAAACTACACATTCCACAATTATATAATTAAAGCAATTGATATCAATAATAATACCGAGAACGATGTGCGCAATTGCGTATTATTAAAAGCGGTAAACAAATTAAAAGAAAGAAATTTTTCTCTTTCAGTAGTAATGGTGGTACGCACTTGTGTAAGCTTTTTACAAATTAGTCTGCGATACACTTGTTCCTTATCACTAGCGTACAGAGGTGCGTACATACTTTGAAGATTATTAAGTGGTACGCACAAATATTATTAAAGTACCGCTCTTGTGCTTTTTAGCGCACGCAAATTTATTTTTTAATATGATTAAAAAAAAAGGGAGAAATGATATTTAAAAGATGAGCAACAACAATAACAACTAACAAAGAAGGAATATTAAAAGATCTCTATTATATCATCAAAAAAAAGAAAAAAATGATTAAGTTTCTATGAAATCTTTTTTTCTTTTTTATAAATATTGGGAACTGCAAAGATCTGTGATTGATTACATTCTAAAGGATATAAGGAAGAAAGATCTTTATTAACTTTGTTTGTTTTTTTTTGGTATCAGTTTTTCCGTTATAAAACTAGTTTATTTTTAAGTTTATTATTTGATCCTTATAATGTAATTAAAATTGGGCATTACAGTAGAAGGGAATTTAAGAACCTTGGAAATAATTAGGAATTTAGGAGTTTAAGAGTTTTAATGATTTTATTGATTTGAAAATTCGGAATCGGTTGGCTTGTGAATGATTTCAATTCGACTTTGTTTAAATTCAATTTGTTCTCATGCATGTGGTATTGCATATACATAAACATCTTCATTTTTTTAAGGGAGCAAAATCAAAATCTCAATTAAATCTCGAGATGGCTTTTAAATCAAAATGCTCACTCTAATGTCCTTTTAAATCCCTCTTTGTCTTGTTGATATAGGGATTACCTCAAATAATAATGAACCAGTTATAGCCCAAAAAAAAAAAAAAAACAAAACAAACAAACAAACAAAGAGAAATTTTTATGATACGTCTTAAAATCTTTTATAATTGTTTTAATTTAATTTAGTTTAGCTTTTTTGAATGTCCCTTTACTATTAACTAGTGACAAGGGTTCAGATAAACTTTGTATTTTTCTTAAATAGCACACAATCAATTTTTTTTTTACAAAGCTGTGTAAGTGTGTGAGAGAGTGAGTTATTGATAGTTATTGATTAAGTGCTTTGTTTTTGATAAAGAAAGAGATTGTTTGTGCTTGGTTTTCTTTCTTTTGTTTCTTGTTTAAAATATATAACAAGACAAGAAACTATATTGTTTTTTTTTTTTTTTTCCTTTCTTTTCTTTTCTTTTCTTTCTTTTCCTTGTATTTTTATTATTCAATACAAAGAGATAGATAGAAAGAACTATGGCAAACTTATTGCCAATTCCATCAGCTGAAGCATTAAATTTTGAACCTCAAGAACAAGAGAAACGGGAGTCTACAGATCAAATCATACAACCATTTGATAAATTATGTAGGATTTCAGTTGCTTCTGAGGCATCTCTGATATCAAGTTCAGAGATATCTCTTGTTTCAGAATCTATGTTTAGAGTTGAAAATAATCATGTTGTTAATGATGATGATGATGATGATAATAATGATGGTAATAATGGTTATTCTAATGGTAAAGAATTGGATACTAATATAAATACGGATGAATTAGAATTACCAGATTTAAATGATGCAAGTTTTATTTCAATGGATAATTCAATTACAAGGCATTCTGAAGATCGTTTAAATGATTTAAGTTTAAGAGCAATAGATTCTGATTATTATAATTATGCTGAACAACTGTGTTCAGATCAAGTAAATGAAAAAAGAAGTAGTGATTATTTTTTTGCATTGGATAATTCAATGTCATTATTACAAACTCCAAAGAAAAGGGATACTAAATCAAATTCTAAAAAAAAAATGAAAACAAAACTTTCATCATCATCATCATCAACATCAACTTCATCATCATTAAAAAAGGAAAAAAAATTTCAAAAACATTAAATGATAATAATATTACAATTGCAACAAATTCAAATACAATAATAAATACTGGAACTGATGTTAATTATATGGCTAATGCAAGATTAAGATCAATAAATAAAGCTGCAGATGAATTACATCAACAACATAGACAAAGTTATAGTTATGGTTATAATTATGATAGGAGAATTTCTAATAGTACAACATTAGTAGATTTATCTTCTAGTAATAGGTTTAGTTTTCCTGGAAAATTAAGATTACGTGGAAGTATTTCTACCAATAAAAGGGATACAGTCTTATCATTGGATAATAGCCTTGCTGCAATGTCATCTTCACTGCGAACTCTTAATCCATATCCAACAGGATTTATTCCTAAAACACAAGATCCAGAATTTTTTTATTCATTAACAGCATTAAATAGATTTGGAAAACCATTTTCTTTTGAAACTTTAAGAAATAAAGTTGTCTTGGTTGTTAATGTTGCATCAAAATGTAATTTTACTCCACAATATATGGAGCTTCAAAAATTATATGAAACTTATAAAGATAAAGGATTAATGATATTAGCTTTCCCAACATCACAATTTGGTTTAAATCAAGAATTTGATAAAATGGGTGAAATTTTTCAATTTTGTAAAACAAATTTTGGAATTACTTTCCCTATAATGCAAAAAATTAAAGTTAATGGATCAGATGCACATCCAGCTTATACTTATATGAAATCAAGAAAATCAAGAGCTTTTGGATTAAGAAGAGTTACATGGAATTTTGAAAAATTTGTGATTAATAGAAAAGGAGTTGTAGTTAAACGATATCCATCATATAAGAAACCAAAATCTTTAAAAAACTTGATTGAGAAATTGCTAAATGAAAAACCAAAAATCCCTTGCGAAGAAGAGTAGAGATTATCTAAAAGAGAATGGCTTTGTAAAATTGTTTTTTTTTTTTTAATTGTTGCGTCTTTTTAAATTTCTATCGATTTATTTTTTTGATTATTATTTGTGTATAATCGAAATGGTATATAGTGGATATGAATAAATTATCATATCTTCTAGGTTTAGCTAAAACATCTACAAGTAGTTATACTACTCCATAATTAAGTGAATTTTACCTTTTCATTAAGCTAAATAAAATTATAAAGAAATTATAAATAAATTTCTGAAAATACAAATTAAAAAAAAAAAGAAAAAGAATTATTATTATTATTAATATCAATTATAGCAAACATAATATATTTTAAACAGTTTTACTTCATTTTGCTCTTATTTTGCTAACAATTCCTTGATAGTTGATTCAAAAGATAAAGGAGTAGTAATTGATGAATATCTTTGAACGACATTTCCTTCTTTATCAATAAGGAATTTTTCAAAATTCCATTTAATACCTCTGAAACCCAAGATACCAGCTTTTTGAGATTTTAAATATTGATAAACTGAATTAGCTTCAGCACCATTAACTTTAGTTTTCTTCATAATAGGGAAAGTAACACCATAATTTAATTGACAAAAATTTTGAATTTCTTCCTGATTTTCAAATTCTTGATTAGCAAATTCCGAAGTTGGGAACCCCAAAATAATAAAACCTTGATCTTTATATTTACCATATAATTGTTCTAATTCCTTATATTGTGGTGTAAACCCACATTTTGATGCAACGTTAACAATTAATACAACTTTACCCTTTAATTGTTCAAAAGAAAACGGTTGGTCCTTTTGATCTAAAGCAGACAATTCATAAAATTTCGACATCTCTTATACACAATTCTATAGCTATTATTTATAATTTAATAAAAAATTTAACAATAAAATTATCTTATTAATTTTTTAAACTGATCTTTATCGTTCTATTTATTGAACGTCTGTTGTGAAAAATAAAAAATAAAAAAAAAAAAAATTTTTTTTTCTTTTTTTTTCTAAAGGGTAGAGGCAAGTTTTGACCTATTTCCGAGGACTTTTCAAGAATGAAGATGAGAATTTATAGCAGAATTGGAAGTTGGATCATAAGAAGGGATATTAGTTTTCTGGTTTATGTTTAATGGACATGTAAAGTAAGAATTTAATTATTTATTTATAAAGCAAAAAAAAAAAAAAAAAGAAAAAAAAAAAATTAAAGGAATAAAGGGTCAAAAAGTCAGTTTCTTTTTTCTAGTTTATTTCAACTTTCTTTTCTTCGAACCATTACTTGGTTTTTCAGGGGAAATTTCTTTCAAGATGCAAGCTAATAAAGTTTGGACTCTTCTTGCTAATTCATTAGTTGTTCTACTTTGAAAGAAAAAATCAAAAGTAAATAAAGGGGAATGTGAAATAGATTCTTTTATCTTTTCATACAAGTCTGGCGATTCTAAACCATATCTGAAAACTTGTAAAACTAAATATTTATCTTCTTCTTCTGAATAAATACGTCCTTTTGAAGTACTTGGTGGATATTTGAAAGTCAATTCTTGTAATGGACTCTTGTATTGGCTAATTTTTCTTCTTAAAGATTCTAGCTGAAGTTTAATTTTCCTTATTTTTTCTTCACCATTTTCAATTTGTGAAACATAACGTTCATGACCATCTATTTCATTGAAATTTTCCCAAAATACTTTAGCATAATCTAAAGTATCTTCATAAGTCTTATCTTCAAATTCTGATGCAATATTATGAATAGCAGTTTTACCATATTTAACACACATTTGAATAAAATGATAAAAATCCTTTCTTGACCAATTATAAAAACCTTCTTCTAAATATTTCTGTTTTCTTGCTAATTCCTCATCAGTTAATGGTCTTGCATTTTTTATTTCTTCTTCTTCTAATTGCTGATCAAGTAACCTTTCTTTTAAAGTTTCTTCAGGACCATCAGCTAATGGAACTTGATAATCTGTTAATTTTTTATAATAATTCTTCTCTAAATCGTACAATTCGTACAATTCATGGTGATAAAATTGATGATCATACAAGTTCAACTGTTTTGGAGGTTTTGGACCTGATGGCTTAGGAGCAGCACGTCCACCACCTGTATTTAATACATCTCTATAATAGTTATCAACAGAATAATTCTCTTTTCTTTCCCTCTTGGCAGGGTTTATCCATGTCAAAGCAATGTTACCAATACCACCACCAGTTTCTTTTTTTTGAAAATTTTTACCATTCCATTCATATACAGAATCAGAAGATGCAAAATTTTGTAAATCGTCCAAGCCTAATTTTGAATATCTAGAGTTTAACTCTGCTGTCTTGGCTTCAGATTTAGCCAAGATCTTATCGATATCATCTTCTTCAGAATCTACCAGTGATTCTTCATCACCTTCTGATTTCTTTACTGGTTTCTTAAATACATCTGCAGCACCGTGTTGGATCATTGATAATAATTCATCTTTAGAAGAAGCCTTTTGAGTCTTAGACAGCAGATTGGAGATATTGCGTCCTTGCTGTATAACTAATTGATCTAACCTTAATTTTTGTGAAGCTCTTTCTAAAATCTTTTCTTCGATGGCATTATCAGTGATGAATCTATAAACGTAGACTTGCTTTGTCTGACCAATTCTATGAGCTCGATCCATTGCCTGTAAATCAGCCTGTGGATTCCAATCGGAATCATACAATACAACCACATTGGCAGCAGTTAAATTAATACCTAATCCACCTGCCCTTGTAGTCAATAAGAAAACAAATTTGTCCGAATTAGGGGCACTATAATCATCAATCGCCTTTATTCTATCAGCATGATCAGTTTGTCCATCAATACGGCAATAATTATAACTTCTGAATATACAATAATCTTCCAATATATCCAACATTCTACTCATTTGTGAAAAAATCAATACTTTAGAACCTTCTCTTTGACATCTTTTTAATAATTTATCCAATACTTTCATCTTTTGTGAATTATATATTAAATGTTCATCTGTAGTAAAAGGAGGACCCGGTTCAGCACCTTCAAATAAGTATGGATGATTACAACATTTCCTCAATTGCATGACTATATTTAACAATCTTGTTTTTGATTCACGTTTACCATTAGCTCCATTAACTGCATCAATATCTTTTTCCAATATACTTTGGTACCATCTTCTTTGCATATCAGACATTCCGAGGTAAACATTGACTTCTTTCTTTGGAAGTAAAGATTTCTCAACATCTGATTTAATACGACGCAACAAGAAAGGTTGTAATACCTTGTGCAATTGTTGAACTAAACTGTTATCCTTTTCATTTTCATTTTCATTTCCATTTTTATCATCAATTTTTCCATCATCGTTTCCCTTTGAAAACCAATCATCAAAACTTTCAGAATTTGCAAATACATCTGGTAAGATAAAATTTAACAATGCCCATAACTCGTGCAAATTATTTTGTAGAGGAGTACCAGTAATTAATAATCTGTTTTTAGAATGAAACATTCTAATGATTTGTGATAATAAGGATTCTTCATTTTTAATTCTATGTGCTTCATCGATAACGATATAATTCCATGCAAATTTTCTAAAAGCAGCTTTTTCTCTAATGACAATTTCATAAGAAGTTATAACAACATCAAAATCACAAGATAATAACCTTTTTTTAATCAATTCATTTCTTTGATCTTTATCACCTTGTAAAACTAAAGTATTTACTTCTGGTGTCCACCTTGCAAATTCTCTCGACCAATTATCTAATGTTGATTTAGGAACTACAACTAAATGAGGACCTTGAATATGTTTAATATAACGTAAATATCCTAAAAATGAAATAGTTTGTAATGTTTTACCTAAACCCATTTCATCAGCTAATATACCAGATAAATTATTTTCATTTAAAGAAATTAACCAATTCAAACCTTGTATTTGATAAGATCTCAAAGTCCCATGCACATAAGTTGGACTTTCTGTAAAAACAGTGATTCCTTCTTTATCATCATCTTGTTCATCTTGTAATAATTCTGCATCTTCTTCCTTTTCTGTCTTTCTTCTTCTATTATTTGCCAGAACTTTCTTTTCATTATTCAATTTTTCATTTTCAATTAAATTTAAAACTTGTTGGAATTTAGGATCATTATTAGCCTTAGCATCAATAAAATGTTGAAATAAATCAGTTAACCCAAGAAGATACTTGAATCTTTTAGCAGTCTCTTCAATATTAAAATAAGGTTTTTCAGATTCAACAAAGTAATCTTTTTTCTTATCACCATTGGAAATCTGATGATCATTATAACCACCAGAATTTGATAAATCATAAGATGAATCATCCGCCTTAAAAATAAAAAAAATAAAAATATTTCAAATCTTAGTATTTTATTCCTTGTAGAAAGCAAAAAAAAACCTAAAAAATAAAAAAAAACATACTTTTAATTTTGATTCTTCCAAATCAACACTAGATTGACCCAGAGTACCATTTTGCACTCTTTGTGGCACATCTGTAATCACCGAATCTTGATCTTGAACCTCATTGCCTTTAAATCCAATCGGTTCTGATACTACTTGATCTTCCGACATTATTCAAATTTAAATCAACAAGTAACAAGTAACAATTAATTTCCTGATTCTTTTTTCCTTTCCCAAAATAAATTTTAATTTTAATTTTAATTTTTTTTATTTTATTTCTTCTTCTTCCAATCTCACTTGCTTCTTAGATTAAAAAAGCACTTCCAAAACTGTGCCAATCACCTATAGATTTATTATTAGAATCACGGAATTATCTTGAATCTATTAAATAATCAATCACTTTATCATAGGATCCAAAACTATGGAAAAACGTGAAAACAGTGCAAAAACCCCAAAAGTAGTGTTCAAAAATTACAAAAACTGTTCTGGGCGAAAAAACGCGTTTTTTTCCTTTGAAAGAACCGCCGAAACCACCAAGAAACCGGGCAACAAATCAGCTATTAAAGCAGCTATGAAGCAGAGTTAAAATAACTAGAAACTAATCAGTACATATTTCTTTTTAGATCTTTTAATCGCCTTTATGTGAATTTTTCTAAATGGTTTTAAAGATAGGTACAAAAAGAGAAAAAAAACCAAAAAAAAAAAAAAAAGAAAGCTTACACTAGCCACATCTTACTGTTTCAGGCACTTTTTTTTTTTTTTTTTCGGTTTTTGTTTTTGCCTTCAAAATAAAAAATAATAAAACTAGTCGTGTTTCAAATTACTAAAAAGTTTTTTTATTTTTTTAATAAGCCACGCACTTGCCGTTTTTGTCTTTTTTTTTTTTTGTATTTGCTTTCCGTTTTAGGAAACTCTTCGACTTTAAATTTTTTCTTTGTGGCTAAACAATTGTGGCTGGTGGATTGCTAATCAATCATATCACTCTTTTTAAATCTACAAAAGAAATAAAAGAAAAAGAAATTACTAATATTTTCTTATATATATCTTATATTTATTTATTAATTTTATTTATTAATTCAAAAGTTCATATTGGAGATGATAGCTGTTCGGCCTCATCAACTGCAGGAGGAGCATAGGTTTGCGGATGGGGAGATACCAGAGTTACTGCCTCAGCCAAATAATCCATATTTGAAGGCACCGGAGCCAGAGCATTGTCCTGGACCTGAATCTGAAAATGCTGGTAAATCAGATTCTTGTACTGGATGTGCAAATAAAGAAATATGTTCATCATTACCAAAAGGACCTGATCCTGATTTACCGATTATTACGGAGAAGTTATCCAGTGTTAAGCATAAAATTTTGGTTTTAAGTGGGAAAGGAGGTGTTGGGAAATCAACTTTTACATCGATGTTAGCGTGGGCATTAGCCGCTGATGATGAATTAGAAGTTGGTGCAATGGATTTAGATATATGTGGACCATCATTACCTAAAATGTTGGGTGCTGTAGGGGAATCCATTCATGCTTCAAATTCTGGGTGGTCACCTGTTTATGTTGGTGATAATTTAGGTATGATGTCGATTCAATTTATGTTACCGGATAAAGATTCTGCAATTATATGGAGAGGTTCTAAAAAAAATGGATTAATTAAACAATTTTTAAAAGATGTTAATTGGGGACAATTGGATTATTTAGTGATAGATACTCCACCAGGAACTTCTGATGAACATTTATCTGTAACTTCATATATGAAAGAAAGTGGAATTGATGGTGCTCTTGTGGTAACAACTCCTCAAGAAGTTGCTTTATTAGACGTTAGAAAAGAAATAGATTTTTGTAAAAAGGCAAATATAAAAGTATTGGGTTTAGTTGAAAATATGTCTGGTTTTGTTTGTCCAAATTGTAAAGGGAAATCGATGATTTTTAAACCAACAACTGGTGGTGGTGAAGCTTTAGCTAAAGAAATGGGTATACCCTTTTTAGGTTCGGTTCCATTAGATCCTAGAATAGGAAAATCTTGTGATACAGGTGAAAGTTTTCTAGATATGTACCCCGATTCTCCAGCTTGTACAGCTATATTAGATGTAGTCGATGCATTAAGAGATACCGTTGGTGATGAAGTGTGAACAAAAAAAAAAAAAAAAAAAAAAAATTTGTATATTAATTTAAGGACCTGGGACATTTTTTTGGTAATTTTTTTTTATTTATTTATTTTGTTTTTTATAGTGTGATTTTAATATATAAAAGTATTAATAATGCAGTTAATTCAAAATCTATGATGAACTTAAAAAAAAAAGCTTTTGTCAAAAGAACAAAAAGAAAACAAAAATGACAAAAAGTCAAAAAAAAATAAAAATAAAATCATATCTATAAATAATGTAAAATGTAGAAGAAAACAAAAAAAAAAAAGAGAAAAAAAAACAATCTTCAATTTATTTTAAAACAAAATATTTGAGTCATTTTTAGTATTGCTATCACTTTCTGAAAGCTTCTTTTTAAAAGCTTTTATGTCGCTTTCACCCATTGGAAAATTCAAAATTGAATTCAGTCTAATGCCTCGTTCACCATGTTCTCTGCTAAATGCAATAACTTTGTCACCAACTCTACGTGAAATAAGTGTCATGCTAACTTTGCTTTGAAAGGAAAACTCTGATCTGTCCAAAGATGGCAAATTCCAAGTGAGATATTTCAAGATAGTTGCAAATTCATCTTCATTTTCCTTTTTCTCATTTTCTAATCTTAACAATTTACTATAATTAAAATAAACTTGCAACTCAATTTTCCGATCTGAAACAAATGCATGTAGTGGTATCTTTTTAATTAATTTTTCTAAGTTGGAAATATCTTCACCATCAGATATGACAGCTAAGGGAGCAACGTTTTTAACTATACAAAGTGTTGCCTCTCCCCACAAATCTGCATTAACTAAAGTTTCAGCCTCATCCCAATATTTACCATTATATCCAAAACGAAGTGAAACAGCTTTTAATAGTAACCATTTTGGAATATGCAATAAGTCAACAAGTGGATTATTGGATAAATCAGTATTCGAATTTTCAGGAACAACATAATCCACACAGGAAATAACAAATTTCGAGATATGATCAAAACATAAATCATCATCGTACAAATGTATCAAGAGAAACAATGCCTCTTGATAAGACCCTGATAATTTCAATTGTTCAGCAAATGCTATAGACAACTTATCACCTATTTCTTCACTTTTCAGCATCCGTAGCGTTTTTGAAGACCTTATTAAAATTTCGTACAAAAACCATTGGGTCTTTACATCCAAAATACTGCCATCATTAAATTTTGATAACGTAAACGTCATATCGTAATCACCTTCAAACAAATAACTATAAAGTTGTAATATGTTGAAAATTTTATCTTTATTCAAAATTGGAAGATTGCCTCTCAGTTTATGTGATCTTATGAAAATCGATATTGTTTCATAAATAGAGAAATTACCGTAATTCAATAATAAAGAGAAACACAATTTCCACGATAATCCTTCTGTGATGTCAATTTTCAAGTCATCTTCGTTGGAAAACAACCCACTTAATAATATATAAATTTTAATAATTGGTTTTGGAATAAATTTGACAGCTTTAGTTTTTTTCCAGTCGTCCAATTGCTTTCTACAACTAATAATAACATCTGGATCATTGGACCCCAATAATGAGATTAAAACTGCCAAATGATTATTATTTGTTTTTATTGCTAAAGCTGCAGCTTTTACTAATTCATTTCCAACGATATATATAAATATCATTTCTAAAGAATCATGCAGGTTTTTTTCCAACATACATTTGATCTCATTAGCGCAGTTTTTCTTAAACCAAAATGATATTAGTTCACGTTTCTTTAATTCTCTCAAGTTTCGAGAGGTAGATATTATTTCTATAGATGGGATTCTCAAATCATCAAATAGCCTGGAGCATAAATCCCAAAAATTCATCTCATCACTGTCTTTGTCATCTGCAAACCCCAGTAAGAGAATATCGAATGTTAAATTTTTTTGAATCATTATTCTTGGAAAACCGTTATTTCTCTCAAAGAATTTAGCTGATTTTAAAAGATTTCCCAATATGTTTGTAGTACTGGTTAAATTTTCAATTTTGAACAGTTTCTTTAGGGATTTAATTTCAACTCCAGATGAATTAGTTTGAGGATTAAAACTGGTAGCCTTTCTGACAATTTCACCGCTGTTAGACCATTGAATAAACGTACTATTTTCCATTCTTCGCTCTTTTTTGATTTTTGTATTCGTAGCCAAAGTTTTATTAAAATCAGCAAACAACAATTCATCAACATCAGAAATAGTCAACCTTTCCTGAGCCAAGTTAGTTTTAGAAATTTCGAGCGGACTAAATGCAGAGTCTACTCTAGAAGCAAGTTCAAGCTGAGTTACCCAATTGTCAGAGGTAGGATATTTAGGAGAAATTTCTAAGGCAGTTATGTCTATGTCATCGAGCTCAGGTTCATAAACTTTTTCATCAACGATATCTGAACCAGTATCCATATGACCTTGAACTTCTTGATTTTTCTGATATTCAATGTGATCATTCATTACTGTTTCCTCATTTCCATCATCTTCTGCAATTTCAATAGGCAATTGCTCCGCTTTCCTATCAGACAATTTTTTATGTACATAAGAATCTTTGCTATGTGAAGGGCCGCCGTCCGCTGTTTCTGGCACAAAACTCCAACCTCCCGGAATAACAGGATTTGCTGAACTATCGTTATTTTTCTGCATTTTCAAAACAAATGAGTCATCAATTAACGATCTTGCACCAAACCTTTTGTTTCCTAAAGAATTAAACTTGGGTTTTTCTTCAGTGGAAACCCCAAGTTCTTTCTTTTCTTGGGATTTTTTTATTTCTAAATCCGCTTCTTCTTGCTGAGTCTTCTGCCATTCTTCATAATCATCATCTTCCTCAGATTCGACTAAACCCCAAATAGTAAAATGTTGAACTTGAAATATCCAAGTCCCAACTAATGGATAATAATTAAGAAATTTCATACCTTTTAAACTTTTCAATTTCTTCACATGTGTCTTAACCTCCAGTCTAGTTGGGTCAAGAATTGGTTTTTTAGTTTCAGGATCTACTGGCGCCATATTTTCTATAGTAATAGTAGCTGGAACGTTTAAACCTGATCCTCTAGCAGGCTTTGGATAAGACGAAGAGTATACTTGAACTTTCTGATTTGTAATTATTATCACTCCACCAAACAAATCCTTTTGCAAATTCTCTCGAAAAGCAGTAAGATCAACAGGGCAATTGAACGCAAGCTGTCCGTATCCAACCCGTCCAATAATAAAGTCTTCAATATTAGATAAGCGCTCACACGACATTTCAGCTAGCTCCTTAATTGATGGGAAACACCAATATCCATTGTCGCCATCAAGAGTGCTTTCTCCAGTCGCACCCGTGTCTGAGGTAATTTCTTCTTGCTGTTGTATTTCGCTTTTATCATTAGCAATAGCAGAGTCCTTCTTAGTTTTATCTGACAATTCATCTTCATTAGAAACAGTCTTTGAGTTTTCAAAAACTTTACTAACAGGGTGGGAAAGTTCTGAGATGGTTCCATCTGTATTCACTCTTCTCTTTTTAATTTGGATGTTTTCTTCATTATTACCACCATGCAGCGAGTCAGTGAATATAGATCTCCTTATTCTCCTGTTATTCAAAATATTTTTTATCTCTGTTAGCTTTGATGATGCCAAAATTTGTTTGAAATTTCTTCCGCTTTTTAAGAAAATTGCAGTTGAATTTGAGGTTAAAATATTTTCAAACAAACTATTTCTTGACTTTGAAAATATTCCAGTTAAATTACCTGAACGGCTATAAACTTGTTCCTTTTTCAATTCAATTTGTTGTTTCAACCTTTTAACAATTGTACTTTTTCTAGGCAGCAATGATGTTGAAAATTTTAATTTAATCAGCGGTGGATTTGAGGCTAGTAAGTCAGCCTCCAGTGATCCTGTAAACAATGGCGAGTTAAGGTGTGCAATTTTTATAGGAGAAGTGCTTGAAAGAAATTCTTTCTTCGATGTAGGGGTAACTGAAGGCATTAAACCATCAACTTGTACCGATATTGGTTTGATTGGTTTGATTTTTGACATTCCATAGGGATCAGCGTCAATTGTGGCAATAAAATATTTATTTCCGGTATTATTGTTTAGGTTACCCAAATTCATTGGGAAGTTATTGTTAACATTACTTAATGATGTACCAGTTGAACCTGTTGACATTGCACTACTTCCTGTACTCCTATTATTACCATTGCTCAAGTTGTTCATATTGTTAAACAGGCCTTGAGTTGAAAACTTATTATTCATAAACGATCCTCCAGTTGATGAGTTATTATTATTTATGCTGCCAAAAACACCTCCTCCGTTGATTCCTCTAGACATATCATTATTATAATTATTAATATTGTTGTTGTTACTGGTATTACCAAATAACCCAGCTGCAGAAGCATTATTTGAGGCAGAAGTATTATTGTTATTAGTGGAGCCAAATGTGGAACCCAATGTGGAACCAAATGTAGAACCAGTTTGTTTTTTGACGCGAAGAGGAGCAGAGTCTGTTGGTTCACCAACGCTATTAGCCATACCAGAACCAGAACCAACCCCAGTCGAAGCCGTTATTTGTTGCCCGACTGGAAAAGAAGTTACTGGTCTACCATTAACCGCATCAGAATTATAACCAGTAGGAGAATTTGCTTTACCGTTCTCGGGAGAAATATATCTTTCTTTGTTTCTGTTAATAAGCAAACTGGTGTCAGATCCAGTTCGTTTATTGTTGCTATTAATTGGACTAGAACTAGTACCTCCAAAAGCTGTTTGTTGTCCATTCCTAGATGTAAACCCTGTTTGTGCATTGTTATCAAAAGGGTTGGGACCAAGACCTGCTGATGTATTATTACCAAAGGGATTGTTACCAAAACCTGTAGAATTTGTTGACTGATTATTACCAAATGCAGCACCATTTTGAGCACCATTTTGGGAATTGTTATTACCCAGGTTAGAACCAAACATACCAAAAATTGATCGTTGTTTATTGTTAGGTGCGAGACCAGTTGATGCATTATTATCAAAAGCATTGTTACCAAAACCTGTTGATTTATTGTTATCAAAAGGATTGGAACCAGGACTTGAAAAATTTGTTGATTGGTTATTACCAAATGCAGCACCATTTTGTGCATTATTATTGCTATTGAGCAAATTAGAACCAAAACCTATAGAATTTGATGGCTGATTATTACCATATGTAAAACTTGATTGTGCATTATTATTATTATTATTATTATTACTATTGCCCGCGTTAGATCCAAAACCACCAAAAGTTGTTGGTTGCCCCCCAATGTTAGATGTGAAACCTGTTGAAGCAAAACCTGTTTGTTTATCATTGGAAACACCAATATTAGAACCAAACCGATCTGTCATAGAACCTGTTTGCTGATTACTACCAGATATGAAACCTGTTGGATTATGATTATTGTTACTGGTCATATTCGAGCCAAATCCTGAAAAAGATCTCGGTTGGTCATAATTAGCATTGAAACCTGTTGGATTATTATTATTATTGTTGTTGTTATTGTTATTGTTGTTGTTAGGCGCATTAGATCCAAACCCCATTGGTGTGAAACCTGTCGTATTATAATTGTTATTAAACAGATTAGAACCAGAACCTGTAAACCCAGCACTAGTTGATCCCATCATCTTTGCTCTTCTAAACAAGAACAACTGTCAATGGATTCACAGAATTAAAAATTGACAACAGCGCTTTCTATTTGTACAAATATTTAAATGATTTCTCTTACCATTCTGATACAATTTATCTTTCTTGTTTACTCTTGTAGCAGGCAACGCTAACTTCCACCAGAGAGAGAAAAATTTCGAAAAACAAAAAAAAAAAAAAAAACAAAAAAAAAATTTTATTTCCTAAAACGTAAATTGTGTTTTAAGTGAACTACTTTGACTTTTATTATTATTATTATTGAGAAAAAGGTTTATTCTATGTATGTATGTATGTATGTATGTATGTATGAGTATATGAGTATATGAGTATATGAGTATATGAGTATATGAGTTATGAGTCTAGAACGTTTATGTTAACGTCGCTGATACGCCATAATATTAACATAAGACAGCTTTTAAATGGTGAAAAGGCTTCACTTAAGGTCTCTACGTATTCTTCTTCGACTGCAGACCAATTACGTTTCTTGAGCTGTTGTTTTTTCTTTGATTTAAGTAAAGTTTTCAGTTTAATTTCTTTTAATAATTCAGGACGTTCATTTAAGTATATTGATCCACCTCTTAAGATACCCAAATCTTTATGACTAAATACGTTTAAACGTTTCAAGCAGAAAAGTAAGAACATGACCACGGACCAAGGTCCAATTCCTTTGTAAGATATTAGTATTTCATAAATTTCTTCATCTGTGGAATTTTCAAAAAGAAATTTATTCAATTTCTTATCTATATAAAAGCTTTTTGATAATGATTTAATATATTCAATTTTTTTATGAGAAAGACCACATGATCTTAAAATTTCTTCTGAAGTTTCATAAAAAATTTTAGCTGAAGGTAAGGTAAGTTCTTGTTTTTTGTTTAAAGTTTTCATTAATTTTAATTTTATTGATTCTGCAGCCTTTCCTGATAATTGTTGTGAAATAATACCATTAATAAGTCCTTCAAAATAAAAGTGATCTGTCTTTTCCCTTGTTGTACCTGAATTTTTAAGAAATTGTTTAAATTTATTTTTTAATACAACTGGCAATAATGAAGGGTCTTTATTAACAATAAATTTTAAACCTTGAACAAAATTTTCTTCATGATTCGATATAAACTCTTCTCCTAAAAACTCTACGGATGGCGGAATCTTCAAGTTGGCATAATATACTATTTCAAAAGTAGTAGTAGTAGTAGTAGTAGTAGTAATTGTCTTATCTGGAATTTTATCAACTTTTTGAACTTTTTGAACTTTTGGTGCAGGCACCGAAGCCGAGACAGGTGCTTTCCTCTTACTCCTCTTCTTCATCACACTAATAGAACTCGGTATTCTCTCTTCTTCAATCTCTAATACATTTCCCCCTCTAGCCGACCTGAGAATTCTTTCACTCATTTTTTAAATTGTTTTACCAATGATATTTGTCATTAACATTTTATTCTTCTTTTCAATTTATATTAGCTAATCATTAATACCTGTCTGCCTAACCTCTGCGCTGCGCTGCTCTTTTAATCTAAAAAAAAAAAAATCTTCTCCGCAATCTTCTCCACAAATTTCTCCACAAATCTCCTACTCGGAGATGTTTTGAGCTCAGAATTTTTTCCTTTTTTTTTCAAATAGAAACCAATTTTGGGTTTAGGAAAAAAAAAAAGCGACTAATATTATTATGAAAATGGATTAATATTATAAGATTATAAACTAAATACAGTGGGTAGTTTCTTCTTGAAATTGATACTGATACTGATACTGAAGTTGTGGGTGAAGATGTCAGATATTGAAACTAACTTACCGTCATTGACACCACCTTTGAAATTCAATGCTATCCAGCCAGGAATATTTAGAGGTTCATATCCGAGGCCGATAAATTATGAATTTCTCAGGACGCTAAATTTGAAAACAATGATATCAATAGTTGAAAAACCAATTTCTTTTGAGACAGATGCTAATTTGAATAATTTTATCAAGGAAAATGATATTAATTTGATTCATATAGAGTGTTCAAAGGGGGGGAAGGGGAAAAAAAGAAATATACCTATAGATTATCCATCTATAGTTAAAGTTATTGAAATAATTATAGATAATGATAATTCTCCATGTTATATTTTTTGTATTAATGGAGGACAGATAACTTCATTAGTTGTGGCATGTATTCGTAAGATATCTTTTTGGTCATCGATATCTATCTTTAATGAATTTATTACATATTCAAATGCTATAAATCATAATGATAGGTTATTTATTGAAAAATTTCAAGGAGAGATAAATTTACCTACAAATAGAGTCCCATGGATATGGAATGGACTAAGTAAAGTTATTATTGAAAATCATCCAACTTTGAAATTTAAGGAAAATAAGGCTCAAATTACTGGAATTTAACTAAACTTCTATTAATTTATTAGTTTACTATATATTATTTTGGTTATTTTTTTTTTTTTAATTATTAGAAAAAAAAAAATTAGTTTAAAAAAGTTTCTGAAATAAAAAGGGATTATAATTAATCACAAAACGTTATTGGAATAGTAATGAGGCAGCTAAATCCACGTTTCCATCACATTGTTGTAATGCATTTATCACTTCAGCCCTTTGGAAACCCAAATTAATTAATTGTGTCACTTTTGATTCATCTACAACACTTGATGAACCTGAACCTGAACTTGAACTTGAGCCTAAACCACCATTTGGTAAAATAGTCGATTGCTGTTGAAGTTTTTGTCTCTTTGTAGCGGCAGCTGCTGCAGCTGCTGCAGATCCTATAGGCACGGATGAGGATGAAGAAGGTCCACCACCACCAAGAACTTGTGCTTGAACTGGTGATGTGAATAAATTGTTGGGAATTTCAGCCTCACTTAAGAATGGAGTCTCCACATCGCTTAAAATTAAAACATTTTTTTTCAAATCAACAACACCCAGATGTCTTCTAAGCATATCTAAGCCCAATAATAAATCAACGGAAGTATCTATAACTGTGAATGAACATGGAACATAAGCATCTCCAATTTTTAAAGGTGCAGAATGAATTCTTCCTAAAATTTGTGTAGTACCAACACCCCTCGCCTCTCCTTTAAACCTTGTATCGATTAATTTTGATAACCCGCATTTCTCTGCAAGTTTAGGGCTTAAGATAGTCAGCTGTGCTCCTGTATCAACAAATGCCTTAACAGGGACTTTATTCAATTCTAAATTGACATAGAGCATATGTACCTGAGTAAAACTTTCAGGTGAAATCTCATATGCCAATTTCATATTTTCTTCAATAGCCTCTTGTTGTATCAATTCCATAATTCTTTTCTGATTTTCAATACTATCTGGATTTCTTTGTAATTCCAGTAATTCCAGTCTTGTAGAAGAATTACCATTAAATCCGCCACCTGAAAATTGTTCAACCTGAGCCAAGGCCAATCCTTTAAATTCTTCAGGTTTATCCAACACAGCTGCCATAGCAGGATTCGTCATGTTAAGTTGATTTCTTAAAGTCTCATTATTTAAAAACTTCAATCTTAATTCTTCAATCTGTCTATCAACTTGATTACCAATAGCCGCTGATGATGATAATACCCCTGATCCTTCACTATCATTATTATTGTTAAGTGAATTTTGCCTTATCACTATTAAATCATTATCCGCAATCCCAATCTCTTTCAAGTTCTTTGAATTCTCTGTTAACGCCTGCGAATTCAATAGTAACGTCTGATTCTCCGAAGCTATATCTGTTTCTGCTTCTAAATAAGCTTTTAAATCAGCTAATGATAAATCGTCCCCGATATCTACTGAAAATACTTGACCACTACTCTCAGTGGCGATCGTTAACTTCATTTCCTTTAACAATTAGCTTATCAAGATATTTATTTAACCTTTCCTTTCCTTTCTTCTCCTGTCCTGTCCTTTCTTTATATATTTAAATATAATATATATTACTAAGAATTCCTTGTTTTCTACTTGATTTTTGAATCTTGTTTTTGTTTACAAGTTTGCCACAATACAGTTCGTGAACTATGCACGACAAAGACAACCCCAGATCAACAGCCGCACTTATACTAATAATGGAAATAAAAGATGAAGCTTTAGTATTTAAAAGTTCATTCTTCTGATAAAGATCAATTGAATGGCTATATTGTCTGTTGTTAAATAAAAATAAGCATTACTAACTCCTATATAAAAGAATTTCTTCAAGAGAAAAAAAAAAAAAAAAAAAAAAAAGAAAAAAAGAAAAAAGAAAAAGTGAAAAATGAAAAATGAAAAAAATTTAATCCTATATGAATGAACCAACTCTTGAAAAGAAAATAAAACAACTTACTACACACGTAAGCAAAAGAAGAATAAGTTTAAAATTAAGAAAAAATGAACAAAGAAAACCAGCGACCAACCAATTGAGTTACGATGCAAGCTTATTCCCAATCATCGTCATCATCATCATCATCGTCATTATCACCAGCACTGGCACTAGCACTGGCACTATTTCCCTCTTCATTGTCCTTTTCTCTCTTTGTAGCAATTACTTCTAAAGTTGAGCTATTAGCAGACAGTAAGTTATATGTCACCTCACTTGAAGTTCTAGATTGGTTTTGAGCTTCCAGTTTAAGGTTAGTGTTGGCTTCATTTTCACCTTCTTCACCTCCTTCAACCTCTTCACCTTCTTCGCCTTCTACTTCGTCTTCATCATCGTCCCAATCAAATTTTTCTTCAATATTATTAAGTTTACTACTTTCCAATAATTTCTTTCTTGTTACTTCTTCTTTATCAAACAAATCTTTGTTATAATAATATAAAGTCCAAAATTCTGTATCTGAGATTTTTTCTGGAACAATTAAATTATGTAAATTCAGTAAATCATTATTTTGTGATAATAATTTTTCAGTTTCATCTTTTTTAATAGAAATATTTGATGAAAATTCTTGAAATTTTTTCAAATCTTTAATTTTATTTTTATTCAAATACAATTCTTGAGAATTATTCAACTCGTACAATTGTTGTTCTGATCTCGAGGCATAAACTTTCCTAGTCTGAGCCAGAGTCAGTGCCAGTGCCCTTGCATCTAAATTTGAAGGAACGTTAAATAACATTTTCGAATCCTTATCATCTATTTCATCGTCATCATCATCATCATCATAATCATTATTATTATTTGAATTTTCCTTCTTGTCAGCACCAGACGATGATGCAATAAGTGGTGACTCGATTGTGACAACATCTTTTAAATAAGAACCAAATTTTGAAGCAAACCCACCAACTATTTTTTCAACTTCATCTAAATCATCATCTAATTCGTTCATATAACTACTAGTTGTAGTAGATAATAAATCCAACATCTTACGGGCTTCAGCTTTACTTTGGGTAAACCTCTGAGCTAACAGTTCTTGTCTTGATGCCTGTTCTGAAGATGATACTTCTAAACCTCGCGTCTTATCATCTTTTTCTTCCTTAATCGATAATTTTTCTAATCTATCTTTAGTTTGATTAACATAATCTGGTAAATTTTTTTGAAAATTTGTTAAAAATCCATTAAATGAACCCCAATTTTTACTAGTATTTCTTTCAAAATTATTATATAATTCATCAACTTTATTTTCAATATTTTCAGCAACTTTTTCAGTTTTCAGGTTAATATCATCTCCACCACTTGTACCACCACAATTTTCAACTCCACCTCCATTTTCCGACTTGACATTCGTCAAAGTTTCAACCGAGTTATCTGAATGCATAAGACTTGATTCTTCCTTCGCTGAAGAACTCGGATTGATTTGATCATAAATATCCATTTTGAAATTTAATTTCTTTTTTAAAAAAAAAATTGAAACGAGATTAACGCTTATATATAATTTTTTAAATTATCAATTTGGCTTGTTGTTTCTTCTTTTGGTCCACTAAGTGAACCACTTTGATTTTCGTGTGTAAATAAATATATTTGTATATAAAATGCACTACTTTTGTTGTAATTTTTCACTCCAGTTTAAAATTCTGGGGTAAATCAATGGTTCAGAAGAGATTTAAAAAGAGACGAATAGTTATATTAGAATACTGGTGGGAAAGAGATAAAAGAGTGATTATGATTTGAAAAAAGAGAGAAACTAGAGTTTGTTATTTAGTTATGCTTATTGTAGTTTTTGTTTAACGTCTAGGCCTGTGCTTTGGGCATGTGCTTAGGCCTAGGCTTGAGCCAGGGCCAGGGCCCCGGGGGCCAGAGCCAAACCCAAACCCAAATGGGTGAGTTACTTCAGAGATATTTAAGGTAGGTATTAATTCATTTAATACCCCTAATTCTTAACTGGTTTGTAACCAATAGTTTATATATTAATATAGACTAAACTATTGTAAAAATATTTTTCTCTTTCGATTGATAATGATAAGACATAGTTTATTTCGGCTTTGGGGGTAAACTGGGAAGTTCCAAAAAAAAAAAGAAAAAGAAAAAAGGTTTCAAACGAGCAGTTCTATTGTTGTCCCGCACGATTATGCAAGCTAAAAGATAATAATACCCCCTTTTTATAACTTCAATAACTTGAAAAGGTTTGTTATATTGGAGAGTAGTAGGTAGATGATTGTAGCTTTTTAAAATGACTAGATACTAAGAGACTTTGAAAAATTGGGTCAAGGTTGTTGTAATTTTTTGTTATCGATTAAATTTCTGAAATTGTGATCTGGATCAACATGTAAAATTTTATACATTATAACATCAAGTGAACTTTTTTTTTTCGTTTTCTTTTATATACATGGTTTGTACTGAAAAAAAGTGGACTTCTTAATAAAATAATACTTGTATCTAGTGTTGTTTTTTCTTTGCATTTGAAATTCTCGTCTCAGTGTG
This sequence comes from Pachysolen tannophilus NRRL Y-2460, assembly GCA_001661245.1. Classification (NCBI taxonomy): domain Eukaryota; kingdom Fungi; phylum Ascomycota; class Pichiomycetes; order Alaninales; family Pachysolenaceae; genus Pachysolen; species Pachysolen tannophilus. The sequence goes on from KV454012.1 coordinate 1,174,557, forward strand.
TAGTTATATCTTAGTAATTCTCACCGAAAACTCTACCATTTGGGATAAAGTTACCTGTGATATTGCATGGTTGATACTAACCAGGCTACAAAGAATCAAGCTATTTTTTTTTTTCAAAAGAATCAAAGATTGGTTTTTAGCAAAAAAAAAAGTTACTACATTTTATTTAAATAAAAAATATTGTTTTCATATATTTAAAATATAAATAGCGAAGTGCAGTTCTAGCTTTCTGACTGTTTTTTTGACAGCTTTTGCAGAAACATTTCATCAATTTCTTTCTTATTAGCCTTGGCTCTTTGAGCTCTCCAAATTAAGTACTCTCTACAAGTTGTGACTGGATACTTTTGAGGGTTTTCTTCTGAGACACAAGTTGGAAGGGGATTTAAAACGTAATTTGGATTAAATCCAAAAAAGAAAGGAATGGAGTATCTTGTGGTAGCTGAATTATTTACCACTCTATGAATGGTGGATACAAATTTATCATTGGTCAATCTCATTAAGCAATCGGCAACATTAACAACTAAAGCCCCTTCAATTGGTGGGACTTTAACCCAAAAATTCCTTTTATTTAAGACTTGTAAACCTGAAACTTTTCCTGGGTTAACTAATGTAAATATCTCAAAATCAGAATGAGCACCAATACCATTTTGCTCATCTTCAGTTACATCTTGTTGTGGGTAATGGAGAATCCTCATACATGCAGCAGGAGTAGTAACTGCTTCATCAAAATAGTCTTCTGGTAAATCCAATGCTAAGGCTACAATTTTAATTAAGGTCCTTGATACTTTTAAACATTCTGAATGATATTTGAACATGTTTTCTTTAAAACCAGGAAGGCTCGAAGGCCACAAATTTTTAAATTCAGTACAATCACTGTTCTTCTCTGGTTTTAATGGATCAAAATCTCTTTCATAAGTAAAATTAAAAGCTTCCATCAAATCATTATACTTTCTATTTCCTCTATTATACCTACCAAAAGGGTGATAACCTTGGTACTCACTATCTGGAAGCAAACCAGTATAAACTTCCATTTTTTGATCTTCAGTTAAAGAATGGAAAAATTCTTTAGACCATTTAAAAGTATTCTCAGAAATTTCATCTGGTATACCATGGTTAATTGCATAGAAAAATCCAACTTTAGTACATACATCAAAGATATTTTTTGCAACTTTCTTCCTTTTTGCCAAGTCAGAAGAATACATATCTGCCAAATCAACAATTGGAATTGAGTCAAAATCATCTTCAAAACTAACTGAAGAATTAGAATCTGTATGAATGACCTTGCCGTTATCCAAGTAAATTGTGGATTGGTCATGAGAGACATCCTTATTCTCAATTTTGGCAAAAGTAGTAGCAGTAGTCATTTCCATAAAAAACAACTAGAAAAGTAGATTGGACTAGATAAGCTAAATGGAAAGTTTTTGCTGATTTTCAAAAAAATAGTGAATTACAATTCACAATTGATATATATCTTGAATTTTCTTTTCTTTTTTCCTTTTTTTTTTTGACCAGTCACTAAAGAGGTCTTTGCCGAAATATAGTTAAAATAAGATATTTCCAATATGGTACAGATTTAGATATGATATTAACATTATATTTACAAAAGGTTTACCACGGACTGCCAAGATCACATGGTATGAATGATGGACTAATAATTGGATACAGTCTTTAACTCAATTTTAAAGATAATTAATTATACATGGAAGAATTCAAACTCTTCTCTCAACTGAACCCTCACCTTATCTTATCTTATCTTATCGAGTTTATCTTTTGATTCATTTATTGACACGTCGGTGAAGAGTACAACTGGTTCCGATGGGTCTATATTGTTGAACAGTACCTTCCACTTTCTCGGGAAAACCAGTGAGCTATCTATCTAGTGAAACTAGTGAAACTGGTAAGGCTAGTAATACTGGTAAAGCTAGTAAAGCTATTAACGGGTCATCTAGACATGCTGTCTTTGGTTTCGGTATACATGCCGACGGAGACGGTGCTCGAGAGCTGGTTTCAGCCGGCATACGTCTTTCTTCGTGAATCCAGTCGCAATCACCCAAACGCATAAAGCATCTTTCCTTCTTATCTCCTTCCTCATTGATCATCATGCACCTTTAATTGCAAAAAGAAGATAATGAAATCTTCATTACTCTGTATGTGACTTCTACTTAAAATAGCATAGGAAAGGGTATTAAGCGACAAGATGCATGAGATAGATAAAAACTATGTTTTCATTTTTTTTTTTTTTTCAGGGTCAAGATGAAGTTTTGGTTGATAAGCAATGGTGGATGTATATATAATGAGAAAAAAAAGCATTAAGCGTGTTTGATATTTGATTAAAATGTTATCGGGAAGGAAATCTTTGGGTTTTGGATAATGTCTTTGATGGAGAAAGAAACAGGCGAAGTTTCAGTTAAACCTGTACTTACAGATGAGATTTCAGGTAAAGAAGGTACAAACGGTTTATCTGAGGCACCTGTAGTGCACTTGAAGAAATGGAGATGGAAATCTCCAGAAGTTCAAATGATGTGGTGTTCCTTTCTTGTTGCGTGTACAGCTGGGTTATATGTTGCAATCAATGGTCTTAGAAACAATGGTAAAATTAACAGTTCAACTTATACGCAAAACACTGATATTTCAACTGCAATAGGTAACGCTGTTTGGGTACTTTCTTCTTTGGTAGCAGGTGCAACGCTTAATTCTCTTGGCCCAAGATGGAGTATGGCAATTGGAGCTTTAGGGTATCCAATGTATATTAGTGGATTTTGGTTTTATGGTTCAGTAGGAACAGAAGGTGCAAAATACTGGATCTTTTTGGTGAGTGGGTTAGGTGCTGGACTTTTATTTGGGTTTTTATGGGCAGTTCAAAATTATCTTGTCAATTGCTATGCTAAAGAGAATGAAAAGGGATTATATGTGGCTCTCAATTGGTCAATCATTAAATCTGGTGCCGTTGTAGGATCGCTTATTGGGCTTTGTCTTAGTACAAACCTGACTTCAAATTCCGAAGCAGCTCCTTGGTATCTTTATTTGATCTTTATCTGTATCAATGTTGTTGCCATATTTGGGTCATTTTTTCTATGTGATCCAAGTGAAGTAAGAAGAAGTGATAATTCTAAAGTGGCTGTTTTCAAAAAACGTACCCTCAAAGAAGAACTTATAGTATTGAAGAATGCATTAATGGAAAGAAGAATTCAATTAATGATTTTACCATTATTTTGTGCAGAAGTAAGTTTGGCTCCATGTTCTTCTGCTAATGCCTTCATTTTCAATGTTAGAACAAAATCTCTTAATAATTTGTGCTACTGGATAGTACAAATACCTGGTGCTTTTATTCTTCACAAAATCTTGGACCGTAAAGGTGTTCCTAGAAAGACGAGAGCTTATTGGGGGTTATTATATATATATGTTTTCATAACTGCAACTTTCCTCGGTTTTTACATAATGTACGGTGCCTGGGGAGGTGAACTGGCTTTTAGTAAAAGCTTATCATCCGACGAATATCCAGATATTGATTGGACTGAGAAAAGGTATGCTGGCCCATTTATCTGGTACCTATGTTGTGGTGTTAGTTTCGGACTGTTATTGAACTACAGATTATGGCTCATAGGGGCAATGAGCAATGATCCTAAAGTTTTGGGAACCTATTCAGGATTAGTTCCAGCATTCCAACTGGCGGGTATTGCATTGGCATTTGGAATTGCTTCAACCACTATTTCCTATACAAGTATGTTTGCCATTTGGTGGGTTTTACTTATGGTTTCTCTTCCATGTATGTTTTTAGTCATAAAGTATTATGTCACTGATACTAATTACTTCAAAGAGGATGATGTCTACGTACCTGCTGAATATATAGAACAACTCAAGGTTAACGAAACTTGAAAATTGTTGCTATGCCTGTTATTATTATTACTACTATTACTATTATTATTTTATATTATTATTTTTATTACTGTTATCGTTTTTTATTCAATTCTATATTTTATTTATATTCAATGTTTTTTTTTCTTTCAAAATAACTATTCTAAATGTGACTGACTGACTGATCTATATCTTAAAAAGTAAGCAAAAAAACAAAAAAACGAACGAACTGAAGCTTGAGAATCTAACTAAACACGAGTATAAAATAAAACATATGCATTTACATTAACGACTTTTTCCTGAAAATCACAATTCTTGTAAACCTTTGTATCATCGAAGTAACACCATCCATTTACCATTCCACTTTTATTTACTCTGGTCCCTTTATCGACATATGCTGTATAATGACCATTGATCAAGTTACCAAAATGATTGACTACTCCGTATAGTTTATAATCAAATGGCGGATTCTGTCCTCTCTTAGGTAACTTTTCCAATAACTTCTTATCTCTTTCACTTTCCACTGAGGGCCAATATTTAGTTAATGACAAAAATTGAGTATAATGAACGAATGAATTCAATTTTGAAATATAGTTTCCGAGTTTAAACCTTTTCAAAACAATAATCAAATTCTTTGGGAGTCTCGAAATTCTCAAGGTCTTTATTGTTTCTTGTTTTTTGTTACAATGTGGACAAAACCATTTGTCATCTCCTTTTAAGATTTCAGAACTACAAAATTCATCAAAGCATTTTTCCAAGGAGATTCCTTCCGAAACTTTTGCACGAGGAATAGGTAGACTCAAAGTACTAAAAGAGTTATATGTGGTCGATGTCGAATTACAGACAGTACATTGCAATCTCGAAAGATACTGACCTTGAAACAAGTCAACAATGCTGCTGAAATTATTTTCTAGATATCGTTCCCACTCTATGGTTGACGCTAATCTTATCGACATCTTTTCACGCAGTTCCTCTTCATTTTTGCCTAACTCAGGTAATCTTTCATGATTTCCGTTCTCATTTAGATCTTCATGAAGTGCATCCAATATGTAATTCAAAAACTCAGAACAGTCTTGCTGCTCTAATGATTTAAAATTAGGGTTCACTGAACCTACAACGTGCTTAAATTGTTTTGGAATGATGTATTTGACACCTCTAGTCTCTGTTGTCGACTTTAGGTACATTGAATATACAACTTCATAAAAAGCTTTTGCAATGACCCCTTTAGAACCCAATTTATTATCAAAATTAATATGTTTTTCATAATTGTCTAATAAGAAAAACTTAACCAAACTTTTTGAACCAATAAGACATTGCAATATACAGTTCATATAACAAGTATTTCCCAAATTAGAGATCCCAGTTATTATTTCCAAATTCCTTTCCTCAAATTCTTGGACAGATTGAATATTTTTGTTAGTGATAGAATCAGTTGGCTTAGCTGAAAAAGAATAACCTTGTTGTGGTTGTGATTGATTATTGAAATTGTTGCTTATCAAAACTGGAGAATTTTTTTTGATCGTAGATTGTGCAATCATATCTTTATCACTATTCCAATCATTATTTGAAAATTTAGATGATGATGAAGACGGTACCAAAACTGAATGTGAACCATTCTTCCAAGAGGAATTCAAAAAATCTGTATAACTTTTATTGTAGATTTGGGAATTTTGCAGCAGAGCTTTTACTTTATCTGAAACGCTATTCCCATTTGTCGAGACCACTCTGGAAGGCGAGACTGATCGAGATTTATCGAGCACTTCCACCATACCACTTTTTGCAATAACTCCAATATTAGAAGCTATACCTCCGACACCGTATGTTGCTATCCAAGCCTTTAAACCGCCTTTTAGTAACACTGGATCTTTTTGTAATGGCTTCCCTGAGTTTTTATTAATCAAAATATCAAACAAATTAAAAATTCCAGTTTTGTAATTGTTTTCAGTAACAGTTTCAGAATTCCAATCGTAAATCACAATCAATTCAAATAAATTTCGATTTTTGAATAACGTAATTTCATGCTCTGAAGAAGTGGCCATCGATAAGTTTTCAATATCAAGACAAGAAAAACTCTGACTTACAGTCAGTGGATCAATATGCAACAATTGTGTGCTATTCGAAAAATAAATGTGCTTTTCATCAAATGCTGCTTTAGACCGATAGTCAATACACAACATAGATTTTGGATTCATGGAAACTAAATCGTTTAGCTCTTTAGGAAGTAGAGTAGAAAATGACGAGCTATCACCACCATTTCTTCTTTCAGATGGAAAATTATTCTTCACTATAGGAAAAAGCGATTGTGATGTTGGTGATAAACTTAATCTAGTAGTATTCAGATGCAAAAATGCCGGTTGTTGTTGATGTTGCTGTTGTTGTGGTGGTAATGGTGGTGATTTACTACCAATGAAATTATTAGCAGTAGGTAACGAACGACTGCTATTATTAAAACTTCTTGCGACTGGGCTCCCACTACGTGGTATGGAAATAGCATTTGCGTTATTGTTATTGAAAGTAGGTAACAAAGATGACGCAGATGATGTAGACGAAGAAGAAGATTTTGGAGAAGGCAAGTGCGTATAGAACCCAGCCTTACTATCATTATTATGAATATTGTTATTGGGCGTAGCAGAAGAAAATGATAACGGACCTTTCAACTTCTGAAACCTCGATAACAACTTATCATTTTTATTTTTCAACTCAATATGGTCCATTATCTCTTGGAAATATATTTTATCATCCGACAAACATTCAACCAAATGTTTATATAACTTGTTTTCATTTTTGAAAATTTCAAAGTTATCGACCGAAGTCGGTAACAACTGTTCTATAATCATTTTGGAAACTGTATAGAACATATATATGGACTCAAAATCTACTTGATCTTCATCATTTTGTTGATTTTGATATATTCTTTCATTCTTTTGTACCAAGTATTCATCTATTAATTTCTTAAAATCGTTATAACTTTCTTGTGATTTAGTCAAGTAATATACTGATATATCAGAGAAAAGAGATTTCTCATCTTCATCGTTAGCGATGGATACAACAAGTTCATTAGCTAACGTGTTCAATTCTGAAATCGATTTAAGCTTTTTCTTAATAGTGGTATTAATGTTTGAGTCAAAATCATTACCTACTTTCTCCGTACTAATAATTTTACTTTTATCGTGATCTATCATCGCTGTTATCCTCCCATTGTTGATCGAAGACAATGGCATCACCAGCTGCTCTATATCTATAGCTTCTATTATATATATATAAGTATTTGTAAATTAATAAAGAAACAACAATATATTATATGAGTTGTACATTTCTCTCTACACAAACAAAAAATAAAAAAAAAAAAAAGAAAAAAGATAAGATAAATAAATACAATACAAAGACCAGATTTATGATTTATGATTTATGATATTTGAAAATTATTTAAAAATTATTTGAAAATTAATTAATTAATTGATATCTAACTAAGATATGTATTTACAACTATTAAAGGTCTCACCTAGTACATCAGCTTCTTACAATCTTCTCGAGTACATGCTAGTACATCTTTTAAGTTCCATCTTGGTTTAATTCCTTTTAAATAATCACCTTTATTTTTTTCACCACCACCAATACCAGTACTAAATTTTAAGAATAATCTACTACCAACTTCATCTGTACATTTTAAGACGTAGTCCAAATCATCTTTAGTCAATGCTGCAGATACACAGAACCGTACTCTTGAAGAAGTTAATGGAGTTGCTGGGTATCCAACAACGACAACAGCAACTTTTAATGCATACATCATTCTACTAAAAGCCGGCATATTTGGTGGTATATATAACAATAATGGGATAACAGGAGAATCATCTGCTCCATATATGATAAAACCCAATCTTTTTAAACCAAGTCTTAAATATCTTGAATTGAAAGCAATTCTTTGAAGTCTTTCTTTACCTTCATTACCATTCAATTGTCCATCAATTATTTTTAAAGAAGTTATAATTTGTTGCAAAACTGGAGGTGCAACTGATTCACCATGTGTATTTGTTGAAATATCTATTCTTAATCTAGCAATTATATCTTTATTTGCAGCAACATAACCACCTGTTGCTCCAAAAGATTTTGTAAAAGTACCCATTAAAAGATCAACATTAGATGGATCAACATTAAAATAATCACAAACACCTTTACCATTTGGACCCATAGCACCAATAGAATGAGCTTCATCAACAAATAAATAAAATTTATATTTTTTACGTAATTCCACCAATTTAGGTAAATTACATAAATTTCCTTCCATAGAATAAAGACCTTCTACTGCAACTATTATTTTTGACCAAGGTCTATGACTTCTTGGTTGACCATTAGAAATTTCTTTTCTTAATAATTTTTCTAATGCTTTCATATCATTATGAGGAAAAATTTTAACAACTGTTCCTGATAATCTAACACCAAATCTAATTGATGCATGATTTAATTCATCAGAAATAATAAGACATTTTTTATTTACTAATGAAGTAAATAAATTTGCATTTGTAGAAAATCCCATTGAAAAAATAACACTATCTTCTTTACCAACAAATTCTGCAACAACTTTTTCACATTTTAAATGTAAATCTGTTGTACCACATATTGTTCTTGGACCACCAGCAGTTGAACCATATTGTAATAAAGCTTTTGTTGAATTATCTGTACAAATACCACTTGATTGTCCAAACCCTAAATAATTATATGATGATAAATTAAGACATTCATCAACAGTACCATTATATTTATATGTATAATTATAATCTAAAGATTCTCTATGGAAACATCTAATAAATCTACCTGGAGCACCACAAATTGGTCTTGCAAAACAATCATCTAATCTCATTTTTAATCTTCTAGTATAAAAACTTTCAAAACTTGAATACCATGGAGCAAATCCATTATTTTCAACCAATTCTTTAAAATATTTTCTTTGAAATTTTTTACCAAAAAAATCTCTAACATGTCCAATTATTATTAAAATTAAATAATTTAAATAAGTAATTATAAGTATATAATATGGCGGCTCATCATCAAAAGTATCCAACAGAACATCCGGACCATATTTAGCAACACATAAATCTTTTGGAGATGAAAGTTTACCAAACTCTTTTTCCGCTTTTTCTTCTTTAGAATAATTTTTTATAGGAGCACTAGGAATAGCAGATGAAAACATTTATACCCAATAAAACCAGAAAATAAAGAAGATTAAAGTAAAGAAGAAAAAAAAAAAAATTAAAAATTAAAACAAAAAGCAAAAAAAAAAAAAAAAAAAAAAAAAAAATTCACAACAATAAGCGCTTCAACTTGAAAAATCTATTAAACTAAAGAATGGATTAAATCAATATATCAACTATAAACAAAATCTTATTCATATATTATTTTTAATAGTATTAATTATTATTATTATTATTATTATTATTATTATTGTAATTGGAAAGGTGTTTTGGCCTTGATTCCGAGGACGTGTTTCGAAGCCTTTTAAGTAACAAAAAAAAAAAATTAAAAAACAAGGTCGTGTTCTAATTCCCACGCGTACGGTCAACGAGGCCTCAAAAAAAAAAAACAACAGCCAAGAAAGGCCCGCCCATGACCGTCCGCAGGGTGCAGGCAGCTGGCCGCAGCAGCCCAAGACTGCTTTCCGAAAGCCGAAAGCCGAAAGTCGTGCTTGGCAGTGGCAGTGGCGGGCCCCGGGGAGCAACAGCTACTGCCGCCGCCCGCCGCCGCCCGCTAACAATAATGGAATAAAAAAAGTATTATCAAGTTTTTCTCTTCTTTGATTCACTTAAGTTATCATATTCTTGTTTTCTCTTGTATAATTCTTCTAATTCTGTTTCTCTATTAATTAAACGATTTTTTTCTCTTTGTAATCTCATTAATTCTCTTTTTTTCCATAAATTGTATTCTTCTTCTGGGTTTAAATCATCTGTGTCATCAATATCCTCTAAGTACTCTTTATCTTCTAAATTTTGCTGTTGTTGATGTAAAAATTGTTGATTTATAGTTTCTGTAATATTATGTTGAAGTTTTTGTAAAGTAATTTCCTTTTTCCTATCTGCATCTACTTCCAGTGACAGTATATTCTTTAGCAGTATATTCTGCCTTTCTTTTTTCGAAACGAAAACTGGCTTGATTAGTTTCAAATCTTGATCAGAATCTGATTCATCTTCCTCACCACTACTGTTTTCTTCACTACTACTATTTTCCTCACTACTACTTGTATCTTGTTTCTCTTCAAGCTCATCCTTAATCGGCTCTTGTTCCAGCAGCACTTGTTCCAGCAGCACTTGTTCCAGCAATCCACCTACAGGCTGTGTATCTATTTTCTTTATAATCAATTTCTTTTCATCTCTTCCATGATCGAATTCTTTTTCTACGAGTTCTTCCTCTTCAAATTCTTCTTCTTCATTTTCTTCTTCAGAACTTTCTAAATCTTTATCATCTTCTTCTTGATTTTTACTAGCAAAATACCGAGTCTTGATCTGTCTTGACATCACAAAAAACAAAAAAAAAAAATTATCCTCTTCTTCTTCTTCACCTCTCAACACTATCAAGCATCCTCTCTTTACCTTTAGAATACATCTATCAATAATTTCAATCTAATCATCTATCGTTGCTGGTTTTAAATTGATCTGAGAAAGAAAATTGTGGTCGTGCGCTAAAACACCAAAAAGTTTGCTCATCGGAAAAAATAAAAAGAAAAAAAAAAAAAATAAAAAAAAATTTTTCACTTTAATAATAATACTAAAGATATAATTTAAATAGTTGTAATTATTTGATTAAAAGATCAGTGAAGAAATATTAGAGATTTTTTTTTTTAAAGAGAATGTCAGCTATATATAAGGCTCTTGCCGGGAGATTTAATGGGAATGGAGATTCATCGAAGAAGGAGAAGAAACATATAAATAGACAGAGGGTGCTACTTATTTCTTCTAGAGGAATAACTTATAGGCATCGTCATCTTATAAATGATTTATATTCATTATTACCACATTCAAGAAAGGAACCAAAATTAGATACTAAAAAAAGCTTATATGAGTTAAATGAGATTGCTGAATTATACAACTGTAATAATATTATGTATTTTGAATCAAGGAAACATATGGATTTATATTTATGGTTATCAAAACCACCAAATGGTCCAACTTTAAAATTTCATTTACAAAATATACATACTACAGATGAATTAAATTTTACTGGGAATTGTCTTAAAGGTTCAAGACCAATATTATCATTTGATCAAAGTTTTGAAGATGAAGAACATTTAAAATTAGTTAAAGAAATGTTTATTCATTCATTTGGTGTTCCACCAAGAGCAAGAAAATCTAAACCTTTTATTGATCATGTAATGTCATTTTCAATATTAGATGGGAAAATTTGGTGTAGAAATTATCAAATAAATGAAACTTTAGAATTAAAAGAAAATGAAGATGGTATTAAGACAACAGATGAATTAAAAGAATTATCTTTAGTTGAAATTGGTCCAAGATTAGTATTAACTTTAATTACTATATTAGAAGGTTCATTTGGTGGACCAAAAATTTATGAAAATAAAGAATATGTTTCACCAAATTTTGTTAGAGCTCAACAAAAACAAGCTGCTGCTGCAGAAGCAAGAAAAAGAGCAGATGAATCATTGAAAAGAAAAATTAAAATTAGAGAAAATGTAATCACAGCAGATCCATTAGATAATGCTTTATTATTCCAAGATTGAATGAAAAATTTCAAATTTTGTTTTTTAAATACGAATATTGAAATCATTCTATTTATAATTTTATATATAAATAAGTGAATATATATATATATATATATATATTTATTTTAGTTTTTTTTTTTTTTTTTTTCTTTCTTTAAAAAAACAAAAATACAACTAATTCTAATCTAAAATTCATCAAATAATAATATGATTTTCATTTCCTTTCTGACTTTTCCAAAAGAATATTAAAGTACAAAAGTTGAAACTTCTTTTTTTTTTTCTTTCTTTCTTTTTTTTATATGTATATCTTCTCTCCTTTTTCTCTTTTCATGTAACCATCCTCTGGTATAAATCAATTCATTTATTCAGTCATATCGGTTTTAAATTTTAATTTACTCTGATTTTTCCTTTTTAGCCAAGTACTCTTTAATAAATTTTTCTTCCTCTGGTGAAGAAGCACCAATTGATGGAGAAGCCAATGTCTTTGAACCCCATGGTTTTGGAATAACGAAAAACAAAACTGTACTTAAAGTAGCAATAGCCAACTATTCATGAAAAACAAAATATAATTAAATTAAAATCATAAAACAAAAATTAGTAAACTCAATTCCTCATCAAAGAAAAAAAAAATCTTTCTCTATTTTCCTTTTCAATCTTTATTTATTAACACACTAAAAATACATACCTGATGCGGTTGAACAGATCTTCCTAATATTTGATAAGCTGGACCACTCATTTTCTTATAAAAATTCAAATGATTTAATTCTTTTTTTCCTAAAGAAAAATTATTATAATTATTAAATTTATATTATAATTATTGATTTGATATTAAATTTGAATTTTGTTATATTTTGTTTTGTTCATTAAAATTTCCGTTTTTTTCATTTTTAATTGGCTGCTCGAAAAACAAAAAAAAAAATACGTTTTTTGGTGCACTACTTTATAAAAGTATTAATTAAATTATTAACAAAATTTAAAAAGATATAACAAAGGACCAAAAAGAAGAAGAAGAAGAAGAAGAAGAAGAAGAAGGTTATGGCAATACCGTATCAGGACGTTGATCATATTATAAATAGGTTACGGGATTTATTTGTGACTAATAATAGAGATGAAAATAATGTTGTAAAGCCTTTGATTAGAGAAGATTCTGATTTTAATTCTAAAGAATTTGGTGCTTATTTTCCTAATTTAAATTTACACAAGAATTCACCTCCAATTAAATTTAAATTAAATGTAACTGGACTTAATGAATTAGAAGATATTGAAGAGATTGATTTGAGCGGTAATGGTGGTGATAGGAAAGCTGGACAACATAAACTGAAATTGAAACAGAATGAAAAACAAAAACAAATTGAAAATCAAAATCATAGAGTACGTCATGGTAAGCGCGCTACAATAAGTAATGCAGAATTAAGTATTGATAATTCACAACGTCTTGGAGAAATGGAAAATAATCTTAAAAATACAATACCTGTTTCATCCTCGACATTGAAGAACTCAAATCCTCATTTTGCTTCTTTAAGATCAACTCAAAGTAACGAAACTTTGTTGTTGAATAATGATAATGCTAATAATATTAATAAGAATTCCCATCATCAGAAAAATAATAGTAGTAGTACTACTACAACCGCCACAACCACCACAAATCCGACTGTAAATCAGCATAGTAGGAAAAAATCATCAAATAATATATTGAAGAAATCAAATTTTACAAATTTGTTCAAGCTGAGAAGTTCCAATAGTAATAATAACCTGGATACTTCTTCTATAGGGAATAAAGTTGTACCTGAAGAAGAGGAAGTACACGGAGGCGGCGGTGAGGATGATGAAGGTACCATGGGTGATGACTTGGACCTGGACCTGGATATGGACGTCCATGTCAATGAAGAAGAAGAAGACGAAGAAGAAGATGATGAAGATCTTAATACAACAGGTGATACTACTGGACAAGATCATAAACCAGGAGTAGAACATTTCAGCGAGGGAAGTGATGACGACGACGATGACGACGACGATGATGATGATTTATTACAAGTTGACACATCAAATGGAACCATACATCTTGAAGATATGACCAATATCGACCATGAAAATAATATCACAGGTGCAATTAATCGTGATATAGACGCGGACGACCTAATTGATGAACAGGCAATTGAAGATGAGGATGAAGATGAGGATGATAGAGATGAAATTGGACAAGTAGGAGACGCAGAAGAAGATATTGATGACGATACTGTAGATGATTTAGCGTTATCTGATTCCGATTTTACAGATTCAGATAGTTATTTTATCGATGATGGTTATTCTACTTCTACCAAAAATGACAGTATAGTCTCAACAAATTATAACTCTAGCAACAATAATTTAATTTTGAAAAATTCACTGAGACGTAATAAAAATCAGCAATTTTCAAGTTCAATTACACCAAATGAAAGTATATTAAACAATGGAAAACATCATTCTCAAAGTCTTACTTCTGGTACTGCCCCGAGAGCTAGGCCGAATGTAGATCTTTTAACTGGGTCATTGCTGGACAACCCCGAATCAACAACAACAGCAGCAGCAGCAACAACAACAACAACTTCAAAGAGAAATTTTGATTTTTTTACTAACTTACTTGGAAATAAAAATGATATTGAACTTAACGATGAACAGAATGATTTGGTAATCACACAAAAGAAATCAACAGAATTGATAAAACCTCCATTAAAATCAAATTTAACTCTAATGATTCAAGAACGTTCTCTGAATAAAAATAAAAATCCTTTAGAATATTATGCATCGATTTCTGGTGATGATAATAATAAAGAACTGACAATAGAGTTGAAAGTTTTCATACCTGCTTCACAAAAGTTTAGTGGTACACCTTTAACTGTAAAAGTGTTGAAAGATGCAAAGATAAAAGATTGTATTGGTTTTATATTATTGAAATTATCGCTTTTAAATGAAACTCAATTCATTGAAAAGACTAAAAGTTTGATGAACCCAAATTTTTGGTGTTTAAAAATTGTTGATGAGGAAGAGTTTGGATTATTGGATAGAAATAAGCCAGTTGTAAGTTATGGAACAGATGAATTATCCTTAGAGCAGGTCTCTACTAGGGAATTTAAATTAAATGAGAAACTATATCCATTACCTTTTAGTTTATTTGATTCTGAAGATGAAATTCAATCTAACTCTGCTACTAAAGGAGCATCCATTAAGACAAGTACTATGATTCCAGAAGAAGTAGCTTTATCATCTGATAAAGGTTCAATTGCATTATCATTAGATAGTACTATAACATTACCTAACAAGCCAACTACTTTGTTAGAAGCCATTGCATCATCTGATTCCAAACAGGGAACTAGCAAAGCAAAGAAACAACAACCACAGCAATTGTATCAAAAACCACTGAAGCCTAGAAATAGGACTAAACCAAGAACTGCATTGCCCACTGGAAGAAAATCGATGGATGAAGGTAGGAAACATGCTTTTTCATATAAGCCAAATATTTTATCATCATCATCTTTCAAAAATAGATCAAAACTTTCATCTGCAGTCTCTCATAGAAATAATGCCGCATACACTGATGGGTACAATGATAATCCAAATACAGAATTAACTACATCAACTTTTTTAAAATGGACTGTTTGGAGAAGACAACAACTTTCATTTATGAATCGTCACGAACGATCATTATCTATAGATGGTGAATATGTCTACATAATCCCAGACACAGCCATAGACGACAAGATCTCTTACAAATACTTGGTTGACGCTTCAAACCTCAAGACCACTTCTTTCCATATATCTCAAATAATAAAATGCAAACAATCCAAGAAATACCCAATGAACTTTAAAATAGTCGTCATGAAATCAAATGGCCCCAAAAGATACGACCTAGAAGCTATAAACTCACAGCAGTGCCAGGAAATTGTCACAAAGTTGAACAGTCTAGTCAAGGCATATAGGATCAATAGTTCAGGTGCTAGTGGATAGCCATCTATAAATATAAATAAATATATATTTAAATATATACAAATACAACATTTGTAATGTGATATTTCCGTTTTAGTGAGCTTGATACCGATGGCACTACTTTAATTTTCCTTTTAAAAAATTTTTTTTTTTTTTTTTTTTTTTTTTTCACTTTAAATTTTTATCAAGTAATTTAAAAGTAGTTAGCGTTTCTTTGTTGTAATTATTTCAATTTATCAGCGGTGATGGAAACCAGGAATTTATCCTCCAACTGGTTGAAGCTTCAGAAGAAGAATGAGTCCAAAAATGGTATATCCAAAAAGAAGCGAAAACTGAATGCGAAAACTGTGACAAATGTCAGTAAAATAAGCTCATCTTCTAAGAAAGTTACAAATAAAGATCAAGCTTTAAAGATACTTGACAAGGTAACTCAGGATTTAGATTCAAAAACAATAGGTTCTTCTAAGGTTTGTAAAACGGCTACAGAGCTAGCATTATGGGCTCAGGACAATGATATCAATAAATCAGATTTAGAAGATGCTTATAATTTATCTCAAAAAATTAATAATGGCTTATCAATAATACCGGATAATAATATATCAACTTCCAGAAAGACAGATGTAGGGAAATTTTTGGCAATAGATTGTGAATTTGTTGGTATTGGTCCTGAGGGCACGGAATCTGCTTTGGCAAGAGTTTCTATTGTTAATTTTTATGGTCATACTTTATTAGATGTATTTGTAAAACCTAGAGAAAAAGTAACGGATTGGCGAACATGGGTTAGTGGGATATTACCAATACATATGAAAAACGCAATTTCATTCAAGAAAGCCCAAAAACTTGTATCTGACTTATTGGTGGGACGAGTACTAGTTGGTCATGCAGTAAATCATGATTTAGATTCGTTAATGCTATCACATTCTGGTTATTTAACTAGAGACACTTCAAAGCATCCACCTTTTAGAAAAATAAGTAATGGGAAAACACCAGCATTGAAAAAATTGGCTAAAGAATTTTTAAATATAGATATACAAGGAGGAGAACATTCGTCTGTAGAAGATGCCAGAGCAACCATGTTATTATATAGATTGCATAAGAAAGAATTTGAAAAATTGCATAGGCTGAAGTATGGTAATCATAATCATAATAGTAACTATAACAAGAGTGAGAAATCTTAGAATGGAGTTTGATTTTGTTTAATTTTAGTTTTACTGGGAAGATTTTTTTTTTTTTTTTGGTCTTTTTTGTCATTTGTATATTAAATCCTTAAATCCATTTATAGAACTTTATGATACAGTTATATATTAAATTGTAGTAAAAGAATTATAAAGCATAGAAATGACTTAATGCGTACCTATTCAAAACAGTGAATAAACAAAAAGAAGAAAAAAAAATTTAAAGAAACGTAACAAATGTCCATGACAATATAACAGGATATAACCAGAAAAATAAAAATTATGTGTAAAAGGTTAATATTAAATTGAAATAAAAAACAAACAACAAACAAACAAAAAAAAAAAAAAAATTAATAATAAGCAAAAGTCCATTAATCATCATCTAAAACTGAAGAAAGTATTGTGTTAATCATTTTTATAAGCGTAGGGATTACTGCCCCATTAATTCTATCATTTAAAATAAATAAATTGCACTCGGCAAATCTCATATCTTTGGCTCCAACTAAGTTGTAATTCTTAACCAACTCATTTAATTCTTCCAGAAATTCCTCTAGTCTTTGATATTTACTGGATTTGATAGCATCTGATGATATATCGTAAGCGCAATTCAATAAAAGTTGAGTAGAGGTATTTGTACAAACTTTTCTTAAAAGATTTTTTATCTCTGGATAAAGCAACCATCTTAAGCGCTCTGATCTTTCTGAAATGTACTTATACATCAATAGGAATCGATAATTCGATAACTCACTTGCTGCCAGTGACGACTGGTAAATAGTTCCTTTCATTAACGTTAAGACTGGAAAGTCCGAATTGCTTAATAAGAAATCAACAAGAACTTTTGGAATTGAAATATGGTCATCTAACTTAATCAATTCAAGGTTTTCTATAGATGCTTGCTTCATATAATCAAGCAATTCGTTATCACTCTTCACTAAAATAAAGATGATGACCAAATACGAAAAGCAGCGATCATCTATAGGACCATTAGTGATCTTTGACTTTAATATGGCATTTTTCAGCCTGACTTTGAATGAAATCAATAACGCAGTAAAAGCTGAATGCTTCGTGTGTCTTTCTTGAAGGCCCCTTATAAAAATGGAAATGACTATTAAGTCAAGATTCTCTGGTGTAACCGCTAAATCAAAAGATTTTTCATAATCTTCGATAACAGAAGAAAAAATTTCACGCTTTTTGAAAAGTCCTTCAATAAGGTCTCCGTTAACAAACTTACCACGTTTATCAATTGCCTCTAAAGATTTTGCTAGTAACTGTATGGAAGTTTGCGCAAAAAGCTCACTATCAGCATAATTTAAAGTTAAAGATAGCCAATAGAACCTTTCAGTGTAAGGTGAACTTGGTGATAGACCTTCCACGACTCTGCCTAAAGTATAAAGTGCACAAATAATTAAATTGAAACTTTTGATATCTGGAATCTGTTGACAGAATCCGACTGTTGTAATCAAAACTTTTCCAACTAACATATCAGTAACACCATAGCTTGCCAAAGTACCTAGCAATAAAAATGCTCGATCCTGAAGCATTGAATTATCTCTGAAAGCGGCATCAACTGCATAACTGTTCCATCTGGCTCTCCACTTGTTTCTGTCCAGAATATCACCACTAACACTGATGAATTTAATCAACGACTCACAGTATGTTTCCAAAGCAGATATTTTCTGAATAATATTAGCATCATTTTCGATCAAATTGGTAGTATAACCGTCCCTGTTTAGACCTAATAGTAATTTAGTCCTATCGTCATAAAAGTTTGAAATAATAGAAATAATTTGATTCTTATTTTCTTCACTAAGATCATCTTTAGACAAAAAAGAATTCATAACGTTGACCACTAACTTATGCAAAGAAACTCGTAATTCTTTTGGACCCATATCCATATATATGGTAGAAATATAAAGAATATCGGCCATAAACATTTCAGAAAAAAATAAAGAATCAAAAAATAAGGTAACACATGCGTTGACTAAAACTGTGATTTCAATCCAGCTGGTATGGGTAAATATCGAACTCTCATTCTCAGGTTTAGGAATATGTGATAATTCTCTTAGTCTTGTGACTACTTTACCGCAGACTTCAACAGTTGGGGTTAAAGTCAACAATGAAATGATATCGTCCCATGGCTTACCTTCGGCTTCACGATCAATAGCAGCCCCAACAACTTCTTTGATTAAAATAAATGCTATTCCATCTTGTAAAGCTAGCTTGCTCCAAACATACCTTTGAAATATAACCAAATTTTCTTTATGCATTATAGATACTTCAATAAATTTCCTAAGTAACAGTGATGCTTTTTCATCCTGAAATTCCTCGTCAAGTAAATTGATATTTTTAAAAACATCTTGAATAAATGCTGAAACATACATGATTGTACTAGGCCTTTGATAAGAAGCAGAATTTTTATAAGCAGCAAAAAATCCGTTGACGATATCATAAGAATAATTTTTATGATTTTCTGCAAGAGTCTTAGCCGTTTTGATAACATATGACGCATTGTCTTGAGGGAAATTAACACTAGATGATGACTGCATTCTTCTCCCAAGATCAATTCTGAAAGACTTACTTAATGAGCATAATAAGGTGTAAGCAACTTTACGAATTTCTTCATCATCTGAAAGCAATCCAACAAAATCAATGTTAATCAATTCACCAATCCAAAATTCAATTCTTGTAATATTATACTCTTCTTTATGCGATAAGGAAGTGTTTCTAGTCTTTGAAAAGTAAATTGTTCTCATAATTTCGATTTTCTTAGGAGAAGCCAATATCAACTGAGAACCGTCAATCGAATTAGTAATACAAATTTCATCAGGAACACCTGTTATACTTGATGCTTCGGCACCAGATAAATCCGATATTCTATAAATATCGGTAATGGTAAGTGATTTCATAACATTGCATACTTTGAATTTAGTAGGTTGTCTGAAACCAATTTGAAGAAATTCATCACCAATTTTAATTGTTACTGGAACAAACCTTTTTTGTAAAGGTTCATATAATGAAACATCATTGAAAACGACTCTACTATCGTCACCAACTGCTGTAGATGATGCCGACAAACCAAAGCCAATCTTATTAGAGTCGAAACAACTTGCAAAATGAAATATATCTTTGGAATGGTCAAGAAAAGAACTGACCTCTAACATTTTAAGATTCTGTAATAAAATCCCAAAATATTTTTGAGAGACGTTATAATAATAAATACGATCAAGATTCTTCCTCATAATGTCAGTGACATACAATTGGGCTAGTTTATCAATAGCCTTAAAGAATTCGACCGTACCATTAAAACCTGTGCAATCTATGACAATATAAAACTTAGAATCCCAAATTTTAGAAGCAACGTGAAATATATAGTACATGAGCAATTCAGAATCTTCCAGTGAGGCACTTTTCAAACTACAATAGTTTAGTACAATTGTTGGGGTACCATCAGAGGAAATTGTTTCATGAACCAAGGACTCCTCACTCGAATCAAATTCTCTCATAGAAAACTTTGACATGAATTCATAAAGACTATTTTCACCTTCTTTACTGTTTTCTTTAATAGATTCAGGTATTTGATGCCCATAAAGCATGTGTGGTTGACCTAGGGCACATAAATAGTTATCAAACTTCGAAAAAACCTCAATTTTCTCTTCAATTGAAATATCTGGATATGAAAGATAACACTCTCTAATTTTTTGAGCATAATTATAAAAGAATCTGTGCAAGAATCTAAAATCAAAGTTTTCAGTAACATTGACAGGATCTATAAAATCCGTTTTTGGAGTAAATTTGGCAACCTCTTTCAAAAAGTTAGTTATTTGAACATGCAAAATTGTCAATTCATTCATTCTACTCAATAATAATGGTGACTTTATAGAGGTTATTGAGCTGTTTGCCAATATTTGGATAACCCTCGCTAACTGTAAACATGATTTTTTAAATTGAGCATCGGGTATGAAATTTATGATTTCACTAGACTCTGGGGTAACAATTGCTGGGACAATAAAACGCAAGAACATAAAAGCAGAGACTGAGTATGTTTTCGAGTCCGGTAAAATAGACCCGGTTGTTTCATAAATAACTGAAGAAATATACTTAAAGTCATTCGGAAGATATTCAATGGATCCGACTATAGAATTGACCAACTCATGCAAAGATTCCATGAAAACATCAAGTTTTTCCTGAGAAGAAGGATCATCAATACTTAACTTATCAATATCAATATTTTGCTTCGACTCTGCAATTTTTAATAAAGTTGGTTTCAAAACTCTTTGCAAATAATCCAAGCCTCCCCTTTTACAGTATAAAGCAAGCATCCTGGTTGCCACAGTGTTGTATCTCAAAAGATTCTTTTCATTCTTGACATTGGAAATCTCTCTTTTGAGTAATGCACATACTGTATCCAAGATTTGTATTTTATTATCTGAAATACTTAATAACGATAAAGCCAAAGTATCAATATCTGAATTAGGACAGGATTCTGCAATACTTACAGCAAGTGGAAGATTTTTCAGTATTAACTGTGAGCACTCATGAAAAATTCGCAGGTTTTCAATATCCGGGTTATCATAAACATTGACCCGATCGACTATGTTCGCAAAAACTTTTAAAAGTGATAACCTAATTTTACGTGATTGGTTATAGCTCAATGGTAAAGCAAACTCTAAACCAACATCAACATTTGATTGAATCAAATTGGCTAAGCCAAGAACTGCACTGTCCACAACGATATTAATTTTATGTTTTAAACTCAAGCCCATTTCAGCAGAATTAATTCCATTATATTTTTCCAAAATACGGTACAATAATGAAAAATAGTTACCAAATACAACTTTTTTAGACCTAATTAACTCTTTTTCATGAGTAGCTTGAGGTGCCTCCAAAGGTAAAGACTCTAGTAAACCAACCATGACTTTTAGTGATTCAACACCAACATCAAAGTAAAGCAAATCCATTTCTCTTTTTTCCTTGGTATCACTAGGAATAAGAGTAGAACTGGTTTTTTTAGCAATCAAAAGAACTTTTGTGACTTTGTTCTTTTCTCCAGATTCATGCATTAACCCCTTTTCTGTCCACTCCAAAAACCTTCGAGCAAAAATATTTCTATATTTTATTAGACCCCAAGTAGACATCTTCAGTTTACAAGAATCGATGAACTGACACACTTTTCCTAATTTCAATTTTATTTTCAATACATGGAAACTATCAGGTATCGAATCTAAAATTTGAACAAATATTAAAGTTGAGAGATATAAATCAGAGACCAAAGAGTATACATATTGGGGATCTGCCGTAAAATAATATCTCACGATTGAAATATACTGTTCTATCAAGCTGAGGTCGGTTTCTGTGAGAGCTGTAACATCTTTTTTCTTAATTTCAGCTGTTTGTTTAACCATTGCGGCTACAACAAACTTGAAACATAAAGGATGCATTTCAGATGATAGTACTTCTCTTGCTGTTTCCCTAATTCTCAAATTTGCTGACTCCAATAATTGCATCTTCTGAGTAATAAAAGTGTCGATTTTTTCCAAGAACTCTTCTCTTAACTTTTTATCTTTAAAAGAATTGGTCAAGAATATGCCGCTTGCTGAAGCCAAATTATTGGCATAAAATGAATCATCCTTATCTTGTTCAACAACTGATTGCCATTTGCTGAAAAGTTTTAACCAAGTTTCAATAACCCCTGATGTTGGTCGAACTTTATCAATATAGAGCTTCTTCATCTTTCTTTGCAAAGCCACCAAACCTGTTATGACTGAAGCGTCATCATTTATACTCTTGTATAACGTCATATTAACATCCGCATAACATCGGTCTTCATGGAAATTTGCATCCAGTTCTAAAATGAAATATTTGAGTGCTCTTCTCGTTAATCTAAAAATATCAAGGTCAGGTAAAAGGAAGGTAGCCAAGAATGCTCTCTCCAATGATTCGTTAATTTCTTGGCAAATACTAGCTTGATGAATGTCTTCCAAGCTAGATATCGGTGATAACTCTGAATTCATTCCATTATATTTACCTTCCATAAGAGTGACCAAAAAATCCAAGACCTCCTTTACCTTGTTTACCGGTAATTGAGTTTCAAGTGATTCTCCAAGTAAGTTACTAACAGCCAAGATATTATAGGAACATGCACCAACGAAAAACATTTTAGCGCCAAATGATTTCGCGCTTCTTAGTTTTTCTAAAAAGCCTAGTGAAAATAATGATGCTGCGTCAACTATATTCGAGTCATCCTCTGCAACTAAATAAACAATGGGAGAAATTAATTCTTCAACTTTAGTAAAGCAATTTTTGCAAAAAACTGGATTTTTAATTAGATCATTAAAAAATTCCTCTGTCAGACCTTCTGGGAATAAATACAGCAATGGCTTGGCACGGTAAACAGCCAACAAATTTACTAAGATAGTCTTGTACAAGACAAGAGTGTCGCATATTTCTATGGGAGAAAGTGTACTTGTACTTCCTGAACTATGGGCAATTGACTGGGTAACTAATTGTTGAGCTGATAATGACGAAGACCTGTATAAAGTTTGTTTTTTACTTTCACGCTTATTTTTAAGAAGTCTAAAATTTGAAATCGAATCCTTTTTATGAGGTTTTGGAGGGAGACGATGGTGATGTGGGAAGACATTTCCTCCACTAATACTGCTACCAGAAGAAGAATCCTTACTTGTAGAAGAAAAAGCAGAGCTATCATCTTTCAAAGTTGATGGTTTCTCCGTGACTAGTGGTGATACTGGCGAAGAATAAGCTGATACTAAAGGTGGTGATGACGATGGTATGGAAGCAGATGCCGCAATTCTTTGAGAATTGGAATCTTTGATTACAAGCTCTGCTGCTTTCAATATAAACTCCCTTAGTTCGTTAGAGCATTGATCGAGATATATGATGAAATATTTTTTGGCGTCAGGGTTTGTACTCAAAGCTCTTAATCCACCTGAAATAATTTTCATAATTGGTAATGAAATTTCAGGGTCTTTAACTTGTTTGATAACCTTATTGATGAACTGATCACCTAACAAGATTGTTGCAGCGACAAAATAATCAACTCTTAAACTATCAACTAAGGTCGTCACAGCTCCTGCAATATATGTACAAGGATTATCCATAGATAAAGTATCGTATAACAATTCTGAATAATGAAAAGAAAATTTAACTAGTTGAGAATCAGGATTATATTTTTTTGTCGAACCAGCAATTATCATTACATTTACAATACAACGGGTCGCAGCTGTTAATTTGGGCCCTTTTATGGTGACTTGTTTTATTATTTCTTTTAAAAATAATTGTTGATTTGTCCTTGGAGCAAATACTTTTAATTTATTTGCATTCATGAAATGATCAAGTGAAGTTGGAGATATTAACAATGTGAAAATTAAAAAAACTGAAAGAGATTCAAAATATTGAAAATTTAAATCAAATTTTTTAAATAGCGATTCAAAAATCTTGTCACTTACATTTGATAATTCACTATTTGTACTATTAACAGCTTTAACGTATTGTTGTGGATTAGAAAGTATCCAAAATCTTATACTTTCTGTTAGAAATAAAAGTACTAATTGTTGATGAGTTTCTAACTTGATAGCTTCAATTTCTGACAGAAGTTTTTTCAAATAAGAAATGATCAAATTTTCATCAAAATAAATTAAAGAGAGTAAATCTGCATATTGATAATAATTTGCATTTATATTGATATTTGTTATTGGTGTTGATTGTTTTTCTATTAATTGAGATTTTAAGAAAAAAAGAAAATTTCCTGGATTTGATGCAGCCAAATATCTTAAAATTGATTCACAATTTAGATCTATGCTATCTATTAATGATTGATGAATATGATTTGGTTCAAAATTTTCATTTCCTTTCATTTCATTTATTTTTTCTAAAACTGCTCTACCAGATTTCAAATTTGCTATTATCAGTAATGCTTTATTCATTGTATCATCATCCAATTTCTTTGGACGTACAGTATGATAATATACTCTTGAAGCTGATGAACCTATTCCAGCAACAGAACTCAATTCATTTGAATTATAATCTTTCTTAATATATTTTACAGAAGTTTCTTCCATAGTATTCCAATTAACTTCCAATAAATCAGAAAGTAATCTTAACATTACTAAAATTGATCTTAATGAAAGCTTCTTACGGTCCACTAATGGAACATATTTATCGTACTAAATAAATTATTAATAATTAAAAAATTGTTAGTATAATGGAATTGTTTTGAAATTAATAATTGATAAATTATGAATTTTTATTAACCATTATTTTACTTACAGCATTGATCTCTTCTAAAATTGAACATGTACATCTTATCATATCAGAAAATTTATCTGTTTCTGCAATTTTTAGTAAAGTATTTCTACTTCTTACAAAAAAAACATCTATCTCCAATTCCGACACTGTTAACCCTGATTTCAAAGGAAGCTGAGGACCTATCCTTGAATATATGGATTCCACAAGAGAACCAGCAGGAATATTCGACTTATCCCATATCAACCCCATTATAAAGTATATACATACATATATATATATATATGTATATATATATGAAGTGATTAATTGCTCTTGTATATGATTTTATATATCGAATTGCTATGCTACTTCAATAATAACAAAACAATATTCCCAAAAAAAAAATAAAAATTTAATTCTTTATCTATGATTATCAATTAAAAAATGGGTAATTATTTGATTTAATGATTTAATTTATTTCTGTTTAATGTTTAAAAAAAAAAATAAATATTAAACTTGAAACCCCATCCAATTGATCATCAAGATAAACTTCTTTGATACCTCGATAACAATAACAATAACAATAACAATGTCTATTTATATTCTTATTCTTATTGTTATTATTAATATTAATATTACTCCAATTACTTTTTATAAATATTTAAGTTAACCGCTGTTACAAATTGTATATAATTTGCCTTATACTAGTTAAAGAAGGTATCTATCTGTTTTAACGGTTTCGTTAAACTTAGTCGCAAAGAGAACAAAAAAAAATCAAAAAAAAAAAAAAAACCAAAAAAAAAGAAATTAAAAACAGCTTTTTGATTATCTGCGCACTACTGTGTTTACATATATATATACATATATACCACATCACAGCGCGATTAAGGTACAGTGCTTACCGCTCATACATTAGGCGCATCGCAAGATGAATTTATAATTATTTTAAATGTGGACCGCAGTTAAAGTACACAGATGCGTACCACAGATGTAGTAAAGAAGAGCGCAAAAAAAGGTTTTTTATTATTATTTTCTTCAATAGTAGTAGTAGTAGTAGTAGTTATAATGATTACTATTAAGACAGGAATATCAAAACACAAGTATATTTCTGATTGTAATTTATTTTAAAAATTATGGAGCAAGCCATTAAGGAATGTATATTATTAGCTACTTTTTCAAATTTATTTTTTTTTTTTTTTTTTGTTGAGCCAGAAGCAATTTACTAACTTATTATTATTTTTATTATTTATTTAGCCGTTGTTGTAAGAGGTCGTTATGCCGGTAAAAAGGTAGTTATCGTCAAACCACATGACGAAGGTACCAAATCCCATCCTTTCCCACATGCCATTGTTGCTGGTATCGAAAGAGAACCATTAAAAGTTACCAAAGGTATGGGTGCTAAGAAAGTTGCCAAGAGAACTAAAGTTAAACCATTTGTTAAATTAATAAACTACAACCATTTAATGCCAACAAGATATACTTTTGACGTTGAACCAATCAAGTCCGCTGTCACCGGTGATG
Source organism: Pachysolen tannophilus NRRL Y-2460 (assembly GCA_001661245.1). Lineage (NCBI taxonomy): Eukaryota > Fungi > Ascomycota > Pichiomycetes > Alaninales > Pachysolenaceae > Pachysolen > Pachysolen tannophilus. The sequence continues at coordinate 1,201,023 of KV454012.1, forward strand.
CTTTGGAAGATCCATCCCAAAGAGAAGCTGCCAAGAAGGAAGTCAAGAAAGAATTTGAATCAAGAGTGGCTAGTGGTAAGAACAAGTGGTTCTTTAGTAAATTAAACTTTTAAAAGCAAAAATGAAAAAATGAAATAAAGAAAAGAAAAAAAAAAAAAAAAAAAATTAACAATAACAATTAACATAGGTTGTTTTTTCTTTTTTTTTCTTTTTTTTTTTTTTTTATTATTCTTTCTTAACTTGAAAAAAAGGAAATATGAGTTTTTGTGAGTTTTTGTGATTTTGTTTTTAATCCATGTATAAAAATTTCTTTAAAATGGGTAAATAGAGTTTTAATTTATATGATTCAATCACTTGGTGGAAAAATTGAAAATGCAGTATATTCATTCACCAAAAAAGATAATCAACTACTGATTAACTTCTTCCCATACTGAACCAGTCTAAAAATTTATCAAAATTTTCTCACAATACAACTGGTAACAATTCTTTTCATTCATTTATTCCATCCATCCATCCATCCATCTATCTATCCATTAACTAACTAACACATTCATTCACTCACTTATTCACTCATTAACTCATTAACTCACTTGAACAATTCCCTCTTCTATTCACATATTGATAAAATTATTGAAATTACATACCAACTTTACCTGATTTAATAAACTTAGCCATTTCTAATGATATATTATTTTAATATTAAGTGTTATGGTAAAGAAACTTTTAATATTTTAATAAAAATTTAAATAAAGCAAAATTTTAGAAATCCCAGTACAAAAAGAGTGAAAAATTGGAAAAAAAGAGGTGAAAATTTTTGTTAGTTGAAAAAAAAAAAAAAAAGAAAAAACAAATCATAGACTGCACACGTACTTTTTTTTTCTTTTTTTTTCCTAATTAAGTACCGAAGTAGTGTGAGAAAACTGTGGATCCATTATAGACGATCGTTCTTAGTTTTACTCCAAGTGATCTACTATTAATAAAAGGGTAATTCTGAGAATACTTTTTTTTGTGACTGCTAATTTCTTTGAAACCGATTTACGATTAACGTTTAAGTAAATGCTACACGACTCGCAGCTCACGGCTTATTATTTAGGGAGGGTTCACCGGTCAAGGCTTAAGAGAAGGAGGAGGAGGGGGTAGTAGTGGGTAGTAAGTACTACATAGGATTTACTTACTAGCGATAAGAACACTACTACATGTTATATTATCAAATAATAAATTGCAATTAAGAAAAAAAAGGTAGAAAAGGTGAAGAAATAAAATGCAAATCTCATGGAAATATATAATATAAAATAAGCTGAAATAAAGGGTAAGCCAGCTTTACCTCTTTTGTGTTTTGTCATTTGTTACTTGTTACTTGTTATTTGTCATTTGTCATTTGTCATTTTTTATTTTTCAATTTTCATTTTTCAATTTTCATTTCTACCGTCTTGTATTTGAATTTATCTATTTCTTTCTCTGGCTTCTAGCTAAGAATTTCGAATTTAAACTTGTGATCAACTTCTTTGGACTTCCTGCACTATTTGGGTTGCTGTTATTGCCGCTATCACTGTTGTGACTATGATGATGGCGCTGATGTAACATATGGCGTTCGGAATTTACTTGTGCAGATGGAGATACCTTTCTATTTGATGAGACAAATGATGAAGATCTGTAATTATTACCGGAAGAAGGATTTATCTCTGGATTACGCATGGCTGTATTGATTGCTCCAGCTATTAAAGCATTATCACTTATAGATCTGTTATGGCCTGGCTTCAAGCCATCTCCATTTTCTGTTGGTGGTGGTGGTTTGCGGCGTGGTCTCCTAGAGTCATGACCTCCTCCTTCGCCAGTTGATTTTTGGCGTTGTTCTTCCATCGATGACCTATGACTTTTATTACTAGACGCAGATTGTAATAACTGATTTATGGCCTTTAAATCATAATCTTTAATTGCATCAATTGCAATTTTTGGTGAGGTTGGTGAATCGGTTGTAAAATCGGTAGTATCGCTTGTTGCAGATCCATTATTAGCAAATACAGGTGATGATGATGAAACCTTAGCTGCAATTATTGCTGCTGTGGCGTTTGATACAGAACCAACTTCAGATTCAATTGACTCTCTTAACCTTCTATCTTCTTCATTAGATTTCGACTTAGCTAAACTTGTGGTCCATTTAATCACCTCTTGTTTTTCAACCTCACACGATATCGTGACTTTAAGTGATTCAATAGCAAATAACCCCGTGGTTATTGAATTTTTCACTCTTCTATCTCCTATAACTTCTTTAAACTTGATTGCAGGATTTGTTAAATCAATTTCAGTTTTCAATTCAGTCTTATTTTTAGATGTTTTATTTTTTTCAAATTTTAATATTAAGGCCCTTCCAAATGTTGTCACTAATAAAGTACGCTCTATGGACAGCTCATGATCTGTTGAAGATGTATTGTGCGAACCAGCACCTCCTGTTAGTCCACTGAAAACTTTCCTAAATTTACCGCCTGTGGTGACGTTCGATTCATTTGATTTACTCTCTTTACTCTTTTCTGATTCAACTTCTTCATCTGCAGCACTATAAACTATAGCTTCATCAGAATCGTCTTCAGAAATTGTTGAAATATTTTGGTTCTGCTGATTTCCAGCATTACTACCAATACCAGGACTACTTGAATGCCTTAAACCTGGTTGTTTACCATGTGCAACTTGTGTTAAAAAACTTGTTGCCGATGCGTTTGATGATCTTCTACCGTTATTATAACCCAAAGGAGAATCGGCTAACATTCCTTTATATTTTTTCTCAAATTGAGCTGTTGATATTTGTGTCACCATTACAGGTCCAACTTTTAAAACTCTTTCATCGGGGTGCTTAAGATATTCTGACCAAGCTAAATCTACAGGGCCCATTTGTGGCACTTCTGTCGCTTGAGGAATATATCTCGTGTTTTTGGATGAAGACGATTCTCTCATAGAGCTTGAACTTTTCGATCTAAAGCCAACGTTATTGCCACTACTGTTATTATTATTGGAAGCAGTACCAGTTGTGATTCCAGCTGAAATTCTTGATTTAATAACAGGTCTTAGAATATTAGTGCCCGGAATATATAAATCTTGAGAAGAATCACTGCCACTAGCATAAACAGTACGTCCAGATGTCAGCTGATTTGACTCTCCTGTACTAGTATTACTACTGTTATTATTACTATTAATCATAATTTCCGCTGGTTTTTTCATCAAGGCAGCAGCAGCAGCACTGCTTGCCGATTTACCTGGTAAAACATAAGATTGTTGAGATTTTTTTGGTGGCGTCGACGGTGGTCCGGATTGATTGGATTGATTTGGTGTTGTTGGAGCTGATACAGAAGATGATGACAGTTGTAGCTTCAGGGATAAGGGAAGACCCAACTGAGGAGTCGATGGTTGGTTAGATGAAACTAAACTATTGCTTGATGCCGAATGCTTGCGAGTACTTAGTCTTGTATAATTATTAGTATTGTTGTTGTTGTTGTTATTAATGTTCAATTCTGGTACCGGCATCATGGATTTTGCTGTCACTTTATAAGGACTTAACTCTGGAAGTGGAGCTTCAAAAATAGAATCTGAATCTGACCAATTTATACCCTGATAAAAATAATGATTTTGTATTGTTTTTATAGTAGCTCTATCTTTTGGATTTAAAACCAAGATTTTTTTAACCAAGTCTCTAAGTACCAGTGGGAAACCTGCGGTGAAAGCATATTGCAATTTACAAACTTTTTGAAATGTTAAATATTCATTTGTGGCTTTAAAAGGAGGTTTACCAGCAATCATTTGATATATGATACATCCATATGCCCAAATATCACATGCTTTACCTGCATATTTATCATTTAGCAATTCTGGTGAGACATATTCTGCCGTACCTACAAACGACTTTGCTCTTGCGTCAGACGGATATCTACCATTTTCATCTTTTTCCAATAATTTAGCCGTTCCAAAATCTGTAATTTGTGCTCTCATTTGAGAATCTATCAATATATTTTCTGGTTTCAAATCTCTATGAATAACACCATTATCATGCATATATTTAACACCATCTAAAACCTGAGCACCATAGTATCTAACACATTCTTCATTCATACTTCCAAATTTTTTAATCAAAGTCAACAATTCACCATTTGGAGCATAATCTAATACAAAATAAAGACTTGATTCATCTTGAAATGTAAAATATAAATGAATTATTCCATTTCTTTTCCCCAATCTATTCAATGTATTCTTTTCAATATTAACATATTTTACTTTTTTCTCTTTAATTATATGTCTCTTATCTAAAACTTTAATGGCATAATTTTTATCTGTAGTCTTATCAGTTGCTAAAATCACTGTAGAATACGAACCTTCACCTAAACTTTTACCAAATTTAAAATCTTTTGCGGATTTTTTAATAATTTTTGTTATCAAGTTTCCATTTTCATCTTTTTCAGTCTTGATAATCTTTGCAGCGCCCCTCTCTTCCCAATTTTTAGATGAAGCTGCTAAATTTTTAGTAAGATTATGAATATTGTCATCAGAAGTTATAAGTTCAGTTGTAACACTGTCAGGAATAAATAATGAAGCTTCAGACATTGCTTTCATCTCACCATTTTTGAGGTAATGTGGTGGAAGCGGGGTTGACGGTGCCGTCTGTGCCACATGATCACTCAAAGGTGAAGATGAAATGGTTTCCAAGCGAGCCGATAGGTGTCTTATTGGAACCTGGACATTACTATTAAAATCCAAAGATCCTACCGCTGTAACATCGTTCTCATCATCTTCACCGAAACTAGATGAATTCTTCTTATAAGCATCTACTATATCCATTGCCGATGAGGGACCTATACTGTTCTGACGGCGATCATTTTGATTACGGTTATGGTTACGGTTATGGCTATGGTGATGGTGATGATTATGGGGATGGCCATGACCGCTGTTATCACTATTATCTAATATAGGACCAGACATTTATCATAGATATTTCTTTCTAATATCAACAACAACCTTAAAAATATCAATAATCCCAACACTAATGATGATTATAACTCAATTGATGTCTTAAACATTAATTTATTTGCTTTTTCTATTTCTTGTCTTTTTTTTTTTTCTTTAGAAAAACTGTTATTCTTACCAATGCAATAAACTTTTGTTGTATTTTTATAAATACACTTGCTTGATTTATATTTTCTACCCCAAACAAATTAAAAAAAAAAAAAATAAAATAAAATAAAATAAATGATTTGCAAATAAGTTGAATAAACTCTAAAAACACTTGAATCAAATCACTATTCAAATATTTAAGCTCTATTCAAACTTATTTATGCTTTATTGTATTAATAACCTTACCGCCTTTTATATATTATAATTACAATTACAATTATAATATACAAAATAAATTTATTTAATTTAATTTTTCTTGTTTTGTCCTTCCTTCTCTTATTTGGATGTATCTCAACCGCGATAAAAAAAAAGGTTGAAAGAGGCAACGGGGAAAACAGGAATAATGAGGGCGGGCTTGGGCCAGATCATGAGCCGGAGAATGAGCCGGAGAATTAGTGAGAGTTTAGGCCTCGACGGAAAGAACAAAAACAGAAACCAAAAAAAAAAAAAAAAAAAAAAAAAAAAAA
>KV454012.1:1207075-1270657 GCA_001661245.1 Pachysolen tannophilus NRRL Y-2460
AAAAAAAAAAAAAAAAAAAAAAAAAAAAAAAAAAAAAAAAAAAAAAAAAAAAAAAATCTGACTTTTAGGCCAGTATTCCGCCAGCTTGGGAGGGCTCAAGGGCGGTGATCTCTCTCTCTCTTTTTTTTTCTTCTCCGGCCGTTTTGTAGGCGGATAAGTGGTCGAGGATTAGGTGAATGCAATATTATGCATGAGAAGGTACGGTTTTTGTGTCACTGAACCAAGAGATGAGTTAGTTAATGAATGCTGTTGTGATTGAGACAACAGCTTGGCTTGGTGGGATTTTTTTTCCAAGGTTGACTTGATAAAAAGGCCGTTTGATAAAATTTAAGTTTCTTTTTCTTTTTTTTTTTTGGAGTTCAGTGTATTATGTATTATGTTCCCAGCTTCGAAATATTCAATTGTAAAAGAGCCATCACAGATAACACTTGATGAATTTGAATTGAAAACAGATTCGATTTATAATGTTGAAGTTTCTTCCCCAGATTTGAAGCAAATTCTTAGTTACGGGGGGTCCGCCAGAACTAGTTTTGGATTTCCAAATAGTTGTTTGGACACGGCCCTTCTTAGTGGGACCAACCCTTTGAATGCTTCTACATCGATAAGAGATCGGAAATCAAGTGCTACAGGGGTTTTTGATTCTTCAATTCGTATATCTGATTTGTCGGACTTGTACTCTATAACGCAGATGCTCAATAATGACAATGTTAATGATAATGACAATGGTCCCGATAATAATAATAATACTAGTAGTAGTAGTGGTGGTGGTGGTGATAGCAGCAGCCGCAGCAGTCACGATACAAGTTGTAATGATATTATTAGTTTCCCACCTTCAAATAGTGCGAATGTTCAAGATTCTAAAAAAAATGGCTCCAACAGTGTAGCAGAGCCAAGAAGAAAAAATAATAATTCCATATATAGTTCAGAAAATGATGAAGATATAGATGCAGATGCACCTGTAGTAGCAGTTGCAGTTGAAGGTCCAAGAAAAAACAAAGAAGCAGAAGCAGAAGCTGAAGCAGAAGAAGAAGAAGAAGTGTCAAAGATATACAGTGACGATGAAATATTTTTACAAACCAAAATTGAGACTGAAGATGATAACCCAATGGAAGGAAGTAGTAAAATAGCTCAAAAATTGAGAACTGCATATGCATTAGATAAAATTGGTTATGACCGAGAAGTTGATATTTATGATATTTCTTACCCACAATATCGAGAATCTAAAATTGAAGAAACATTTGAATTTCCTACAAATACAGAGCGCTCAATTTTTAAAAACTCTGCAAGAAGAGTTTATAATAGAGTAAGAAAACTTCATGATTTAATTAGGGGCACACAAAGGAAAAATATTACAACAGACAATTCAAGATTAACAACATCCTTAAGGTTGAAAAATAAGAAGAATCATATGAAGACAAATCAAAATGAAGAAGAAATAAGCGAACAATTGGAAACAATTTCAAATTCTAATTTTGAATTGGCAAGAAGTGTAAGCAAGAGTGGTTCTTCAATTGCTTCAGTTTTGTATCCAGAAGGTTTTATAATTCCGGTTAGAAAAGATCCACCTAGATATAGTGATGTAATTGATGTTATAAGAGAAAAAATACCTAAAACTTCAGGAATAACTTCATTAAGAAGATCTGCAACTTTTAGAGGAATCTCTGGTTCAAGATCTATAATGGGATTAGCTGGTGCTAGAGCCCCAATACAACATTCGACTTTACCAAGCTATATTAGTCCAACATCTCCTGATTTAATGAGTCCAAATGAATTTTCCGAGGAAAGTTTTAACAGTCTTGGATCAAGTGGATTAGATATGATTCGTAATTCTTTGGATATTCCGCATACTAGGAATTCTATTATTGATGAGTTTCCTCAATTAGAAATAAATGAAGATCATATAGAAGAAAAATCTTCTTCATTAAATGATGAGATTAGTGGAAATAACTCTTCTCCTTCAAATCCATCAAATTCAATAATTTCAAAAAAAAATTTATTGATTAACAGTTGTAATTCTACACCTCTTTCAAAACTTCTTCACAACTCTGCAGTTTACCCACCAACAGTTGAAGATTCACAACAACCTTCACCGCAGAGAAATGAAGCACAATCTATAAGAAGATCTAAAAGTACCTATAATGATAATGCTTCAACTGATGTTGGAATAGAAAGAGATGAAGATTTATTGAGGAGACCTGCTGCTTCACAGCATATATTGAATTCTACAAATCTGGAAATACTATCTTCTTCACTTAGTTCTGGAACTCCTACACATGCAAATTATAATTATATTCCATTACAAGAAATTAGTGGTGATGAGAGGCCCTTTTCACCATATGGCTCACCAATCTCATCTACTGTACTTAATCTTAATGTTGAACAACAACAACTGTTTGGGTTTAACCAATCTACAATTTCCCCAGAATTACTGGTAAATTTTGGGAACAATTCAAATAATATATCCCGTGAAAATGTTTTAAGTATACCAATTGAGAAAAAAATTAGTCAACAAGATCCAGACTCACCATTTACCAAGAATATGGACAAACGTAAAGAAGATATACTTGCAATGTTAGGAATTAATAGATCAACCAAAAATTCACCGCAAATTCCAGGTAGCCTTCCAGAATCAAGTTCTAACTCTTCTCAAATTAGAAAATATGCGATAAAAGAATCTTCAAACAATCTAATAGATCGAATGTTGAATACTTCTTTAACTATTTCCCCTAAGACTTCAAACAATTCTACAAGTAACACCAGTAATCTTGCAACGAGAGTTGTATTACCATTAACCGCTGCAAATAATTACCAAACTGACTTGAGTCGTAACAATTCTTGGCTAGGAACTAAAAATGAAGAGAGAGAAGAGTCACCTGTAAGAGCCTATTATATAGCAAGTGGGTCAAGTAGTATAGGAACTGCTAGCATTAATGACAATAATGCACTAGTTAGAGTTCGAAGTTTACAAGCCGATGTAATCCAAGAAGAAGAGGACTAAACTAATAAAAAATAGCCAGCTGATCAGATAATCAGCTGATCAACTGAACAACTAAACTAAACTAATCAATTCATCAAGTTTATTAAAGTCTTCTTTTCTTCTTGGATTATAGCATTTTGGGTCCAAATCGTTTTTGGTGAGAAACAACAAAACAAAAAAGGTAGTACGTGAAAAATCAAATTTAGAGAGTAAGATGAATATTCAAAAATTGTTCATTGAGTCACCAAAGAGAGAAACTTTATGATAATATATGAATTGATTGATAATTGTAATTAAAGGTGTATAGGAAAATTTTATTTATTATTTAGAGAAGTTGATATTTAAGGGTTGAAAAATGACTGAGGAAGTTACTGAAGGTATTAATGCTTTGGATGTTAATCAAAAAATTACACCATGGGAGGTTGAAGGTGCTGTTGTTAATGGGAAATTACAAGGTATTGATTATCAAAAATTAGTTGAACAGTTTGGTACAAAACTTATAACTTTAGAGACAATGAAGAGGTTTAAAGAGGTTACAGGACGGGAGCCACATCATTTTATGAAAAAGGGTTTATTTTTTTCTGAAAGGGATTTTAATAAGATTTTAGATTTATATGAAGCTGGTCAACCATTTTTCCTTTATACTGGAAGAGGTCCATCATCTGATTCAATTCATTGTGGTCATATGGTTCCATTTATTTTCACAAAATGGTTACAAGATGTATTTGATGTTCCATTGGTGATTGAATTAACTGATGATGAGAAATTTTTATTTAAACAAAAATTAACTATTGATGATGTGAAAAATTTTGCCAAGGAAAATGCTAAAGATATTATAGCTGTTGGATTTAATCCTGAAAATACTTTTATCTTTTCTGATTTAGAATATATGAATAGTGGATTTTATGAAAATGTTGTTAGAACTTCAAGACAAATTACTACATCAACTGCAAAAGCAGTTTTTGGATTTCAAGATTCTGATAGTATTGGTAAATTACATTTTGCTTCAGTTCAAATTTCTGCAGCTTTCCCATCATCTTTCCCAGGAGTTTTAGATCTCCCACCAAAAACCCCATGTTTGATTCCATGTGCTATAGATCAAGATCCATATTTCAGAGTATGTAGAGATGTTGCAGATAAGTTAAAATTTTCAAAACCTTCATTGATTCATTCAAGATTTTTCCCAGCATTACAAGGTGCTACTACAAAAATGTCTGCTAGTGATGAAAATACTGCAATTTTCATGACTGATACTGCAAAGCAAATACAGAAAAAAATTAATAAATATGCTTTTTCTGGTGGTCAAGTTACAGTTGAAGAACATAGAAAATTAGGAGGAAATCCAGATATTGATGTTGCTTATCAATATTTATCATTTTTTGAAGATGATGACCAGATTTTGAAAAAAATTTCAGATGATTATAAATCAGGAGAATTATTATCAGGAGAATTGAAAAAATTATGTAGTGATAAATTAACTGAATTTGTATTAGGATTTCAAGAAAGAAGATCAAAAATTGATGGGAAAGTTTTAGATTCTTTTATGAAACCACATAAATTGGTTAGTGGCACTAAACAAAGAATTGTTCCTATTAAACCAATACAAAAAAAGAAATAATTATTTAACTCATATCTTCATATCTTCATGTCTAAAAAAAACTTTTATATTTTATTTTATTTTATTTTAACTTTTTTTTTTGGTTTTTTGGCTTTTGGTTTTTGGTTTTTTGGTTTTTCGGTTTTCGATATATATCATCATCATGTTCTAAAAATAGAATTTCATCAAAGTGCTTAAAAAAAAAAAGAAGAAATAAAAAAAATGAATAAAAAAAAAATGAATATAAAAAAATGAATAAAAAAAATTTTAAAAAAAAATGAAAAAAAAAAAAAAAAAAACCTCTTAAGAAAGAAGTTGTAAAGTAAAACTTTTATTTCTTGCCAATTTTGTTCATATAATCAACTATTTGATTAAGGTTAATAATTTTAATGTTAAATTTTTTACCAAATTCTGCACAATCAAGTAATCTCATCATTGACCCATCTTCATCCTTTACCAATTCACCGATAGCTCCGGCAGGTTGTAAACCAACCAATTGGCATAATTCGACAGCTGCCTCGGTATGACCTCTTCTTTCTCTTAATAAGCCTGGTTTTGCTCTTAAGGGACATATATGACCCGGTCTCATGAAATCTTCACTTTTCGAATCCAGATGTGCTAATTTCAAAGTAGTCCATGCTCTATCATGAGCAGAAATACCTGTTGTAGTACCTTCTCTATGATCCACAGTTATAGTATAAGCAGTTCCATGTCTATCAGTATTATGTTCGAGCATTAATGGAAGTTTTAATTTATCAGCTCTCTCGGTTGATAAAGGAACACATATATAACCAGAACTATACCTGATCATAAAAGCCATTTTCTCCGTAGTAACTTTCTCAGCAGCAATGATCAAGTCTCCTTCATTCTCACGATCTTCATCGTCCATTACAATTAAAAATTCACCATTTTCTAATTTATACATACAAACATTTTAATCAAGTTTAATCAAATCAGTTAGTAAAAAAAATGAAATATAAATAACGTTTCAGTTAAAACCGAAACAAAAAATCAAAAAAATAAGAACAATAAAAGAAAACATACTAAAAGCTTCAAGAGCTTCTTCTATAGGAGTAAATACTTGTGTCTCAGCCATTTTCAAATTATATACGATACAATGTTATTAAAAAAAAATCAAAATCAAATTCTAATGATAATTATGATAATTATGATAATTAGATTAATAAGAGTTCATTGAAATGCCTGAAATATTTCATCAAACTCATCATCACTTTTAGGTAATTTCATTTAAGATTTCTCGGAGAAGTTTTTGCTTAAAAAAAAATAAAGGTTTCCGCAGCGGAAAAGTTTAGGAATTCTCGGAGGAAAAAAAGGTTTCCAGGAAACCCCAAATCTTCTCCGTTTCGGTCTTTATTAATATAACCAAGTAAAGTAATATTAATGATTGATACCATATTCATACTGTTAGTTATTATAATCTATATACTTTTTTTCAATTATCATTTTGATTTGCATTTGTTGGAAGGATGAATAGGCTTTTTGGATCTAGGAGTAAAGTTCCCAAACCTAGTTTGAATGATGCTATTAATAATATTGAGGAGCGGGTTTCATCATTAGATGTTAAATTAACAAAGATAAATGCTGAATTAGGTACTTATCAGGCTAAACTTTCCAAGATGAGGGATGGTCCTGGTAAAAATGCTTTAAAGCAAAAGGCAATTAAGATTTTGAAACAAAAAAGACAAATAGAGCTGCAGAAGGATCAATTAGAAAGTCAGAGTTGGAATATGTCTCAAGCTTCGATGACTACAGATAATTTGAAAAATACAATGATAACTGTTGATGCTATGAAACAGGCAAATAAAGAATTAAAGAAAACTTATGGGAAAATTGATATAGATAAGATACAAGATATGCAGGATGAAATGTTGGATTTAATTGAGCAATCAAATGAGTTACAAAATTCATTAGCTGCAAATTATGATGTACCAGATGATATTAGTGAAGGTGAATTGGATGCAGAATTAGAAGCTTTAGGAGATGAATTTGAAAATGATTTAGATTTGGAAGGAAGTCAAATTCCAAGTTATTTGAGTAATAATGCTGGTGAAGTACCTAATTTCATTGATGAGGAATCAAGTATTACAGATAAAAATAAAGAAAAAGAAGTTGCTAGTTGAATCCAGTAAGAAAATTTTAATACTTTTTATATATATATATATATATATATTTTTCTAATTGTATAATCTATTTAACTCTTTGAATTGCCATAAAATAATTTCCAAGATCTGGACAATTGGTAAAACTCCATCCTTGAAATGGTAAGTAAATACATCCTTTAGAATCTTTTATTTCAAAATTATCTGCATTTTCATTAAACCATGAAACAATTTCTTTTTGATTTATATATTTTTCTAAAGTATGTGTTCCAACTGGGACAATTTTTAAAATATGTTCCCCCATAAAAATTGTGGTAAACCAACTAATAAAATCTCTGTTTATAGTACTTAAAAAAACCCATCCACCAATTTCAACATGTTCTAAAACATTTTTCAAAACCAGAGCAGGATATGTAACATGTTCCAACATTTCAAAAATTGTTATAATTTCATATTTTTCTGTAAGTGGTAAATCTTCTATAGCCATCAATTTATAATCAATCTTATCAACAATTAAAGGATCCAATTTACTATGTATCTTGGCAACTTCCAATACTTCATTTGATAAATCAATTCCAGTAACCAGCTTAATGATTGGTAACCTCGCTAAGGATTCAGATAAAATCCCACCACCACAACCAACATCTAATGCTCTTAAAGATAATTTATTATACAATTGTCTTTTCTTCAAAATTTGTTCCAATTTAATCAGTCCAGAAACTTCATTTGGTAATAAACTCAAATCATAAGGTGGTATATACACTTCTTCTTCCACTGATTCAACCCCTTCATTCAATTTCAAATTGGAAGATATGGTATCCTGTATAAAATCCATCCTCAACAAATTCATCTTATGTAGTATGCGTTGTGACCCATTGATATTCCACCATGATGATGCTAACTGATTGAAATGGTCTTTCTCTTCACTGCAAATAGACGTCAACTTATCATTCTCTCTACAACAAAGAGATGTCATAAATGTCCTTCTCCAAACTAACGGCAGGCAATTCCTAAGAGCTCTCAACTTGATAATTGACATTTCTTAAACTGATAATTTCTATAAATTAATTTACTGAAAACACCAAAAAAATATTTAAATTTATTCATTTTCATTTCCATTTTCATTTTATTTATTTATTTTTTTTTTTTTTAGTATATATTTTGATGTAATAAATTATTTAATAAAACGGTATAAATTATAAAATATATTTGAATAATTATAGTATACGATAATCCGTTACGATGAACTTTGAGGATTCGATCATTGCTACACGGCAAAGACGTTCTAATGCTGGATCGAGGTTGAAACATTTGTTGGAGTTGGAAGAACAAAGAAATGAAGAATTAACTGAACAACCATTTGCTACTGAAGAAGATGAAAATGTTAATTTATTATTCCAAGAAGATGAAGAAGATGATGAATTTGTAGAAGAAACTGAAGGATCAGGGGAAGAAGAAGAAGTAGAAGGACTGGAAGAAAAAGAGGAAGAGGAGGAAGAAGAAGAAGAAGAGAAAGAAATACCTTCACGGAAGAGAAAAAGAAAAGCAGAAAGTGATCACGAACTGGAAGCAGAAGATAACGATGATGTTTTCACAGATTCTGATACTTCTTCAGGAGAATCTGACGAAGAGGAAGGTGAGATTGAACTTGAAAAACAAGAAAGAGCAGCTAAAAGGCTGAGACTGAAAAAGGAAAGACTGGTTGCACCAAAGATAACATCACTGGTTTCACAAACGCCAGTTAAGAAATCAATAAAGAAGCCATCTCTGAAAAGACCACACCACGAATTAAAAGCTGAATCGTTATTAGATTTGAATAGAAGAGCGTCTTCAAGAAGATCAGTGGTGGAAAATAAATTGGCAATTGTGGAGAAATTGAAAATTGCGGAAGAGAAAAAAAAGTTACATAAGCCTAGAGAAAAGGTTGAACAGGTAGAATTAACACAAGATGAAAGATTACTGGAAGCTGTAGAAACAGAGAAACATAACATTTTATCCTTGAATAGATTTCAAGAACAAGAAACTGTTAGAAAAGAAAAACAAAGGGCATTACAATTAAGTAGAAGAATCAAATTAGTAGATGTTGTTAGATTTAATAGTTTCCAGCAGTTGGTAACACCATTGGATGAGATTAACGATATTAAGGCATTGAATTTATTGGTTGATTCACGGAAAAGTAAAAGAGGAAGAAGAAAGAGGGTTGAAGAAAAAAAGGAAAGTATTGTAGAAAGTGTTGTTAATAAAGAAATGTTGGATGCTGCGGCAGCAGATCAAAAGAAAGAGGAGTCTACTAAAGTAGAGGAGGTAAAGAATGAAGCCATTCAGATTACAGAACCATCTCAGGATACAAATATAATAGAAACTGTAGAGGTCCCGCAGGTGAAGAAAGAAGATAAAGAAGTTGAGGAAGTTGAGGAAAATAAAAGCCCAGAGAATACAACAGCTAATATTTCAGATTCGATGCAGGAAGTAGCGAACTCTGAAGATAGGAAAAGTCTTGAAAAAGATGAAGAAGATAAGGAAGTTGAGGAAGTTGAAGAAAATAAGGAAAATAAGGAAAATAAGGAAAATAAAAGCCCGGAGAATACAACAGCTAATATGTCAGATTCGATTCTGGAAGTAACTAACTCTGAAGATGGGAAAAGTCTTGAAAAAGATGAAAAAGACGAAAAAGACGAAAAAGATGTTTCAAAACAAGACCCTAATCTGGAAGAAAACGAAAGTGGAAAAGAGCATGTAAAGGATGTGACAAAAATTCAAGACGAGGTTGAAGAGATAAATGACAAAGAAACTGAAGCAAATAAGATAATTCCACAAGAGAGGAAATCTGATCTAGAAACCTCAGAATCAAAGGAAGATGATCTAACCAAACTTGAAGAAGGAAATCCTGAAACAGATTCGAAAGTCGATATAGTGTCAGAACAAGGCGAACTGATAAAAATATCAGAGCTGTCGGAACTGCCAGAAGAGAAAAAAGTTACATTTGCAGACGAAAAAAAAGTTGCCATCATTTCAGAATTAGGTCCAACTGAATCTCAATCAGACACACCTGCGCTTTTGATATCTGGATCCGAAGAACCAGAAGATGGAGTGCCTAAGGAGTGGGAAGAAAATATATACGAAGGACCCCCCCAATTAGTTGCAAGAAATTTAATATCGTTTGAGAACTTCAGCAAAGAACTTTCAGCTTTTGAAATCAAGAAAATTCTCATGGGAGAACAAAGTTTGCTTTCTGCGCATAGGAGATCATTTGATGTTGAGGCAGTAGTGAGAATTAGAGCTAATACAGAGGATGAAGATCTTGAAAAAAATCTTTTTGTTCCTTTCTCTCAACAAAAATTAGCTCAATTTCAGGAGTTGGAGAATTTGCCAACTTTTGGTAATTATCTTTCTACTAATGAAGTTCCAGAAGATGATTTAACAGGTGAAGTTAAAAAACAAGTTCAAATCAAGACCCCTGCTCCTATGGGTATATATTTGTCCAATGGTTTGAAGAAAAAATGTTTGATCTCTGGGAAAGATGCTCAATATTTTGATCCTAGAAATGGTATACCATATAGTAGTGTTGATGCTTATAAAGTATTAAAAGAAGTTCAAAATGGTCTGTATATATGGTCGCAATTGCCCAACGGTGGTGGCATTTATTTAAACGAAAGGAATGGTAGATGTGCTAAAGGATGTCCTGAAGGTTTTTAAAAATATATGTTAATTACTTAATTTATTTTTAATAATGTATATAAAAAAAATTATCTTTTTTTGTTAGATTAGAAACTCTAAAGAAAAGCGATTATAATGAAAAGAACTTAATAAATAGTAATAATTAAATATACTTCTTTAACCCTTTTAATTTCTCCACTGCAGCTTCTAACAATTCGTCATCTTTACAAACAGCAAATCTCAAACAGTCTTCAGCTACTTTTTCATGTTCTGGAATATAAAATTCTGTTGGAGGAATGGCAACAACACCAAATTCTTTGATTAACCAATAAGCCAATTTAAAATCTTTTGCTCTTGATGCAATTTCAGCTGGATATTTATAATCTTGAGGAACTTTTACTTTTCCAAAATTGACCAATAAGAAATAACCACCTTCAGCAATTGTGTACGGTAATCCCAAATCATCCCAAACTTTGTTAAAAATTTCATATTTATGAATGTATTCTTGTCTTGTCTTTTCATAATAACCATTAGTCAATGATTGTTCTAAAGCACTTGCTACTGCTTCTTGTAAAGGAGAAGGTGTTGAAAAACAAATTCTTGTATGTGCTAGAGCAACATAACTTATTAATTCTGGATTACCTATAATCCAACCAACTCTCCAACCAGTAGCGGCAAAAGATTTACCAGCGGAACCTACGGTAAGAGTTCTAGCACCAATTTCTGGAGATAATGTAGCAATTCTAACATGATCTGTATAATACAAATTTTCATAAACTTCATCTGATACAATTAAAAAATTATGTTTAACAGCCAAATTACCAATTTTATTTAATTCATCTCTTGTGAAAACTTTACCAACTGGGTTATGAGGTGTATTTAAAACAATCATTTTTGTCTTTGATGTAATTGCATTTTCTAATTCATTCCAATTGATTTCCCATTCACTTCCTTTAACAGTTCTCTTATTAAAATCTGATGGTGGATGTAATGGAACATAAACAACTTTACCACCAGAAAGTTCAATATTTGAAATATATTGATCAAAAAATGGTTCAAACACAATAACTTCTTCATCAAGACCATGAGTTAAAAAAGCAGTAAAAATTGATAATATTCCTTCATTTGCACCAGTTGAAACTTGAATTTCACTAGTATCCAATTTTCTACCATAAAATGGAGAATAAGTATCAGATAAAGCTTTTAACAATCTTGGCCTACCTCTAGCATGAGAATACTGGTTACACAGCAGAATATCCAAAGCATCTTTTGCAGCTTTAATTGCAAAATCAGGAGGTGAATAAGAGAAAAAACCTTGGCCTAAATTAACAATTTTCTCACCACTTTCCTTTTCAGCAGCAGCAGCAGTTTCGTTGATTAAAGACCAAACATCTTTCCCACTTTTCTTAAAATAAGGATTGTTTTTAGGTAACGCAACAGACATCCTACTCAATTTGCTCATTCAAAGCTTTTTCAGGTTTTAAATTTTTTCTTTTTTTTTCTTTCTTTCTTTCTTTGAGGAAGAATGAGTTGTTTATTTCCAATCAAATAAAAATCAAAGATTAAAGAAAAGAAAGAAAAAAGGGCATACAAACTTTTAAAATGAAAAGTTCAAGTTTAACTTTGAACTTAAATGTGAATTTGGTTGGACATAATTGATAAGAAAGATGTATAGAAAGTCACATGACTTCTATAAAAAAGCCACACTTTTTGCTGCTAAAAATGTACGCAAGTGCGGTGCACAAATTTGTGCACTGGTGCGGTACTAAGCGATACGCCGTAACTGTTCTTTAAAGCGGCATTTCTGTGCACATAAAAATCTTTTAATGTGTATCACAAGTGCAATTGAAATTGCGCATCTAGGAGCGGCTGCTCTTTCAAAAAAATAAAAATTAAAAGCGCAATTGCGCACGCTGTTAAAAAAGTAAATTTTTTTTCGCTTTTGCTGCAAGACGATCTCAATGCGATTGCGATGACTTGATAACTACTATAAAGATCACCAAAGTTCATCAGAACAACAACGACTACTACCACCACAACAATCACTACCACCACAGCTTTTCAATTACCACAGAGCCACTATTTTTTTAAAACAAAAATAATTATATATTTAATTTATAATTAAAATTAAAAGAGAACAAAGAGAGAGAAAAGTGGCTAGTGATTGATTAAATAATTGAAATTATATTTGCTTTTCTTTGCTGTAGTTGTTTCCATTAATTGTTCTACAAAATTTCATTGAGTGATACTAATACTGAAGATCGTTAGTTACTGATTCTTTTTCGGTTCAATGAATGTTGATCCAACACACAAAAGTTCTTGTGTCGAAAGTTTCCATCACTGGTTTTATTGAATAGAACAGTCTATTGGCTTCAATTGGTGTGGTCTCACACTACTGTGACAAATCAAGGAAGGCCCTTTTAAGATAACCAATACTTTTTTGAATCCAATTGTTTTTATATAGAAATAATATTGGATCAACGATTAGTAAAAATCACAATGAGTGAGCTTGAGCCTGTGGCAACTGTCGGCTCATCTGTTGTGAATTTGTTAAATACTATTGTTGGTGCTGGACTTTTAGCTGTACCATTGACTTTTAAAACTGATGGTGTCTTATTAGGTGTATTAATAATTGTCTTGGCTGGTTTGACATCAGGGTTTGGCCTTTATCTTCAAGGTTTAACTTCAAAATTTATAGATCGAGGAAATGCAAATTTTTTCAATATTTGCTTAATAACTTATCCTTCATTATCGGTATTATTTGATGTGGCAATTGCAATTCAATGTTTTGGAGTTGGAGTAAGTTATGTTGTATTAATTGGAGATTTGATGCCTACTATCTTACAGTTTGAGATATTTGGTAACGAACAACGATTATTTTGGATATTATTTTCAGCTTTGATTATAACACCATTATGTTTTTTCAAAAATTTGGATTCATTAAAATATACTTCAATAATAGCATTACTGTCCATTGGATATATAGTTTTGTTAATTTATATTCATTTTTTCATGGAATTAAAATTGGAAATTATTAATGGCTTGAAAAGTGACTTGAAAGGTGATATAAGTTTACTTAAACCTGAATCTTTTAATTCTATCTTATCTACGTTTGCTATCATAGTTTTCGCTTTTACAGGACATCAAAATATGTATTCAATTATAAATGAATTGAAAGTCAATACAACACTGAATATTAATAAAATTGTTGTTATTTCAATTTTTCTTACAGCAATGCTATTTTTAACAGTTGGATTGACAGGTTATTACACTTTTGGTAATAATATCAATGGTAATATAATATTAATTTATACTGATAATGCTTATACAAAACTTGCACGCTTATCAATAGTTATTATGGTTCTATTATCATTTCCCTTGATGTTATACCCTTGCAGAATAAGTATACACAATATTGTCTCATGGGTAAACAAAAATGTTATCAAGAGTTTTTGGACTACTACAACTACTAATAATACAGCTACTGTAAATACAAATTTTCCTCCCGATGAAACCAGTGGGTTATTAGAAGAGCAAAGGGTTGGTCTTTTAGAAGCTGAAAAACCTGTCTTGAATCATGCAAGGTTTGTTACATTGACTGTTATTTTACTTCTCTTATCCTACATTATTGCAATCTCATTAACATCTTTTGAGTTTATATTGTCCGTTGTTGGAGCCACAGGATCAACAGCAATTTCATTTATCTTACCTGGTTTGTTTGGATACAAGTTAATTGGATCGGAAGATAGCCTAGGTATGTTAAGAGAGCAAGTTGATGGAGAAGATGAAGCAATTTTCAAAAATAAAATTGTTAACAAGTTAAGTCTAGGATTAACAGCCTGGGGTATAATTGTTATGGTTCTTTGTTTATATTCTAGCATTTATCTTGAATAAGTATTTTATGGATTTTTCAAATTACACTGATTTTATTTAAAGTGAAAATAAACGAATAGGTAAAGATTGATAAAATCTTAGATAAAAACTATACTATACTTCCCTGTCAACAAAACTTTGGATCATTCCAATTTCGCTTTCTTCATATTCTTTTAATTTAACCTCGTCATCTTCAATAAAAGAGTTTGCTTGGATAAATTGTTTTCTTGGCATTCTTTTAGAAATTATTATTTCTCTGAACTTGGCAATATCAGGTGTAACAGTTGTCTTTTCGGTGTAAAACTTAGTACCATTTACAACATCAGCAGAGCATTTGTAGACATGTAACTTCAATAAATAATCACCGATACATTTTTTTCCAACTGTATGGATCAAAGTTGGATCCAATTTCACTAACAAATCTGAATAATCTGGTTTCGAATATTCTAATTTGACCAAGCCGGCTTCTAACATCGTCTTGAAAATTGAATATCTAGCTTGCATGTGTGCTTGTCCCCATTTACCAGTATTTGGTTCCCAATACTCTATACCAATTAAACCAGCCCTTGCCATAGTTAAAAAGGATGTTAGTACAATCTTATCTTGAATCTCTTTTTTGCTGAAACCAAAAATTTCCAAGAAATCTGGGAAGAGTTGCAAATAAAGACCAACCAATTCTGCTCTACATTCTTCCATAGAACCAGAAATACTACTGAAGACTGACCCCCAGGTTTCACCTTTCTTATAAAAAGTCTTAATTGGCTTTCCATCTAAGCCTAATGGAGGATTCTTAACATCAAAGTTGAAAGAACCATCTTGTAATTCAGAAAGTAACAAACCAGTTCCATGACCGAGCAACTCATGCGCACCAACTTGAACTTCAAATGCCTGAGTTGTATATTCATCGAATGTTTGTTGTAAAGAATCTTCAATGAATGTAACAGGTTTTTTAGATGACTTAGCAGATAAGATATTTCCCAAGGAAACGTTTTTAAAACCGATAGTCATTCTAACATCATCATAATTTGGAATATTAATTCCTGCAGGAATACCACTTCCTGCAAATGTTAAGACTTCCAAAGAGGTAAAATCAGGAGCAGTGAACTTCTCTTTTTCAAATTCCAGAGACCAAGGCAATTCTTTAATATACTTAGGAGCATTTTGAACTAAAGTTTGGAATTTAGCAGTACGTTCCTTATTAACCATTGCCACTAAGCCCTCCCATTCACCTCTAACTCCTGCAGGATCACGATAAGTTTCAATGAAACCGATGTTAGTTTCCACCGAAGGACCGTAATCTTTAACCCATTCTTTTTGGGATTCTTTGTGGGCATTCATTGAACCTGTTTGGAAAGATTCTATATAGTGAGAGAGCATTCTAGCTTGAATATCATTTGCAGCATGTTTTTTTGCATTTGATAAATTTTCAGCAATTTTGACAAATTCTTTTGAATGATCACCAAATTTGATGATCAATTTTGCCAGTTTCCCATTGTGTAACTTAAAAGGAATTTCATCCGGATAATAAGTAGTTTCATTTTTCAAGCTTGCACTAGCAACGTAAACTACAAATTCATCATCACTAATTTTTCCAACTCTTGTATTTTCAGGCATGATTTTTTCATTTGAGAGAGCAGCATTGACTGCTTCTGCTTCATCTTTTGAAACAACGTCTAAATAATAACCAGAAACATGACCTTTGTCTCTCCATCCTAAAAGTATGTTTTTACCGTCGAGCAGGTATAACAGGGTTTTAACTGATTGATAAAGTTTGGAAATATCTGGATTACCGATTGTTTCAATCAAAGTATCAAATTCTTCTACAGTTAACCTTGGAATAAATTTAACATCACCAAATGATTTATAATTCCCTAAATTACTTAAAAACATTGAACCATACTCTAAGTACGCCTTCACAGATTCGGATGATAATTTTGAATCAAAAAATTTTTCATAATTGCCGTTTACCTGTTTATGAATTGAAATGATAAGATCAAAAATCAGTTCAGATTCTGGAGATACAGATCTCAACACAGCTCTTGTTCCCCAATGAGAACCTTTAGACATATAATGAGCATACTTCTTTTCATCTAGGGTCAATTGATCAAAATGATGTTTGGCGGACAACGAAATAACAGGAGCTTTTGTATCGGCAAAATACTCTGCAGTTTGGATAGTACTACTACCACAAGACATGTTTCTTTTCGATAAATTAATACTAATGATATTTGCTTTATTTAACTTGATTGAAATTGAATTGATGCTTTTTAGGAAAAATGTTTTCCTAATACTATTCATCTAATTGATATTTGATTCTTATTTTAAAAAAAGCAACAATTCACAGTTTTTATATATAAATATACGTGGACCTTATCTTGGAACTGTTTACGTTTGAATTTTGAAAAATTTCTCCACAAACATTGAAAACAAGTGAAAAATAAGTGAAAAACCCAAAGAATTCAAGAAAACTACAAATTGATTTCTTCTATATCTAAATGAATATAAATAATTATATGCAGAGAAGTATATGAGAGGTCTATATATATATTCTATAAACAAAATAATGCCAATAATTAGAGTTCCCGGTTTGAGTAGTAATAAATACAAAATATGAAAATAAAATATAAAAAATTAAAATACGATATTATCCATTCAAGTAACTATCGATGCTCTCCGGATCATCATCTATTTTTTCGTACTCGTCCAAATCGTCGTTATTCGTTAAGCCTAAGTCTCCGTGTTCGCCATCATTACCATCCACACCATTTTCTTCATTAGCTGAAGCAGCAGCAGCAGCAGCAGCTCCTGCCGCTGTGCTTCTTCTTCTTCTAGTTCTTGTAGTACCTGTATCCCTCGAACCGTCGCGTCCTTCTCTAATGTGATCACTTGCTGCTGTAGTTAACGCCACTGGCGCTGCTGATGCTGATTGACTATCTACGTTTGAAGAAGAAGAAGCATTATTAGGGTCCAGATTGTAATTTTGAGCTTGTCCCTGTCCCAGTGACTGAGATTCTTCTCTACTATGATTGAAATCGTCAACTTTTTGATGATGGGATACGTTTATGCTATCAGTATGAATTCCAGCTATGTCATCTGCCATATTTGCAGCTCTTTGAGTGATTCCTGCCAGTGATGCTTTTCTCGAAACATCATAATAAGTATCACCTGTCGAGCCTTTCCCAAAACTTAAAAACCTGTTACGATTGCTATGGCTGTGGGGTCTCGTAGCGTCTCCAACACTATAATTTTTTTTAAATAGGTGAATATTTTTATTTTTATCGCTAGGTTGACCCTCCGTTTTTGTGCTAGCGCCAGCATTGGCATAATTATTAAGTTCAATTGCATCATTATCTAAAGTTGATTCAATATCTTTTTCTTTTCTTGATTTAACTCTGGTTATAATTCTTCTTAAATTTCCTGAAATTGTTTCCTTTTCTGGATCAAATGGGTTTGGATCATAACCTTCTTCGTCAGAGTTATTTATATAATTATCCCCAGAATTTTTGCCTTGATATTCACCTTCTATAGCAGTGTTTGGATCTGCAATAGATTTTTCTCTAAAATCAGGCAGACCCATATTGGCAACTGGGAATACATTTCGAGGAGATTTTACAAATTCTGCAGAGTTTGTAGTCACTACAGGTCTCAACTTATTCAATCTTGATCTCGTGGAAACCGCTGAGCTATTACGTTGTAATCCAGTTGATCTTGCCGACTTAAAAGACCTAGAAGACATGCCAGATCTGGTAGAGAAATTTGTTCTTATTGGTATTATTGAATTTGCTTCGTTTACCCTTTGTTGTTGTGGTTCTGCAGAAGCCGGGAAATAACTCTGAGGAGGTTGATTATTAGTCTTATCTTTTTCTTCAAAATCATTTGATGATGATGAAAGACCCATATAATTGTTTGATGATGCAGCTGAAGAAATATGAGACTTTACTCTGACAACTCTTGAATCCATATTCAATTCTGGTTGTTCATCTCTCTCATCAAATTCTGGTAAGTTCAATTGTTTCTTATCTTTTTCAACAACAATCAAGTGAGAGTACCATGGTAGCCAAACACCAAATACAATACCCCCGATACAGTTTCCTATTGCAGCTGGAATCATCAATTTCCATATGTAGGCACCAACACTATGAGGGGCACCATTAAGTAATCCAATTGGAATTAAATACATATCTGCAACCACATGGTTAAACCCCATACTTACAAAAGTGCAAACAGGTAAGTACATCATTAAAAACTTAACGTGCAAAGGTTTAGCCATAATTTGTAAATATATAGCTAAACAAACACAAAAATTACATGGAATACTTTTAATCAATGTTTCGATAAATGAATATGCCATTTTTTGATCCACAATTTCGATTGAACCAGCAACCATATTAGCATCTTGGGTTGTCTTTGATAAATGACAAATCACATAGCACACAAATAAGTTTCCAGCTAGATTTCCGAAAAAACTAACAGTCCAACTTATAACCAAGTCTAGTATAGTTACAGCTCCTCTCAACACACCTACTGTGAAAAATAAAATATTCGAATTGAACAAATCAGCACCCATATTCACCACATAGAAAAGCCCAAACGGATACAATGAGCCTTGTAGCAATCGTATTATCCCTGGGTTTGACAGATAAATCCCAGGGCATTCGGCTTGAGCTAATAAATGTAACATACCACCACAACTAAACAACATTCCACCCATTATAGAATTCAATATTAACGTATCTATCTTCAATCTTGCTTTCTTCATTGACGTAGCCACCACTGCAAGTGCAGCCTCATGAGTGTTTATATAGTAAGTGTCATCAGACATCTTTTCTTATGTGTCCAATAATTTATATATAGTCTTCCGAGCTTCCTTTACTTTCTGTTTCCCCTTCTTGTTCTCATCCAGATCAAACAAACTGCTGATCGAAAAATAAAAAACCACAAATAGTTTATATGAGCAACCTCGTAAAATAAAAAAAAGAAAAGCAAAACGCTCAACAAGTAATTACTTCAGGAAAGGGAACAAATAAATACTAATAAATAATATCTTTCAGGTCTTTTTATTATAATTTAAAGTCACCATAATAATAATAATAATAGGTAGAAAAATTGTGTGGTTTTATTTACCTAAAATGTATGGAGGAAAAAAAGCGCAAAAAAAAAAAAAAAAAAAAAAAAATTGTGAAAAAATTCGGGGTTTTTTCTCTTAGTGGAAAGTGGAATAAAAAGGAAATGAAGCAAAAGGTAAAAAAAGCTTTATAAACTAATTAATATGGGGGAAAATGTGAAAAGGTGAAAAAAGAAAATATTGTAGCTTATATGTGTTAGTATGTGAAAAGAAAAAAAGAAAAAAAGAAAAAAAAAGATTTTGTCTTATTTGAATTCAGCCTATTGATGATAGTATTACATTCCAGATTAAACTTAAAATACAATTCATTGGGAATACCAAATTTTCCGGCAATATGGTAAACGCAAGGATGGAAAAACTTGGCCATATGAAAAATGAAAGTTTTAATGTCTTTATGTAAGATGTCCTTAGGGCCAATTTGATATCGTTATTATCCCATATACAGCTGAATATTATGAAAACCAATTGAAATGTTGGGTTACCTATGATTTGATCCATCAAGATTTTTTTAACGTTATTTTCTCTTGCGTTAACAAATATGAAATCGATCCATAATTCTGAAAATAATCCATTAATAGCACCCCAAAGTAAGAATTTGAAAAACTTATTAGCAGAAAAATTTGACTTAAAAAATTGATCTATTGTTTGTCCTAAGATTGATGTAATTGATCCTAATAAACAAGATCCCAATAATCTATGATTAATAACTAATATATCATATTTTAAAAAAAAAACCACCGCCAGTAATGATTCAACTAAAATTAGCAGAAGTAAATTTCTCCTAGAATGATAACTCTTAATAAATGATTTCTTATTATCAGCTATCGCTGGCTTAGGTATAGAATTATCATCATCAAAATTTTCTTTCTTTGCTGTGAGGGAGCCTTGTCCAAACGCTGATAATTCTATATTATTTAAATTGACGTTTTTGTTTGACATTTACCATGTATAATCTATATCTGTTACCTATATTAACTATGTTACCTATTAATTCCCATCTATCTAATTCCTGGAACTTCCCTTGAATATTCACTATAGATTGATCTATTATAAGAAAATTAACGTCGACGTGTGTTTGTTGGTATATCAGTTGGGAATGGAATTTTATCTTTTTCACTTTTATAATAACTGAGATGAACGTCACTGAAATAACGGACACGACGTACCCCACTCACATCAAAAAGTGACACAACAATTTAATAGCAGAAAAAATCCACTTTACAACAACGATAAGAACACCAAGACAATCTGATTAGATATATATATATATATATATATGTCTTGCAGTTATATGGGTATCATCTTATAAGATCAATCTTATATAGATATATAGATATTATTGTAAAAACTCAGAAACTAACAAAAAAAAAAAAAAAAAAATGAGGCAAAACCTGTTGTTTTTATATGATTTTGAAAAGGGAAAATTTAATTACGTTTAAAGAATACAACATTTGAAATGTTGTATTGTTTTTAATTATCAATAATATTGAATTGGAACACAAGTACTTAAAGATGTAACTAATTCATGAAATAAAAAAAGAATGTCTCTATATATTGTCACTATTTTCTAAAATAGGAGTGAGACGAAATTATGGAATTGGAATTGGAATTGTTAGCGCTTTCAAAGAAATATGATGAAAAAAATCATAGTGGAAATCAAAGTTCTTATAGTAAATCTCGTTATCAACAGATCAAGATTCTTTTCTTTGAAAGTGGATATATAAAAATGCCACCATTATGGAAATCATTTATAACAGTTTACGATAATTTTTTCATGGAAAACGAAAGGGATTTTTGTATTTTACCATCAGATCTTAATGAAAAAGAGTTGAAAATTGGATTTCAATTATTTCAAAGAATTTGTCAATTACCTATTAGGTTAAGAGACTTAAAAAAAAATGAAAAACTTTCAATTTTACAATTTAATACACAATCATCATTATTAATTGAAAAGTCAATTAAAAATTATGCGAATTGGTTATTAAGTATGGAAAATAGTAAAGATATTTTTAATTATTTCCAAAATTGTTCTTATAAAGCTGAAAATTTTAATAACAAGAAAAAAATTTATTATGGTTCATACTTAATCATTACCAAACTCAATTCAAAATTTTTCTTAAAGACAAGAACTTCAAAGCAAAAATTAGAAAAGGAAAGGCAAAAACAATTATTAAAACTTGAATTTTTGAAAAAAAATCAATTGTCAAATGGTAAAATTGTTTTAATAGCGGAGATTATAGGATGTAACATTCAATTTTGGATTTTTCATAATTCATTGGAGAAAACAATTTCTAAAGATTTAACCAGAATTAAATCCGAAATTGAATGTATTCAATTAGCTCTTAGAATTACCATGATTATTGAATTCGCAAGACAAGAAATGAATAGTTGGTTATCTACCCCTTTTTCTAATTGACTACTGCTTATGGTTAGTAGTGTGCAAAATTTTTTTTTAAAAAAAAAAATTCCTTCTAGAAATTTGAGTGGAAATTTTTCATTTCATTCTTAAGATCCAAAACGTAAATTTAGCCCAAATTATAAGGTAAAAAAATTTAGCGTTTTGATAAACCAAAAAACATAGAATATAAAGACTTAAAATTAATTTTGTACTAGAGATGGGCATTGTTCATAATCCAAACAACTGGTAAGTGGTATATTTTTTTCAAAAACGATTTGACTTGGTACCAAAAAGAATAAAAAGAACTCTAACCAAGAATTTTTTTTTTTTTTTTTTTTTTTTTTTCATGAATTAGGCATTGGCTCGATAAAAACTGTTTACCTTGGAGTAAAACATATCTTGAAGAAAAACTTGGGAATACTGAGTTTAAAAATGATAAATTTCAAGTTATTTTAACTAAAGTCAGTTCTGTAACTGGTGATTGTGATGTTACTCAAAGAAAGGGACAGACTAGATGTATTTTTGACTTACAATTGGAGTTTGAATCAAAATTATCATTTTTGGAAGAAGAAGATGAAGACATCAATTTCACTATTTTACTTCCTGAATTTGGACATGATCAAGATGAAGATGATTATGATTTCATAATCACTGGAGGTAATGCAGAGCTTAAAAAAATTATAAGAGATAATTTCATTCCACTAGTAAGGGCTAAATTACTCCAATTCCAAGGTGATTTAATTAAGGAACATGACCAAAGTGTTAAGCACAATACTGATTAGGTATCATATCACATTCATATATTATTTGTATACGTCTATTTATATAAAAAATGGGGGAATTATACACGGCCGTATAATAAGTATACATAAATAGAAAGTTTCCAAAAAAAATCTTTATATACATTTTAAGATAACGAGGGAAAAATATAAAAAAATAGTAAATAATAGTAAAATCAATATCTATAAACTTATTATACTAATTCACTCATTAGTTATTTATTCATATATATGGCTTCTCCTATTCCAGTGATATCACAGCCGTTTAAGAAACATCAAGTTTTTGCAGCATTTTGGATATTTGGGTTATTAAACAATGTATTATATGTTGTTATATTATCTGCTGCCATTGATCTAGTAGGAGCTTTAGTTCCTAAAGCAACAGTATTACTTGCTGATGTTTTACCATCTTTATTGGTTAAGATACTGGCTCCTTTTTTTATTCAATTGATACCGTATAATTATAAAATTACTGTAATTGTGCTGTTGGATATTTTAGGCATGTTAACCATTGTATATTCAGATAATACTTCTTGGAAACTTTTCGGGATTGTGTTGGCATCTTTGAGTTCAGGTTTGGGTGAAGTAAGTTTCTTACAATTGACCCATTATTATACCAATACTTCATTAAAAGCATTCAGCTCTGGAACAGGTGGTGCAGGATTAGTTGGTAGCTTTACATATTTTTTAATGACTACTGTCTTGGGGGTTTCAGTTAAAATCAGTTTGTTAGTATTCACAGTTGTTCCTTTTATCATAATCTTTGATTTTTTCTGGTTATTACCGACACCTGTTTTTCTGTTTGATCTTGAAAACAATGGTTTATCTTATGGTGAAATAGAAGATAATCTGGATAATAATAGTGGTAGTATTAGATCTCTCAAATTTAATGATTTGAAATTAAATAAGGAATCATTCATTTTTTTGAAGAAACACGTTCTGAATGTTTGTAGGAAACTTGAGCTATTAATTGTTCCATTTATGATACCATTAACGACAGTATACATTGCTGAATATATAATCAATCAAGGTATCTCACCAACATTGCTTTTCTCTATTGATAAGACCCCTTTCAAAAAATATAGAGATTTGTATGTGGCATATGGAACTCTTTATCAATTAGGAGTATTTATATCAAGATCATCAGCGTCTTTCTACAGGATTAAAAGACTTTATATCCCATCATTACTTCAATTTATAAATTTGCTGATTTGTTTTGCACAGTCTTTATTTATGATAATTCCAAATGTAAATTTAGTGTTATTGTTAATGTTTTATGAAGGTTTACTAGGTGGTGCTTCTTATGTAAATACTTTTATGTTAGTTACAGAATCGGTGGATTTAGAAAATAGAGAATTTGCTATGGGTGCTGTTGGTGTCAGTGACAGCTTCGGTATTGTTGTTGCTGCATGCATAAGCATGTGGTTAGAACCTAAGTTGTGTCAATTTCAAGTAAGTGATGGAAGACCTTGGTGTAGAATGGAATGAAATGTCGGCTTACTTTATATATTTAACTTATAATAATATGATCAAAATATTTGTAAAAGAAAATAAAATAGAATTATACATACACAAAATTTTAAATGAAAATGCTACCCAATTATAATATCGATTGATGATAATAGATAAAACAATTCTATATATTGAACCTACCCCACCAAAAATAAAAATAATAATAATAAAAAAAAAAAAAAATCATAATAATGAATACCCAATCTGATCTCTCAGTCTCTTTTGTACATATTAATTAATCGTCATCATCAAAACAATACATTTTTACCTCTCCATTCTCAGAACCATAAGCAAATTTGGAATCACCAATTGCAACACAACAAACGCTATCAGTATTACCACCAAAAGTGTGTATACACTTACCGTTCTGCAAATCCCAAACTTTAACTAATCTATCATGAGCACCGCTTACAATCCTAAAAGTATCTGCAGCAATGGACCATACTCCTTGAATATGGCCAAACTGCGTTCTGATACATTTTCCAGTTTTCACATCCCACAACTTGATAGTATTATCCAACGATGAAGTAAGAATATGTGTTGGATAATTTGGATTTGGTGGAAGCGATGGCTGCAGTTCATGATGGTTTTCGGGATTTGCAGGTGCTTCTCCAAGGCTATTCAGTTCATTTAGGCCGCGCAACACCACAGGTTGCGCACCTTGGGTATTTTGCAGTATTGAAATTCTATTACGGTCACGGCGCTGTTGTCTAGTCTGTTCTCTATCAGTATTAATGTTGTTGGCTGCCATGTTGCTATTATTATTATTCATATTGTTATTATTGTTGACGCCATGTTCTCTAATTTCTTCACTTTCACTTTCATCAGTTGTGTCTTCAACAACTTCAGTTTTGATAGTCAAAGGGATGACACATTGAACCTGTCCAATGTGACCATTATTCTCAACACCTCCAAATATACGAAGACATTCGTTTGATTTTAAATCCCACATTCTTACTGTTGTATCATCCGATGCAGAAAATATAGTATTACTCTTATGATGAATCTTAACACTATTAACCCAGTCTGTGTGTCCTCTAAGCGTATAACAAGTTCTTGAATCAACATGCCAAACTTTTACTGTCTTATCAGCTGATCCACTTGCAATTGTTGTGTTATAAAAATCTACAGAGACAACGCTATCTTCATGACCTCTATAAGTTGAGATGCATTGACCAGTATGGTAATTCCATACTTTTATAGTGGAATCCAATCCACCAGTAATTAATTTTTGATCATCAAATGCTAATGTACGAACTCCTTTTGAATGTCCTGATAAAGTTCTTAATAATTCTCCTGTCTTAATATTCCATATTTTCACTGTTGTATCATAAGACCCAGTTATTAATACATCATTATTGAATTGTAAACAGGTGATACCATCTTCATGTCCATTAAAACATTTGACAGTATATATTCCTTTTCTCCAATTTCTTTCAACTTTAAATCTCTCACTATAAACTGCTTTCCAAGGTCTTTTCTTACGGACAATTTGTTGAGGTTGGTTTTGTTGATTATCTGATTTTGAAGATGATGCATCTTCAGCAGTATCACCATCCTCAAGTTTCCGTTTCTTGCTGTTGCACTGGCTCATTGCTGCAGCATTATATTCCTTAGCTCTTTTCATGTGCATTAAAGGTAACCCCCATCCACAATTTGGGCATTTTCTATCAATATGTTGTTCACACATATAATGCCATACTCTATCATCATCAGCCAAACTTTTCCATCTCTGATTTACTTGTGCAGCATTACATAAGGAAGAACAATCCAAATAACACAAGATTTTTATAGAAAGTTCATATGGAAGATTTGAAATAAAATCAATTTTAATTAATTTTGAAACTTCTTGTGATATTAATGATAATTGTGGGAAACAACATTGACTTAATAAACCTTGTAAAATTAAAGTTCTATGCTGACTTGGAGCAGCTCCAAAGATTGACCAACAATGTGAGATGGCTTCTTGATCATTTCTAGACAATTTCTCCAAGTTTTGTTGAATTTGAGTCATTTTTAATTCATCTGTTGATTTGTTACATTGAACATCGGGGTTATGCCTATAACAATATTTGTGGAAATTATCCTTCGGTATTAAATTTTGATCTGCTATATGTTTCACCAAGAAAGGAGTAACTATTGAAGTATCTTTACCTGAACCGCCACTGCTACTACTACTACCAATATCACTATTATTATTATTAGTACCAGTACTTACACTGGAAGTACCGGCGGCAAAGGAAGAGACAGAGGCGGCGGTAGCGCCGCTAGCGCTACCTCTGCTACCTCTGCTACCTCTGCTACCGCTGCCATTGCTAGCATCGTCACTGGTCTCATTCCCATGACCATCGCTCTCTAACTGATTACCCTGCGACATCGTGACTTTCACATCATTTTGAATCTTCTTATTTGCTGAAATGTCTCTTGTTACTGTAGTCGACACTCTACTACTAAGTAAAACTTTTTCCAAAGAATCTGAAGAAGAAGTTGGTCCACAAACTTCTTTTAAATTCATATTCCAAAACCCAATCTATTTATTTAATTTATTTATTTATTTATTTCAATCAAGCAATTTATTACCACTTACCTATCCTTACTCTTTCCTCAATACAGATCCCCTATATTAATTTTCTATTTCTAATTTTGAAATATTGTGACAACATATGATCAATCGATGATGCTATGGCGAAAAGAAAAAAAAAACACTGGCTTTTTTTTTTAAAAGAAAATAATACATTTTAAGTAAAAAGAAAAAAAAAGAAATGACGCCACACTTTCCTTAAAAGAAAGAAAAAAAAAAAAAAAATTTTTTTTTTTTTTGTTTTTGTTTTTTGTTTACTTTAACCAGCCACCAATGCTTTCCGTAAAGGGAAATACCAGGAAACATAAGGGAACATCAGGAAACACCACAACACACTCCTGTTACGTACACCTTTTGTGGACCATGTGGCGTGTATAATTTTTTTTTTTTTTTTACTTTTTTGTTAGACAAGCAAGCCACAAAGACCAAATTAGAATAGTATGGCTAATTAGTTTTTTCTCTCTTCTTTTTCACTTCTTCTTTAGGAGTAAATGTGGCGTCTACGTCAAGGAAAATTTATAAAATAATTTTAAAATAATTAATTAAAGAGAAATCTGATCTGGGGTATTTTAAGCAGATAATTTCTCTTCTCTGCAAGATGGTCATTTCACCGAAACAGAGTCCGAAATTACATCAAAAAAGGCAAAAAGTGAAAAACAAAAAACAAAAAAAAAAAAAAAATCAAGCACTTAACAAAGTATTTCCGTAAAGAATTTACTACATTTACCAATGTATCAGTGTGATAGCGAGCCCATGGGTCATTCAAAACCTAATTTAACAATTTTTAATAAATTATATTAATTCAATTTGAGACCATACTTATCTTTCTTCTTAAAGATATAGATACACATGGGGGAAAATTCCTTTTGTTTTTCTTCTCTTTCATTTTTTATGTAATTTATTTTTTTATTATGGTCGTGTGCTGGAATTACAATTTGAATAACTGGGCCTTCTCGTGAGCGCGCGCGCGCCTTCATTTCAACTCCAATTTCTCCTCTTTTTTTCTATTTTTCCTTAACATTTTTTCCCCTGGTGGTCCTGTATAATAAGGAATTAACCGCCAATTGTTTTATTTTTATATTTTTATTTATTTATATTTATAATTAATAGTAGTTAGATATTACATGTTTGTTTTTATTGGATTAAAAATATAAACCATAAGGGCGCTAGAGAGAGGGTTATAGTTTAGAAGAAGCGCCATATAGAGTGCGAATTTTAAGTATAACAAAAAGACGAAAAAGAGGGAAAAGAGAAGGAAAAAAAAGATATATATATATATATATATATATTTGAATATATATCGAGCGAGATATAGTTTATTCAAGGTGAGTGCGTTTTAAATACGTGCTTCATCTTTTGTATGAGCGGTTGTGGGTTTTTTCAATTTTCATTAAAGATATTTGTATTATTTTTTGTTTGATGGTTGAAATGTCTAGTACGACAAGTAATACAGAATATAACGATTCAGCTGTTTTTCTTCAAAATTCGTCTCTAGTATATCCGATATCATGTGTTGAATGTAGAAGAAGAAAAATTAAATGTTGTAAAAGGTATCCATGTAAACAATGTGTTAAAAGATCAATAAAATGTGAATTTCCAGAAAAATTTAGATCGATTGAAATTGGGGATATTATTAATAATGAAATTAGTAGAGATCCAAATATTATATCACCATTAAGTACTTCAGGTTCAAATATTTTATCTTCAACTATATCTGTTAATTTAGCAAAAGAAAATGAATCTTTAAAACTGAAAATTTCAAATTTAGAATCAAGATTGGAAAATATTAATTTTTTCAATAATAAAAGATTACTAAATAATAATAATAATAATAATAACTTACATGATGGTGATGAAGATTTATATGAAGATATAGAATATAATGATTCAGAATTATCAAAGGAAAAATATTATGGTCCAAACTCTGCAATTTTTATGGTTAAATCAACTCTGGATGCTAAAAATTTGGAATTTGATCAATTTATAAAAGTTAAAACTGAATTAAAACATAAAAGAGAATTACCAATGTTATTAACGCCTGAAAATAATAATAATAATAATAATAATAATAATTCATCATTTATAACAGATAATGAAAATCTTAAAATGTCAAATTTTTCATTAATTTGTCAATTGGTTTCAATTTTTTTCCAATTAAGAAATTATTGTAATAATTTTATAAATGAAAAAGATGTATTTAATTTCTTACATAATTATGCTACGATTAAGAATTGGTCAAATGATGATGATTTATTATTATTAATTATGATCATAGTTACAACTTTGAGAAGTATGAGAAGAGATGACCCTTTATTGGTTGAATATAATTTAAAATTCGAAGTTATAAATAGTAGATTAATGAAACAATTTGAACATTTAAAAAATGGTATTAGAAATGAAACTATAAGATCATTACAATCTTATGTCTTGGCATGTGAACATTATTATTATTATTCTCAAGCTGAAAAATCATGGAACATGTTATTTCATACAGTAGCAAATGCATATTCTTTAGGATTACATGTTTATGATAAAGAAATTGAAATTTCTTTGAAAAATACTAAAAAAAATACTTTAAAAGTTATCCAAAATGATCCACGTACCTCATTATGGTTAACTATTAATTTCATAAGTTCTGTCTTGTGTTCAGTTGTTGGAAGACCAAATCCAGTTACTTTCACTTTTCAACCTTTAATAAAAAATCTTGATATAAAATTGAATTATAAAATAGCAATAAGTGAATTAATTAAAAAATCAACGAAAATTTTAATTGAAAGTTATAAAGTTACTATAGATTATAAAAAAATAATGGAAATTGATGAACAATTTGAATCAGAAATAGAAATTTATAATAAATTAATTTTAGATAATGCTGAAGAAAGACAACGTTTACAAGAATTAGAATTAGAAAAATTGAGGTATAGAACTAAGAGGCAACATTTAGATCATAATAATAATAATCAAAGACAACCCACAAAAGCTATTAAACTGGAAAATCAAACTGATAATTCACTGAAAACTTATAGACATAATCAGGCAAATGATTTTAATTATATTTTGAATAACGAAAAAGATTCAAAATTTTCTTCAATGGATTCATTATCATCTTCCGGAAACTCTCTGTCTTCATTTACAGAAAAATTTTCATTATTAGATACTGATTGTGAAACATATTGTGATTTGCTTTTATGTTATGCCAATAGATCTAAATTTCATCAACCTTTTATGTCAACTTATCAAACTTCAACAAAAATTTTGTTAAATTCTGTTTTAAAAGTTTGCCATTATGCGATATTATTAATTAAGACATTACAGAAAAAAATTAATAATGTAAATTTTCTGGCCATATATCCATTTTTTTATTGTTTTCTTTACCAATCTTTTATTGTATTTTACACTTTTTTACATTTAGATTTTGAAAATATTTTATGTTTTTATAAATTTGAAATCTTGGAGATTTCACAACACTTGGATCAATTGTACAAGTTGATTGACGATTTTTATTGGAAGCAGAATGCAATTAGAATCATCAAAAAGATTAAAGAGTTGGTTAATAAGTTCAAGAGACAATATGAAAAATGGATCAAAGAAAGTAATACTGGAAATTTATATCCAATTTCATCAAACCAAAATTTGGCTAATTTAGCAAATGCTAACAAGAGTGTTGAATCACAATCTACACCAGTTTCACCTTTTGCAAATAATGGCTGTGACAGTCATAGCAATAGCAATAGAAACTTGAAATCTTTGTTTCCGGAAATATCAGAAAGAGAGAGCAGTATTAGAGTATCTAATGGTAGTGCTAATAACGTTAATGTCGGCTCTAACGTCAATGCCAATAACAACAATTTGTTCGGAATAGATACCAATACATTTCAATGGGATAAAACTTTATTTGACAATTTTACAGTGGATCCTGTATTAGGATTTGATTTAAATGATCCATTTTTCATTTCAAACCCAGAAGGAGGTATACCAAACGATTATTTTGGAAACAATCGACTTAGTGATGGAAGCATTTCTCGTGGCTCAATAGAAGCTATGACTAGCACTGAAAATGTTAATGACACCAAAAAAACCTTAAAACGACAACGATAAACATCATATCACCAACAACTTTGGAAAACCTGGGTTTTTTATCTTTTAATTTATTTTATTGTTTTTTATATTTATTAGAAATAGGGGGTTTCCCCCTAAATTATGTTTTTTTTTCTTTGAGACATTCGTTTTTTACCTTTTTCCTTCCCTTCACACACTATAGACATATTGTATAATTCTTTTTGTTTTCTTTTCCCTTTTGATTTTTTTTAGCTTCTAAAGTAGTGACGAATGAAACGTGATAATAATATTCCTATGATTATTGATTATTTATTTAAAAACTTCATTAAAATTTTTTCTATTATTATTATTTTTATTGTTAACAATGACTGGTTTATGGTTATTCTCCTTTGTATTATGTACATATTGACCCAACAACAAACTCAAAGTTTCCAAATCAAATTTATTGAACTTTCCTGAACCTATTAAATTTTCCAAATATTTCTGTAGAGTAGTAATTAATGAAATATTATCAGAATTGTAATTTAATTTGGATTTTAAAGAACCATCAACCAATTTTCTAACAAGTTCTAAAGTTACAGGGAAAGATTTTTTTTTATCATTTAAAACACTTAGCTTGGAGTATACTTTAACAAAATTCCATATAGTTTCCCCATTGAATTGTAAATTTATCAAATTTACCCTTTTCACAAATTCAAATACATATAATTTTAATATCTTGGAATTGGAAATAATATCAGGATTTATTGAACCTAGGGAAAAAATCTTAATAGATTCCTCCGCAGTTTCACCAAGATATGTTTTCAAAAATTCAAAAAGTTGTTGTTGAGACTTGACTGATAATTTTTCATCTCGAGATGCATATATGTCTATTAATTTTTGGAATAAAGTAATATAATACTCAATCAAATGAACCCAAATTACTGGATCTTTATCGATCAACGAAGACCTTAGTTTAAAAGGTGGATAAGCAACAATAGGAATATCACGAAATATTACACCCTGATCACCATTCATTTCAGAAGATATAACCGACTATGAGCAAATCTTACTAAACCTAACTAGTAATGAACAATACTCATCCAAGATTAATTAAAACAATAAAGGAATTAAAAGAAAGAAAAAAAAAAAATTAAAGTTCTCAAGAATCAAAATTTTTGTACAAACCTCAAAAAAAAACCTGCCAAAAACTATCAATAAGAACAAAGATATCAATGAAATCCAACTACCTTAGACCAATTCTCATTCTTATTTATTTGTTAATTAACGTTGGCTTTAACTAGATGATCTGTCTGTTATTAATCCAAATAACAAAAAAAAAAAATTGCCTTCAGCCAGATTCGAACTGACGATCTCCTCATTACTAGTGAGGTGCCTTACCAACTTGGCCATAAAGGCTATTAATTTTTAGCGAAACTGATGATACTTATTTCACGTCTTTAGAGCATAGGATCCACAACTCTTGCCAATACAATTTTGTTATCCATTTACATGTTTGAAAAAAAAATTTTACCTTCTGC
Source organism: Pachysolen tannophilus NRRL Y-2460 (assembly GCA_001661245.1). Classification (NCBI taxonomy): domain Eukaryota; kingdom Fungi; phylum Ascomycota; class Pichiomycetes; order Alaninales; family Pachysolenaceae; genus Pachysolen; species Pachysolen tannophilus. The sequence continues at coordinate 1,239,274 of KV454012.1, forward strand.
TTCTTATGAATTTTCTGGAAGATTTGTTAACGGAAAATGGTTTGAGATGCTAGAAGTGTTGTATAATAAGGGTACAGGTGTTCATTCGAAACAGGTTTTCGAGATTGAAGTGATTTCAATATTATCATTACCCGTGGCCCAATTAAGTAAAGTGATTACCACAGATTTAAGAATTGATAATTATTTAATGTTAATAAGACTTTATCCGCTTTTATGTAAAATTGTACTCTCCAAGAATTATCGATCGTTGAATCCAGGTTTGGAACAAAGGTTACCATTTTTATCTAAGGAAGGAAGGAAATTGAAGCTGCTGCCAATCTTCGATACAAGTCATATTCAAATGGTGAGTGATTTGTTTCCACAGTTAAATACTTTGCAGATTAAAAAATTATTAGTTGATTGTGATAATAATATTGAAGTCGTCACTAATAAATTATTAGAAATGAGCGAGGAAAAGATACTGAACTTGGAAGAATATAAAGAAATTCAAAATCCTTACTCCTCATCAAATAAGAGAACTGTATTTGATGGCGATGAAATATCGCAATTGAAATTGGACGACTCAAGAGTTTATCTTGGTAAAAAGAATAAAATTGTTCATCCTACTGGTGATTTAGATAAAACTTCTGCTGCTGATTTGAAAAAGAAAACTTTAACTGCAGCATTAAGATTACTATATGAATCAGACGAAGATGAACCTGATGATACTTACTTGGATCAAGAAAAGACATTTGGAGAGGCTCAATCAGCAGGAAAGAAACTTGAAATTGACTTGGAAAATGAAGAGTTAGAAGAAGAATTAGAGGATAGATCTTCTACTGTCAAGAAAATACCAACTAACCAAATGGATATGATTGAGCATAGACTATTCGCAGTTTTCAAGAAATCTCCTGAATTATTTGAGAAATCTGCAAGAAAATCGAAAAATAGGCAATTAATGAAGCAAGAAACAGGTTGGACTGATGAACAGATTGAGGGTTGGTACAGAATGTTATTTAAATCACCAAAGCGTTTTAAATTATTAGATGAGTATTATAATTTTGGAGGTGGTCCAAATGGTATTGGAAATCCGAACAGAGGTACTTTGAAACCTAGCAGTTACAGGAAATCAAGGCGCGAAGAAGAAGAAGAAAAAGAGGAAGAAGAATCTAACACGGAGGATGATGACAAAAGTACTACAGAAAGTAATAAGAATAACAGGTTTAATAATAATGGTAATAAGCATGAGCTGAAAATTATTTCTAATGTTAAAAAGGGAGATACGGATAATAGCAAGGAAGATGGTAAATCAAACGTTTCTGAGAAAAGTTCGAAGATCAAGCGTGCTAGAGATAATAAAAATAAGGCTAAAAAGGCTAATCATAATAGAAAACTGGGCCATGATAGAAAAATGGCTCAAGGGTTTTCGTAGATAATTAACTATCTTTTTTTTTTTTTTTTTTTTTGTGGTGTTTATGTATACTTATTTTATAAAGGCTGTAAATATAGAACTTAATCATTTTATTTATTTCTATTAAATTTTTTTTTGGAGATTCATCTCCTTTTCTTATTGCTTCTTGTGTTCTTTTCTGTTTTTGCTTCTAATTCGTTCCACAAGGCTTCTTCTTCTTCTTTTTCTTGAGCTTCAGTATATACTCTTTTTTTCTTACGTTCATTTTTATCTTTTGTTGTAGTTTCTTCTTCTTCCATATCTTGCTCATCATCTAACATCATTACACAACTTATTTGTGAACCAATATAAATTTTAGCTATTTGTTCTCTTGAATCTAAATCAAATACTCTAACATATCTATCTAAACCACCTGTAACTAATAAATTCCCTTCGAGGTAAGAGTTCAATGACTGTATGGAACCAACAGCTCCTTTGTATTTACCAATTAATTTCCCATTGGAGATATCAAATTTTGCTGTAGTTACATGAGTATCTGAACAAATAATTTCATTTGGATTATCTGTTCGTGAAAGTGTTAACAAAGGTTTTTCTGAAACTTTGAAATCAGCTATTGGTTTCCTACCATGTGAAGTATCATATTTTCTAATTTGTCCATATCTTGTAGCTGTTATCAACTTATAAGTATCACCAGTTACTGTTATATCTATGAACATTATTTTCGAAATCCAAATTGGTACTCGAAGATCTAATTTATCATTTTTAACATTTTTACCTTGAAATATTATTTTTAATTCAAATTCACTATCATCATTTTTTTTAGGTATTAAAGAGATGATCTTCAAATCATTTTCTTGACCACCATATGCAAAGATATTCTTCTGTAAAGGATGAGCAATAAAAGCACAAACAGGACTTTTCACTGAATAATTTTTTTGTTTTTTATTCAAATCTTCAGGATCTATTATAGTTATTTTCCCACCTTGCGTGCATGAATAAATTAAACCAAACGATTCAAATAAACTAATGAAAACATCTTCTTTATTAGCAAAGCAACCCACAAATTCTTTAACAACCAAATAATCCTCAACTTCTTTATCCCCCTGAACTGAATTATCATAAAAACAAATCTTACCATCCGATCTTGCACATATTATATAATTTTGATAAATGATAAAGTTTTGGATTTTACATAAACGAGTTTCCACACAATGTGTTTTAATTGAATCAGGTTGAGTAGCTTTCTGAGAAGAAGTATCAGTACCCCTCTTACATATAATCTCCTTCAAAGACCCAGAGTCATCTGCTGCTGCCAATATCCTCATCTCCAACTGATTTTCTTCAAATTGATAAAAAACTGATATACTACTACTACTACTCTTTCATCTAGAGCTCCAGATAGTACCACACAAAAAATTTTTACTCATTGCATGAAAACTTTTCATTAAAAAATTACACGACTTTAAACTCATTGAATAATACCACAAAACTGTTGTGTTGATAATTGATTTTAGTTTTTCAGCGGGACAATAAGATGGGAGTTTTTTAAATGGCAATGGCAATGGTCTAGGATTAACAGAAAAACATTTCTTTCTTTCTTTCTTTTTGGTGCTGCTATTTTCTAAATATAAATGGTGGTGGTTCACGACTTAGATCCATAAAATCAAAACAGCCTTTTGATCTTGCTCGTATGGCGCAGTGGTAGCGCAGCAGATTGCAAATCTGTTGGTCCTTAGTTCGAATCTGAGTGCGAGCTTGAGAAAAAAATTTTTTTTTCATTTTATTTTTCACTTAGAATTTTGCTGTGGGTGTTATAGCTCAGAATTTGTATGGGTGTAACTTCTACAACTATGTATGTGTTAATGTTTTGGAGTGAGTTTGTAGTTGTAATATTTAGCATTAAAATATAGATCTATATTGAAGGCACATAAAGAACTGAAGATTATAAAAAAGTTGGTTTGAAGCAAAAATGAAAAAAATAAAAAAAGAAAAAAAAGAATTATATAGGCATTTTTATATATATATATATATATATATATATTAGTTTTTTTTTTTCTATAATAACACTTCTTAGTACAATGGTTGAGTGGACCTAAATTAGTTTTAACGCTAATCGCTCATATCTGCATCCCAATCATCATCATCATTGGCATTTATTAACATCAAGTTTTCACTATCATCAATTTTTTGCCAGACACCCAAGTATTGATATTCATCTATACAATTATCGAAATTATTTTTGGTAAAACCTCTTGAAATGACTCTTTCTCTTATAGAATTCAAATTTAAAATTTTGTGTCCATTTTCTGATCTTCTTGTGCTTAAATATAAATCTTTAATGATGTGATAAATTTTATTTATTGGAGAATTATCATCTTTATCCTTAGAATCATCTTCGTATAAAGATGATTTAGAAACTTGTATTAATCTTAATGCTTCATCAACATCATCCATTAGTACTGTATTATCAAATCTAATTCTTGCTAATGCTTGTGACATTCTAATAATACCTAATAAGGTTCTTGGAGTTGTATGGCTGAATGCTTTCTTGGAATTTTCGTTAAATTTTGAATCTTTTCTCATCTTTATATAAGATGAAATAATATAATCACTTACATCTTTGGTGATTACAGGTCTAAATTTCCTAGCATAAGAGATATATTGTCTAATTGTTGAAGATTCTAATGGTTCAAATCCCATATCTGGTTGCCTGTTATGCATATGCACATAGGCAACATGCTGAGCTAATCTCTCATCATCTTCTCTAGAAGGACTATCCAACATTAAAAACAATATATCAAATCTGGATAATAATGCTGCAGGAAGATTAATATTTTCAATTGGGGATAATCTAGGATTATATCTACCATATAAAGGATTTGCAGCTGCTAAAATTGATGTTCTAGCATTTAAAGTCGTAGTAATACCTGCTTTGGAAATAGAAATCGTTTGTTGTTCCATAACTTCATGAATAGCTGTTCTATCTCCATCTTCCATCTTATCAAATTCATCGATACAACAGATACCATTATCTGCCAATACTAATGCTCCACCTTCTAAAACCATTTCATCAGTTATTGGATCTCTCATGACAGCAGCAGTTAAACCAACACCAGAAGAACCTTTACCAGTTGTATAAACGGCTCTAGGAGCCAATTTGGAAATAGATTTTAATAATTGCGATTTGGCCACACCGGGATCTCCCATAAGACAAACATTTATATCACCTCTAATTCTCATACCATCACCAATTTCTTTTGTAACACCTCCAACTAATAATAATAAGAGTGCTTTCTTAACATCTTCATGTCCAAAAATTTCAGGAGCAATCGACCTAGCTAATTTACTGTAAACATCACCTTCTGCTCTTAATTTTTCAATAAGTGTTTCAATTTCAGGTGTAATACCTAAATTTTCATATTTTTTTTTATGTTGTCTAACATATTGAGCTTCAAGGTAAGTTTCAGTTAATAAACCAGCTCTAAGAGCTCTAAACCCCGTATAAGGAGCTGGTAAAAAGATTCCAGCAACATCAACTATATCACCTGGACTCATAGATCTAACTAAATCTCCATTAACATGAATTGTTAATGTTCTTGGAATGTGTCCAACAGGTACCTGATCAGCCAATTCTTGAATTTTTACATCTTGGAAAGCACTAAATTTTGAAGCTCTGGTACTCATAAATAATTTTCCCTTTGATTGATTTTCTTGACATTGAGGTGAAGTACATTCTACTAATGGAGTGAAAGTTCTAGATGAAACTTCTTGAAAAATTTCATAACCACATTTATCACAAGTATAAGCATTAACCAAGACAGAAGGTTTAACATCTGAAACTCTAGTGACAATACCTCTAACAGTTATTAATTGACCAACATAACTACCTTTAACTTCTCTAACAGCCAATGCTTTACCTCTTCCTCTATATATATCAGATAATGGTCTAAAATATAAACAATATCTTCTAGTTAATTTTGGAGGAAACAAGTTATCATTTTTATTTTGTTGAGAATTTGTATTACTATTTTCACCAGCCTCACCACTACCACCACCACCAAGGGCTAAATCATCTTGTCTTGCTTCTTGTTCTAATCTAATATTTCTCAATCTTCTTTGATGTAATATAACATCCAACACGTCATCTTTATAACTAACATCAACTGTAGGTTCAGGCATTATCTGGTCAACGACTTCACTAAATAAATTTATATAGTGGAAAGTATTTTTAACTATATTATCAACTATTGAAGTCTTATTATTTTGACTAAAATCACCCTGGCTTAAACTAGCCGCAGTCTCATAGGCTTTAATATCATCCAAATCAATATATAAAGTTGACAATTCTCTATTACTAACTTTTTGTAATAAATTCATATATTTGGGACCATTGGACATAATATCATTTTCATTTCCCATAGTGACATCTTGATCCATCTGATCATTAGTTGCTTCTTCATCGCGTGTACTACTTCCTTTCTTAAAATGTAATAAGAAATCCTCAATACTATCCTTTATATCATTATAGTTGATATTAATCTGAACCGAAGGTAAAATAGAAGTTGTAGTAGCCATGGTCAAAATCACCTATTTACCAGGTTATATCCTTTTTTTTTCTTTCTTCCTCTCTCAAGTAAAACACTGAATTTAACACAAAATACAATATTTTGAAAAAGACCAACACTAATAAACAAGATAAAAGATGAATGAAATGAAAAATGAAAGATAAATCTTTTTTTTTTCCTTACTTTTCACTTTGCTAAACCGTTAATATTATAGGTTTTGAAACATAAAAAAGGTTGAAATATTTTTGTACAGGAAGAAACGCGCCGCGTAAAAATACTAATTAATTTTCCTTTTTAGGAAATACCATTAAATTTCATACATTTTTCGTGTCGCATAGTAAAGTAAGAAGATACAATACAATACAATATGATATGATATGATATTATATGATATTATATGATATTATATGAATATTTAACATTATATACAGTTACACATTTCTTTTCGTTTACTTGAATTCTTCTTTTAAAACCCAACCTTTTCTATTAGAGTTCCAATCACAGATTGACTTTAACATCGACCGAACAATGTACATATCTTGTTTATTTTTCAATGTTAGTTTCAAATGGGTTAATATTTCGTAAGAAGAAGATATTTCTCCTTCTTTTTTAGTAGATAAGTAATCACGAATTCTTGAAATAAAATCGTTTTTATCGATATTGGTGAAAATAGAATTTTCTGCCAAGGCGAGTTCTTCGGTATTATTATTATTATTATTATTATTATTATTATTAACAGAAAAATCTGAACTTGAACCAGAATATTCTCTAATCATTGGTGAAGGTGCTCTACTCGCCAAAGGCGTTTTACGTCCAAAAATCTTTGAAGTTTCACTTTCCCTTTTTTCCTCCAATTCTTTCTTGGCCTTGATATTTTGTAATATGGAACTTGAAGACAACGATGATACGTTTGAACGGTAATTCGGATTGTTGGTTGATCTTCCAGCAGTACCAAATTTACCAGTAAAAGTTGGTGTACCTACTTTTGCCCTTCTAATTTGTTTTCTAGAATCCCTCAACATTTTTGAAGCAGCTTCTGCAATCCTAGTAGCTTCTCTTTCAATCAATAAGGTCTCTGGTCTTGAAGAATCCATGATTGAGTCATGCAGCAATGCACTATGAACTCCTGATGAGCTAAATAGATCTTCCATTAATCTTTCATCATCTTCCCTCTTAGTCTTGTTCTCAGTAGGGTCTCCTTGAAGTTTTTCTAAACCAGATACTCCAGTTATTTGAGCCACTTGAATAAAATCATCTTCATCCTTATTTGAATTTTCATTTATTGTTTTCCGATCTCTAACCAATTTTCTCGAAATTCTTTGCTTGTCTCCTTCAAAATTAACCTCAGTTCCATTAAACATATCACCAGTTTCAGTTCCTCTTTCATTTTGATCTCCTAAGGTAAATAAATCATGCAAGTCATTCATTTTGAAAAAACGTCTTTGCTTAGGATCTTTCAATATCTTATTTGTTAAAAATTGCTTGAAAATTTGCCGATGATAAATCTTTTCTTCAATCGAACCAGCAATCATTAATCGATAAATAGTAACATCTTTTTTCTGACCCAATCTCCATGCTCTTTCTCTAGCTTGAACATCAGTAGAAGGATTCCAATCAGGATCATAAATTATGACTCGGTTAGCACCTGTTAAGTTGACACCTAAACCGCCAACCCTGGTAGTTAATAAAAATATATTTATATTGGAATCTTCGTTAAATCTATCAACTAAAGACTGTCTAACACCAATTGGTGTTGTACCATCCATTCTCAAATACAGAAATTTTTCATTCTCATCATTTTTTGATATGTTCAAAGTATTTATAAATTTTTCTAATATATCTAACATTTGTCTAGTTTGACTAAATATCAAAATCTTACTTGACTCTTTCCTCCAAACTTCAATCAATGTTTTCACAACTTGCATCTTACCAGATTTAGCAGCGGAACCAAAATTAGTAAGCCGTTTACTCTTATCCTTACCAAACTCTACCAAATCAGGATGATTACAAATTTTCCTTAAAATATCAACACCATGTAAGACCTTTCTCTTACCTTCTAAAACGGAGGCCATCTCTTCAGAATGTAAGAAGTTTTCATACAAATTTTGTTGGTATTTTGTCAACTTACAAAACAAAACCATTTCATTTTTAGCAGGCAAATCTTTTGCAACATCCGCTTTCACCCTTCTCAATAAATACGGAGAAATCAAATCTCTTAAAATTACAGCACATTTATAACCAGCTTGAACTTGAACATTAGTAGCATTTGCGTATCCACCTATATTAATTGGTATCGAAAATTGCAGCTGAAATACGGGTAATGTTCCTAATCTTCCTGGAAATATAAAATCAAATAAACTCCATAACTCAACCAAATTATTCTGAATTGGTGTTCCAGATAAAATAACTCTATTATGTGATTTAAGTTGTTTGCAAGTTAAAGAAATATCACTATTTGGATTTCTGATTTTATGCCCTTCATCTAGAACAACATATCCCCATCTTTGAGGCAAAATATGTTTTGCATAAATACGCAAACCAACATAAGTTGTTATCAAAACATGACCTTTTTCAACAACTCTGTCAACTATTTCTTTAGCATTCATTTGAGAATTTTTGGAATTGATAGATTTCCCTTCTTCAAAGTCTTCTATTTCCAACATTTTTTCTAAATATTCATCATCTTCAACTATTTTTTTAGCACTCATACCTGTACCTATCGAATGCAAAATCATTGTTCTTAAAGGAGGCCACCATCTATGAAATTCATTGCACCACTGAGTTAATACTGTTGCTGGGCATACAATTAAAATTGGCTTGTTCAATTTCCCACTATAATGTAATCCTGCTAAAAATGAGATCACTTGAATCGTCTTTCCTAACCCCATTTCATCACCTATTATACCTCCAGTTTTTTGGGAATATAATTCCCATAGCCATTGTACCCCAGTTTTTTGATAATCAAATAGAGATGGATAAATATCACCGGGCACTTTAAATTCGCCATTTAAGACAGCATCTGGTATTGTTGGGTGAGGTTTAAACCATTCCTCTGTAATTTGATCTACTGGTTCTTCTGGGTGTTTTTTTAATCTTAAAGCAGAACGTCTTGACACCCAGTCATTCAATCGTCTCTGATAAAAATTTTCATCCCCATCATCTATATTTCTATATTCTTCGTCAAATGACAATTTTTGGGATTTTTCAATTTTTGCCATCTTTTTCGATGATTTTCTTGTATTACTAGAAGTGGTTTCAATTTTAAAATCAGATAATTCAAAATCTTCATCATCATTATCATCCTCATCCTCCCCTTCTTCCTCGATTGAACTCCGTTTTCTTTTTTTACTCAATTTTTTTGGCAACTCATCTGTTAGATCATCTTCATCATTATAATGATAATCGTCGTCACGCTCATCATCTGCAGCCTTCTCTTCCAGCTCATCACCTAAACCAGGAGACCTTAAAATTTGATGATCCATATGACCATTATTTGCAGTTTGTTCTTCGGTAAAAGCATTAAAAGTACCAAACGCCGTAGTTTTACCTGTTCTTATTAAAAATTCTTTCCTTGTCTCTGATGGTAATTGTACCAGAGAAACATCTTGTGAAGAATTAGCTCTTTCAGATAACGCCACTTGAGTTGTAATTTTTCTTTTATTAATTCTATCCTGAATTTCTTTCAAATCTTTCACAATCAGAGCTAAATCTTCATCTTGTAACCAACGAATATCTTTTCTAATATTTTCTTTTTCAGAAATTCTTGTCTTTGGATCGTTTAATTTTGTTCTTAAATTATCAATTCTTTTCAACAATTTGTCATAACTATCAGAAGTCTTTTTCAATCTCTTTTGATCCAATTCATCATCTTTTAATAACATTTGTTTATCTGCATCTTCAGCAACTTTCCTTTCTAAAGAATCTTGCTCTACAAGTCTTACTCCTAACGATTGTAGAGCGCTACTAGGACCTTCTAATATTTCTTCTTCTTCTTCTTCATTACCTTGATGATTATCGTTTTCTTCATTTTGATCATGAGAGGAACTCAGTCCTTGTTCATCACCTATATCATTTGATTTACTATAAATACCACTCTCTGACATCTAAGGCTAGATTGAAATTCAACAACTCATTGAAATTAAGAAAATTATATCAATCAAATCCTAATAAATTAAGAAATTTATCACTTTTAGTTAATTATACTTGATGCGCAATAAAGAAAGATTTTTGCTTACTAAAAAATTCATTTAAGTCACAGTTTAACACAATGCAAAAAAAACCACACCACTCACACCACTCACACCACAAAGCAAACACCCTAAACCACCTACACCACCTACACCACGTTTTACACCACCTACACCACTAACATTACATCTTACACCACTAACACCACTCTCTGCGCCACCCTATTTAGGGTACTTCCTACACCACTTCCTACACCACCCTGAACCCATCTCACAGACGGCAGCCTGGGATGCGAAAACTCGCAGTTAACAAAAAGAAGATGACTATCAACTATGAAGTCACAAGCTTCTCGATGAAACGATGGACCATAAATATAGATGAGAAACTTAATCTAATATTTGTTCTAGCCGCTTCCTCTGAGAACTAGCGTGATAGCCTTGCATTCATATTGTAATTTCTGCTGTTGAGTTGGTTCGTTTGTGTGAGAAAGGAGATAAATTAACTCCGAAAGAGAAAATATCATCATTTACTAAATCCGTTTTATTTATTATTTTTTTTTTTTTTTTTTGTATTTTGTTTTTTATTTTCATTTGTTTACTAAAAGTGTGAATTTGTAAATGCCATGGTTTATGAGTCACTGGGAGTAGGTGCTTCTCAAGCCTCTGCTGAGAATGATGTTGATGTTGATGTTGATGCTAAGGCAAATATTAATGCTTCGAAACGTCGGAGAATATCTAGGGCCTGTGATTTATGCAGAGATAAAAAGATAAAATGCGATGGTCAAACACCATGTTCTACATGTATTTCTTTGAAGAAAAAATGTTCATATAATTATGTGCGAAAAAGAAAACTTCGTAAACAAAATAGAGCTGAGACTAGTCTTTTCCTGAGGCTGAGCAATAATAGTGATGAAGGTGGTAAAGGTAAAGCTAAAGAAACAGGTGCTGATAATCTCAATAGTGATGTTAATGTGAATAGAGATATACTGGAACACTCTTGTACTTCATTAGAGGCTAGATTGAAGAATTTAGAGACCATGGTTGAAGGTATATATGAAATATTGGACAAACATCTAGTCAAGAAAAATGAGGAGAAATTGGAGTCTTTATGTATGGATACAGATACTTTATCGATTAAAGCTAGGGAAGGTGAACGTGTTGGTGATTTTGCCTCTGTAACTAACTTGAATTCTGCTTTATCGAAATCTGTTCTTAAATTAATTGAAAGTAAACTCTCTGGTGAGTCAATATTAAAAGTAATCGACTCCCTATACCAAAGGATGAATGAAGAAGAGAATAAACTTAATGCTTTAGTTGATCCTACAAGACAAGAAGGTTTTAGACCACTTCCACCAAGACAAATTTCACAATTTTTATTAAATACCGTCTTTTCGACACCTTTAACATGCTCAACTATTATTGACAGAGAAAATATTCAGCGACTTGCAGATATTTATTATCAAAATGGCTACAAAGAATTATGTTGTTCTGATTTGGTCTTGTTAGATATTACAATCTTACTTGGAGCATTAATCATTCTAGGCGATTATGATAAGGCTGTAAAAAACTGTAATGGTCGTAAAGAAGTTGAAAACATTGTTGTTAACGAACTGTTGAATATAAAATTGAGTAATTTGTTAATATACAGAGAAGAATATTTGGAAAATGCTCTTTTTTATTTTCAACAATTATTTACACTGTATGAAGGAATGAATACCATTTATTCATTACTGATACTTTGTGCAGTTTCAATTACAAGATTGTCTGTTAACACAAGTTACATGTTAGTTTCAACAGTAGTGAGAGTTGCGCAACATCTGGGATTACATAGAAAGGAATCATATATTGGGTTGTCAGAGGCAGAACTTAAAAGACGGTTACATGTGTGGTGGTATTGTTATTCATTTGATATAAATTGTTGTATTAGGACGGGAAATCCCCCAGTTATTCAAGATAACGATATATCTTCCCATGGACCAGATTACTTGATGTGGTTGTTCATGAAACCATTTTTCAAGAAACACCCTGAATTTGAATTCAAGAGTTCAAAAGAAAAGGATAAGATTGATTCATTAGATGTCTTTATTTATGCCCTTCACGATAAGTTTGGCTTTACAAATGCTGTGGATTATTACAGATTTAAATTTGCAAAAATTCAATCTAAAACACATCGTAAATTATTTGCTGAAAACTCATTAGCAGGTCAAACTTCAGATTCTGTTTTTAACATAGTATTGGAACTAAATAAAGAATTGGATGATTGGGTAAAATCAATGCCGCAGGAATTCAGACCAAATAGAACCATAAATCTTGATATTTTTGAATCTAATAGAGTAGCACGTTCCAAATTAATGGCAATTCATTTTTTATACTACTTGTATGTTATGGTTATTAATAGAGTTTCTTTACTACTGAAGAACTCAAGGAGGAAGCTGCTGGTTTTACATTCAATCAATTTACATTTGACGGCATCCAGACGGATTTTAAATCTTAGTTCTATGATAGTTGAAGATCATGACAAAATATTCCAAAGTGTATTTTTACCAATATCAGGATTTGGTGTATTACTTCGTCACTGCATTCAGCATCCGTCAAAATCGGAAAATCCAGGAATAGTAGATGATATAAATTTGTTGATCACAAGTTCTATGAATCTTTTCCAAAAAACTAGAGCTTTAGAAAACTGTGAATTTTTAAGAACTTCAAGATTTGAAATCTTGGGTATGATTTCGAGATGCTTTATAAAGATTGCGATATTTGTGTATGACAATAATAATGAAGACAAATTTGTGTTGAATGAGGAGTCAACTAAATATTTACAACCAGTACATGAAATGATCGATTCACTCAAGACCAGTGAAGATCAATCTGCAAATGAAAAAAAATGTTTGAACCATCCTTCAAGTTCATATAGCATGTATTCTTCGCAAGATCAAAATTCACTGCATTATAACAGCGAGCCATCAAATTCATCTTTTACAAATATAAAAGAAAACACTAATATTCTTGAAAATGGATTCACCGATTTGTTGGGAAATAATAATTTAGATAATTTGAATAACAATCAATCACCTGGAACAAATCTGCAACCACAGAGATGTTTTCTGGATAGTAATCTTTTGGATCCTTTGTTGTCTTTCAATATGGGAATGTATTCTGATTTTTTATTGGACCTGCAAAATGCCTCGGTACTCAACTTTGATGATACAAATATAGCTCACAACATGAATGATTATTTATTTTGTGGTGGTTCCGTACCGTTACAACTGGATCAGCAGCAACTGCAGGAGGAATCCAACGAGGGACAGTCTACTGTGAACGGGTTAGGTTTTCCAAAACTCTATAGAAGTGACACTAATAAAGACTAAGGTATACCACCATTATTTATTTGCCTTTTAGCAAACAACTTTTTTCATGTTCAAAGTTAATTTGAAATTTGTAATTTGTAATTTTATAATTTGAATCAAGTATTAAATTTTCAATAACAACTAGATAAACAGTGATGAAAACTGGAAAAAAAAAATACAATCCTAATTGTACCTGTTCATATCTTAATAAAGACCTTCAAAATAATAAATCTATAATCTTACACGAGTCGAATCTTTAGTCATATATCATCTATTTGTTCACCTTTATGTCTTTACCTAAATAAATGATAATGTATTTAACTACATAAAGCAGTGAAAAAAATAATTATTTATATATAGAAATTTTTTTGAAATTTTTCAGATCTCATCGATTTTTTTAATTTGATCAATTATCTTTGAAGAATGACTTTGGAACAGGGTATAGCATGCGATTTGGAATCGAATAGAGTCCAAGAATTGGAAGATTTGTTACCGAAAGTTCAATCCAAGATAATTGAATTTGTTAAAAGTGCCGAGTTGGATGAAAATAATGAGTTGAAGCCAACAATAGGACCAACTTTTAATAGTCCAGAAGATTTAAAAGAGCTTTTAAAATTGGATAGATTTGATTATTACAAAGGCCAAAGAGGGGGTTCGCAAACTGGGCTTATGGAAATGGTTGATAGTCTTTTGCAAAATTCAGTTAACACATGGCATCCAGGGTTTTTAGATAAATTGTATGCATCTACAAATCCTATTGGTATTATATCTGATTTATTGTTGTCAACTTTAAATACAAATTCACATGTTTTCACAGTTTCACCTGCTTTGACCTTGATTGAAAAATTTGTATCACATGAGTATGCTAAGAAGTTTGGTTTTACTGATAAAGAATCAGGTGGGTTGACATTTAACGGAGGTTCATGGTCTAATGTAACTTCTCTTCATATTGCTAGAAGTATATTATTCCCACAAACTAAATTATTGGGTAATGGTGATCGTAAATTTGCCATTTATACTTCTTTACATTCACATTATAGTATTGAGAAATCATGTATATTGTTAGGAATGGGAAGTGAATCTGTTTTCAAAATCAATATCAATTCAAGATCAGAAATGGATGTTGATCACCTTGAAAAGACAATTGCAAAATCAATAGAAGATGGGTTCACTCCTTTATATGTTAATGCTACTGCTGGTACTACGGTTTTTGGATCATTTGATCCTTTTGAAGATATTGCTAAGGTTGCAAAGAAGTATAATATTTGGTTTCATGTTGATGCTTCATGGGGTGGTAATGTTATTTTTTCTAATATTCATAAACACAAATTAAAGGGTTCTAATTTAGCAGATTCAATAACTTCTAATCCACATAAGATGCTTGGAGTTCCAACAACTTGTTCCTTTTTATTGTTACCGAATAAGTCGATTTTCCAAAAATCTAACTCTTTAGCTGCACCATATTTGTTCCATAACAATAATTCAGAGACTGAAAATTTCGATCTTGCTGATGGTACCATGGGATGTGGGAGAAGAGCTGATAGCTTAAAATTTTACCTCAGTTGGTTATACTATGGGGAATCTGGTTTTGCCAAAAGAATTGATCATGCTTTTGAAATTGCAAATTATTTTGCAACAAAGATTTCCAAATTACCAAACTTTGAATTAATTAGTGATCTACCTTTACCTTGTCTACAAGTTTGTTTTTATTTTAAACCTATTGAAAATTTATCAAAGCTGGAAAATACTGATTTAACAAGACGTATTGCTAAAAAACTATATCAAAACGGTAAATTTTTAATTGATTATTCACCAAATCCTAATCAACTCAAAGACAAAGGAGAATTTTTCAGAGTTGTTTTCAATACTCCAAGTTTAACCAGTGGAATAGTTGATGATTTAATAAATGAAATAATCGTTATTGGGAAAGATTTATACAAGTAAAATAACATTAAAAAATTTTTATACATACAAATAGATATATATTTCTTTTAGAAGAAACCAAGTAAATAGAATTAATCAAAAATAAGAAAAAAAAAACCCAATCTCATTTCTCAATAGAACTATTCAAATTCTCTAATTTCTTCATCTCTTCAAAAGGATCAAAATTACCTGTTGATAATTTTTCATATTGTTCATCATATTTACCAGTACTTAAAGCACCATTACCTCTAATTCTCTTCTTAGGATCAACAATACCTCTTTTACATTCTAAAAAAGTCTTTAACTGAGCTTTACACAATTCTGGTAAATCTTTACTCAATTTAGGATTCTCAATACATTCTTTTGGTTTATTTCTCTCTATTAACACACATGGAGATCTCTGAAGACAAATTGCAACTTGTTTTAATTGATCTTTACAACTAATTAAAAGAGTTAGAACATTATCTTCTTATAATCCAATTTGCAAAACTTGAAAACATAAACTTACCTCGCAACCATATTACCACAACCAATACAAATATGCCTATTATCACTAACTATTTCAAACTTATACCTATATTGTATCTATTCAATATCAACTGTAAAAGATAAAGATATTTTTGATTTTGATTTTGGTTTTTTCTTTTTTTTTTACTAGTATTTTTCGAATAAATAATTATATTTTATACCAAAAGATTAAAGCAAATCTTTTTACAAAGAACAAAAGATATATTGAATCAAAAGATGTTATAATATGACTATAAACTTCTTGCCGGGGAATCCAGAATCTAGTTTAACAAGTGTGTGTTATGCAAATTGGCATAGTTTAGATATATTGTCGTATTGTTCAGGTAATAATTTGATAATTATCATTAAGAACTTTCAATTTTTACAAACTATATATTTGGATGCCGATTGTTCATGTTGTGATATTAATAAACATAATGGTAAAATTGCCATTACAGTTGCAGATAAGGTATTTATTTATAGACCAGATGTTCAAAATTATTTTGATTTTAAGTTTAATGGTAATGGGAAAAATTTAGGTTTGTTGAATGTTAGATGGGAGTTGGAGATGACCATTATAAATGATCTTGACCATTCTAAGATCAATTGTATAAATTGGTCTGCAAATTGTGACTTGAAGAATAGTGAAGATAGTGATGATGAGGATGATTCTAAAACGAGAAAAGATGCTCCGGAAGAATTTAATACAGAGACAAATTCTGAATTAATAGTTGGATCTGATAAGTCTTTATCTTTTTGGAGACTTTTTTATAAAAATAAATCTTCTCCAACGAATAAAAAATTACATCCAAAATTGTTGTGGTTTAAAGAGCAACCTTCACCTATTTATTTGGTAAAAATTTCTCCTGATTCAGGTTTAATAGCGAGTTGTGGGAAATTTGATAAATTAGTTAAAATTTGGAAAAGACTTTCATTTGGTATTGAAAATGCAGAATTTGATTTAAATTATTTAAAACATTCCCATTTTATAACAAACTTTAGATGGAAACTAACAAATGATGATTCAACAGATTTGCCCAAGGATCAAAGTGAAATTTCAAATAGTGTATATTCTTCATTAAGTACACCAAGTTTATCGAGTACGAATTCAAAAGAAGTCAATACCTTATATACATTAACTACAGACTCAATAGTAAGAATATGGTCATCTTTTGAACTTGATAATAAACATTTTACACAATTCAATGGTGCATTAGATTTATTTGAAAATGGCGGTAGAGAATTTTGTACAAGTGGTTCAAATAAAACAACTGAAGACTTTAGATTTTTTGCAGTAATGGATAATTCGGTTGTTAATTTTTGCCTTAATAAGATGATAGATAATCTTATAGTAGAACAGGAACAACTTTTAAGGAATGGTAAAAATTTTTCATCAAGAAGGGGAAGCGGTAGCAGCATAACTTCATATTTGCAAGATAAAGAATTAAAATTAACCAAACTATTAAATCAATCAATAGAATTATGTTTTGTGATTGATAAAGCGGGTTCAGTCCTTTTATACCTGATTGAAAATTTATCCATTAATCCACCAAAGTTGGCCAAGATAATAAAATTAAATAAAGAAAATAATATCAATGACTTAAGTTTAGGCCCAAACTGCTTCCCAAAACATGCTAAATATCTATCTTTCCAAGATTTTGTCATATCAAGTCATTATAATTCTGTAACAGAAGAAACCGATAATTATATCAATCTCATAGTTCATGATTTGGAGAAAGGATCTATTAGACATATTGAATTTACACTTAATGAAATATTCGATTCTATGTTTACTGTGAATGATACATCAGACAATAATTCTGCCTTCAGTGATTCCACCGTTAATAGTTTTCTAAGTAATTCCCATAGAAATGGAAATGGTTATTATCTTTCCCGCAATCAAAATAATTATAAAACTGAACATAATCGCGATTTTATTGGCACTTTACAACACAAATTTACAGGTCACAACAAGTCAATTAAAAGGTTGATTAGATCAAATGATGGTTCATCGCTTTTATCACTAACAAGATTTTCTGAAAGTTTTTTATGGTGTCCTATTAAATTAGGTAATACAAAAAGATCAAAGCATCATTCTTCCAAACATAAATCTCATCATTTACAATGTAATGATGCAATTAGCGGGAATACTTTAAGTCGTAAATCAGTTATTAAGACTTCTCTGCCCATTTTGGATGCTATAATATTAAATAAAAATGGTCATTACGTTATTTCTTTGATTGAAAATGAAATCATATTATGGAACTGCATAGCAAAAAAAAAAAAATAGCTGAAAAAGTGGCTTCTTTAGTTACAAATATTAATTATAAACCTTTGAGTTTTATATTACTCCCCGAGGTTTCAAATAATACTAAAAACATTTACCATGTCGTTTCAATATACTCCAAAAAAGAAATCAAATCTTGGGAAATCGAAATAGGAGACTCGCATAAAGCTACCGCTATACGCAATTTTGAAATTGACAGCTTACCTTCTGAACAAGAAGATATATTGAGAATTTCACCCATTGATCCAGTCGGTTGGAATAATACTATTGATTATGAAGATTCAAACCTATATAAATATGATATAAAATCTTCAATTCAGAGACCTGTGTTATCAATAATTGATAATAAGGGGAACTTGAGAATCTACTCGATGAATATAGTTGGAGGAAATAGAATAGAGTGGATATTGAAAAGCTTGACAAGAACTAATATTAAAAATTGTAAGTTTTTCAGAGGATCAACTTTAAACAAAATCGCAGTAGTTGATGAATCATCTAAAAAATTGTTCATTTGGGACTCAATGACAAAACTTTTGGAATATGAAGAAGAATTTGATCTGATTATCCAAGATTTGGATTGGACTTGCACAAATACTGACTTTAGATCGATATTAGCTGTTGGCTTTCAATCACGTGTGTTATTGTATACACAGCTAAGATATGACTATACCAATGAATCACCATCTTACGGTCCTATTAGATCAATTGATGTATCTGAGCTGACTTCACATAATATTGGAGATTCTATTTGGTTAGAAGATGGTACCTTAGTTATTGGTTCTGGGAATCAATTTTTTGTTATCGATAAGTCAATTGATGTTTCCAAAGATTTCTTATCACAAAGAGCAATTGGTTCTAAACAGATTATAAGTGATGATATTTTTTCTTTATGTTCTGTTTTAAATGGTCCTTTACCTATTTTTCATCCTCAGTTTTTAATTCAATCATTGTTTTTAGAAAAACATGAAATTGTCAAAAAAATTTTAGTTTTATTAAATGAAAAGCTAAGGTCTGTCGAATTAGACCCTGATGGTGATATCTTAACAGATATAAATAGTACATTAGGTATTGATATTGATAAGCTTACTATTGAATTTAGTGATAATAATGATATCAGTGATAGTGGTTTTCAAAACCATAAATTGAAAAAACAAAACTATCAGTCTTTGTTTATTGATGGTAAAAATGATGGTGAAGATCATAAAATTTTTGATAAAAACTTGGCATTTTCTTTAATTGAAAAATTACAAAAAATGAAATTACCATTTTTAACAAGACATCAACAGATTACATTAGTTTCTGTAATAGAAACTGTATTAGACATTGATATTAATTACAAAAAAATTTTGGATAGTAATGGGTTAAGGTATTATTTAGGTATGAAATTATTTCAATTAAATGCAACAAAAATTAAAAATGATCATTCTTTAATTTCAATTAGAGATATCAATTTTGCTTTACATAGTGGGAATAAGGATATTTTATTAAATATTGTAAATGAAATATCACATTTTGAACTTAATTGGTTAACAACGAAAAAATTAGGTTTAGTTTATTGGTTATCAAATGGTAAATTGGTTGAAATTTTTGAAAAAATTGCTAAATTTGAATTTTTAAAATCTTCTGAAAGATTTAAAGATCCTTCAAAATGTTCAATTTTTTATTTGGCATTAAAGAAAAAGCAAATTTTAATTGGATTATGGAAAACAGCCACTGGTCATCCTGAACAACAAAAAATGGTTAAATTTTTAAGTAATGATTTTAAAGAAAGAAGATGGAAAACTGCTGCTTCTAAAAATGCATTTGCCTTGATGGGTAAACATCGTTATATTGAAGCTGCATGTTTTTTCCTTTTGGGAGATTCTTTAAAAGATTGCTGTAATGTTTTAATAAGACAAGTTAAAGATTTACAATTAGCAATTGGTGTTTCTAGGTGTTATGAAGGGAACGATGAAGGAGCCGTTTTCAAAGATATTTTAACATCTTATCTTTTACCGATTTCAATTCGTGATAACGATCGTTGGCTTAGAAGCCTTATCTATCATATGCTTGGGCAAAGAGAAAATTCAATTCAATGTTTAATCAGTGACGAAGAAGAAGTAGAAGAAGAAATAGAAGAAGAAAATGATGATGATGAAGAAGAAGAAGAACATACATCTTTGAGAAAATCATTTTTAGAGTATGATCCAGTATTAATTGTATTATACAAGAATTTAAGACTACAAGGAGTCTCATCACCAAATGAATATAAATTCATTTTAAAGATAATTTCAATCTACAATAGAATGGGTTGTGATCTACTATCTCTATATATTGTGAAAAATTGGAAATTCAAATACGATTTTATGGGCCAAAGTAACAACAACAACCTTAAAAAAATTTCTTCACATACTTTCCAAACACCGTCTACAACCGTTCCAAATAATTCAACCAATACAACTCCATCAAATCAAGAACAAAAAATCGGTAGTGGCTTTGAAAAGAAAAAATTTGTGGAACCTCCTTCTTCTTTGGAGTTTGACATGGGTGCATTTGAATTTTAGATTAAAAAAAAAAAAAAAAAGAAATAAGAACGTGCGTTTACGAGAGAAATATGTATATAATATATATATATATATATATTTATAAATGGCTGGTGTGTATAGTCATGTAGATAGAGAAGTAACATTGAAACAAAAACAAAATCTCATCTTTTGCTCAATCATTAAGGGCTCATTCGTTTACGTCATGTAATATATAATTAATTAATCCGTTTCCCCAATGTGGGTTTAATTGAAAAGAATTAAAAAAAACCCCTTTCGTGCAGTTTCGTACAGATGAACTGTAATTCCCGAATGTTTGTATATGCAGTTGAGGTTATTTTCTGTTTCTCCGCCTAAATTCCCGCCTTTAAAAAAAATTCCCGCCCCTAAAAATTCCCGCTCTTGGTTCCCGTTGATGTTCCCGCTTTGGTTCCGTTAAAATTCGGCTCAAGTTTTGCCTTTGGTTCCGCCTTGGGGTCCGCCCCTGGGTTCCTTCCGCCTTTTACCTTAAAAGGAGAATATTATTTTTACGCTCCGTATAGTTGGCCGGCTGCAAAGAACGAATAAACGAGGCATCCAAACAACACAACGAGTTAGTTATTATTTATTAATTACTAAGAGATTTGTAATTGATCAGTCAGTCAAGTCTTTTTTTTTTTTTAGTTTGAATTTTCTTTTTTAAAAAAAAAAAGTAAAAAAAAAAGTAAATTCTAATATTTAGAGAGTTTGTGTTGTACGGTAGTGGTTAGTTAACTCTGCATTTAATTTAATTAGTGTGTGGTTTTTGGTGGTTTGGCTTACCCCAGCAATTTTATATTTCATCATTATCGTACTTGAAGATATTTATATAAATTAGACTTTTGCTGAAAAGTTAGACCTTTTCTATTTTGGGCAATTGTTCCCTTTTATAAGTGTTAACAGATTAACTGTTTGATTTGCTTTCTAGAAGATCATTTTTAATTTGAACCAGTCCATCATTTAAGTAAAATATATATATATATATATATATATATATTCTCGATAATCATAAGGGATTAGTATATTGTTGTTTAATATTTGTACTGTGTTAAAATTTGATTTTCATTTTATTGGTTTTGTTGTGAAATATAATTTACATGTTACCTTGAGCAATAATGTCATTTTAGATTTTAAAGATAAGATAACCAATTCACTAAGAAGGAATTTTAATTGAAAGATTCTTGTTTATTATAAATATATTTTCAATTATCAAAAATCAATATTATTATTATCAGCAGGTTTTTTTTTTATGTGAGATGCTGCCTTATAATTTTCGAAATTTCAAATTACAATCCCTTATAAAGGATTTAATAGTATTTAATTCTCCGTGGTTAATGATTCTTATGGTTAAAGATTTATTAAATTATTTTAGTCTGCATAAAAAGAGTAAGTTTTAAGAGTTTAATAGTTTTTCAGTTTTCTTCTTCATTAAGAGAATCATTCATGGATTTTTACTAACAGTTTTTGTAAATGGGTGAAGCATCAGTTGTTGGCTTTTCTGGTATATTAACACGATTGATCTCGCATGGTTGGTTATCCAACATTATTGGGTTGATCCTGTAAGTTTTTATCAAATTAAAAAATTAATACTTATAAAAGTCTTACTCCTTATTAATAAAGATTACTAACTTTTCCTTTTTTTAGTTTATCTGCTTATATTGGAGCTGCTTTGTTTATTGTTATTTACTTGATAATTTTTTACTCAATGTGCTTATACCAATCTGTTGGCCAAAAATGGATTGTTGTTAAAAAATTTATAGACCAATTGCTCTGAGTTTAAAAAGAGTTTGCTAATTTTTTTTTTTTTTCTTTTCAAAAAAAGTTGATTTGTATTGCTTGTAATGAACTTTTCATTTTAGTTCTTTTTCTCTTTCTAGACTCGTTGATTTCACTTTTTTTTTTTATTATTATTATTATTCAATTATATATGTATCTTACCCAGATAGAATTTTGAAATTGGTAAAGCCAAAATAAAAAAAAAAAAAAAAAAAAAAAAAAAAATTAAGTTAAATAGTTTTAACAGAGTTCCCAACTTATATTATGATATTAAATTATTATTATTTTATTCTTGAACTTTCCCACATTTTTTCTAAACTTTTTTTGAAAACACAAACATTATGATCGATTATTGATAATTGAGTTTTAACATTATCATCAATTTCCTTTTGAGATAAATTTGAAGTATCACCATTATCAATTCTAACTAAAGCTACTAATGCTAAACCTCTTATCATTTGATGTAAATATAAAATTGTTCCATTTTTCAATTTTGAAATACATTTTATTGGTTTATTATTTTTATCTTCTAATAATAATTTTTCCAGTCCAGTTTCATATAAACCATCTAAATCTATTGTAACATCAATAAATTCTGCACAAACTTCATAAGTTTGAATATCAACTGGAGAAGAATCTGTTGCAACATAAATTTTAGAATTTATATCAAAAAGAAAAATTTTTTCAAATTTATTATATTGTATAAGTAAATCTAATAAATTTTCTAATGCTGGAAGTTCAAAAATTAATTTTTGAATTATTCTTGAAAAAGCTTCATAAATTGAATGATCAAAAATTGAAGTTAAATAAAATGAAACTTGAACACCTTCTAATCCTAAATCTAATAATTCATCTCCAACTCTTTGCATAATATCTCTTTGTGTATCCATTCTAAAATCTTCAGATAATCCATCAATTTTATGAATTAATACTTCAATATGTATTTTTGGATTTATTCTATAAGCATATTCAACAATCATAGAAACATTAGTCAAAGCATTTAAATATTCATCTTGAGAATCAATAACATAAACTAATGCACCAATTGATGAAAATAATTTTTCAGAATCATAAAAATTTGAAGGTTCAAAAAAATTTAATTGTCCAGGAAGTTCCATAACTGCAAGATCAATTAAAGATTTAAATTCTTCCTTTGTAGGTTTTGAAGTACTTTCCAAATATAACGTATCCAATGGCTGCATATTATGGAAAACAACTTTACAAATAGATGATTTCCCACATCGCCTTAACCCCATCAATAAAATAGTAGCTTTATTATCTTTATTTATAAGATCGCTTGCTGATTGCATTAACTGATTACTTTGATCCATCTTTTAACCCAAAAAAACAAAAACCAAAAAAACAAAGAATAAAGAAAAAGAATTAAATATGATGAATATTTCAAAATAATTTAATTTATTAAAGTATATACCAGCTGTTATAAATTAACTAAATTAAAATATAATATATATATATATAAACTACATTGGTATTATTGATATTGACCTTTAAGTTTTTTCTTTTTCTTTTTTGCCTGTTTTTCATATTACATTTTTCTATCTGAAGACATATAAATTTCCGCCTAAATTTTCCCCCGTCCAACCGCCCAAAGTTTTAGCGGGAACTTCCCGCCCAAAAAAAACTATTGACACGTGCATTTACTTTAAAAGTTGGCAGATACGTTTTGTCACTTTTCTGTCACTTCTTGTCACTTTTTTTGTCACTTTTTTTTTGTGCATTTTCACATGCTCCGAAAATTAAAAAAATTTAAAAAAAAATACCCCGGAATTTGAAGGTGGTTTTAGTAGGTGAGTTTAGGCAGGCCTCGGCCGAGACCCCGAAGGAAGAACAAAACATATTTTTTTCTTTTTTTTTTTATCTAATCTTTCCGCCTGATTACAAGGGCCTGCCCGCCTAAATTCTCCTGCTCTGCCGAATATTATTAGTCAAATGTTGTTGAAAAAAAAAAGTGTAAGGGCTCTCTGCGGAGGCGAAGAGCAGGTAAATAGGCCGCAAAATAGGCAGAGACGGTGGATGTCCCAACAAAAGATAATATTATATTTCAATTAGATTTATATATATATAGTTGAAATGGGTACTTTACAATATTATTAATAAAAATTTAATAATCTATATATATTTGTTGGTTATTTTATAAATTGAAATTTGAGTTATGAATGTGAGGATGGAATTAGAAAAAGGTGAAGATTTTAAAAGTGATTGTGAAATCAAGCATTCAATTGGTAAAACTTATGATGATGAGATATTTGATATACCAGAGACTTTTGATATGATTAGGTCATTATTTGATCCTACGGTGAATAAACTGATTACTGATTATTTAATTATTATGTCATTAATTGTGAATTGTTTAATTTTTTATTATAATTATAAAAATGATCATATGAATTATAATAAAATTATTTTCATTTGTCTTTATATATTTTGGAGACTTTCATATAATCTTGGATTAGGTTATTTACTTTATAAACAATCAAATGAAAATTCTTTAACTATTTGGTTTAAAAATTATTTAAATAATTCAAAAATTATTAATCGTATCTTAAAGAAGAAAATAGGTTTTTATTTAAAGGAAAAAGAAGTTCCAATAGCATTTAAAACATGGTTAATTTTTAGAAATTTAGTTGATTTAATATTGATGAATGATTTTACTACATATATGTTATTAGTTTTATCATGTTCTTCATCATCAATTGATTTAAATAATCCAATTTTGACATTAATAAGATGGTCTTTAGGAATTTTTTGTTTCATATTTAATTTAATTGTTAAATTAAATGCACATAAAATTGTTAAAGATTATGCATGGTATTGGGGAGATTTTTTTTATAGATTAGCTGATAATAAAGAATTAATCTTTGATGGTGTATTTGATTTGGCTCCACATCCAATGTATTCTATTGGTTATGCTGGTTATTATGGATTTGCACTTATGACAAAGAGTTATACAATTTTATTCATATCTATTTTTGGTCATATTTGTCAACTTTTATTTTTGAAAATTGTAGAAACTCCTCATATTGAAAAAATTTATGGTGACCCTTCTGCTGGTGATAGTTCAAATCATCAATTTATTATGAAAAGAGATGATGATGTATTCGATGGTGATAAACCTTTGTTAATTTTTAATAATTTCAAAATTATTAGATCAACTGATTGGTTAACTTTAATTATGTCATTCTTATTATTATTAATAGGTATTTCTATATGGCTGGAAACTCCCTTGTATTGGTTAACTTTATTAATAACTATGGGCTCAAATTTAATTATTATTTCCATATTATATTTCCAAAGTAATTTTAAATCATTTACCTTAATGAACTTAAAAGCTAATGAAGGAATTATTGAATTAAATAGTACAGAAGATATTGAAATTTCAGCTTTTAAAAATTGGTCAATCTTGTACAATAATTTGATTGTTATCAAATATACATCAATTTTTGCATTAGCTTTAAGAAAATTAATAGATGGCAAATTGTTTAAAGATAATTATTGGGTCCCATTAAGAATTTCAATATGTATTGTATTTATTATGTCTCAATATTTGATGAATCAAGGAATAATTGATTCAATTGGAAAATTTGGTTGGTTCTACGGTGATTTCTTTATGATATCTTCAATTACAAAACATAAATATGTTAATAAGACATTATCAAGATCTGGAATTTATCATTTTTTAAATCAACCTGAAAGAATTAGTTCCTTATTGACTATTTATGGTCTAGCAATTTTATTCAACTCTTCTCAATTTTTAATCATTTCAATCATGTGGACTTTTTCAAATATAATCTTGTTGAGCTTTATTGAAAGACAACATATGATCAAAATTTATGGTGAAAGCAACGTTCTCCAAAAATCAGGTGTTTCTAAATCTTTAAAGCAGTTATTCATTCCAAAACCTGTTCAAGGTAAAATTGATCATATTGGTGGATCTATGGATAAAATTATTGATGATACATCTAAGATTGTTAATGAATTTATCAGGACTAGAAAATTTAGTAATGAGAATTTAGTAGATCCAAATCAAGATCATTTCAAATTGATCAGAAGTAATTCTCATTCAAAATTGACTATTATCAGAGATAATTATAAAGCTAATTCCTCCCCAGAAGATGCAATTCTTGAAGAAAATGAAGATGAAGAAGAAGCATTGTTAGAAGAGGATAAATCAAAATCGACTGTTGTGGAGCTACTAAATTATTCAAAAGATACACAAAATTTAACTTATTATTATAATATAGGTGATCCAATAAGACTGAGTTGGAAATCACCTACAAATACTTCCAAGTCTTGGATCGGTTTATATAAGATATTATCAACTTCTAAATCAAGATTGACTACGTTGATTTCTTCATCAAACTACTGGGTGGGTTTGCATAAAGATGGATATGATGAAGAATTTAGGAAAAAATTTGTTATTGAGGAGAATAAAGACAATGGAATTATTGAATTTTCTGGAAATTTATTATATCATGAACCTGGTATTTATGAGTTGAGATATTATAATGATCTGTCACATGATGTTGGATATATCACTGAGCCTTTTGAAATAAGAATACCAAAATTGGTTATTCCTAAGGCCGATGCGGATATTCCACATTTCAACAATCAATTGTTAAATAAAATATTCAACAAATTAATTGTAAACCCTGAAAAAAAGCTAAAAGATATAAATGATTCCTTGAATTATAAAAATGCCATCAATGATAAGAAATTCTTGGGGAAATTAGTCCAAACTCTTTCTTCAAGTATTGATTATAAAATAAGCGTAAACTTAATTTTAAAATCTAAAAATTTAAATGATTTGGGCTCAAAGATAATTGAAATTAAAAAACTAGTTGATGGCTTAACCAACGATAATATTTAACGAAGTTCAGAAAAGCTTTTGCATTTTGTTATATATCTTATTTGTTATAGAGATCAGAATTTTATATAGTGTTAAATTAATTCTAAAAAAAAAAAAAAAAAATACTATTATTATTCTAATGATTCTATTAAGTAGAAATTGATATTCTTTCTAATTTCCTTTGACATATCATTACACCTTTCAATCAATTTTTCCAATACATCATCTTCTAAAGTATCATTTCCTTCACACCAAAAACCAACAATTTCATCATTCCTACTATTCATAAAGCTAACCACTAAATCTAATTTTCCTTCTTCAACAACTTCATTAGTAATATCTTTATCTTTATCTTTACACTTTGGGTCCATAATTATATGATTATTCGATTTTAAATATCTCAAATTTCCACTGGTTATCAAGTCTTTAGATTCTATTTGAGCATCTACCATTGCTAATGAACAACAATGTACAACATCGTTAACTAAGTTTAATAAATTTGTATCCACCGATAAAATCTTAATAAAAATATCGATTGACGATTTTGGATAATTTTCAAGATATATACAACTCAAGAAACAACTTTCAATATATGATGATATTTTTTGTTCAATATTAGACAAATTTAATTTCCCATTATAATTTGTTATTAGGCTAGTTGAAGATGTTAAACGGGAAATGGAATCATTCGGTTGGCTCAAATACGGTAAAAATCTACATTCCGTCGAAAGAATGGCCTTATCTATAAATGAACCCCTTATAGGTCTCGGTCCATAAATAGATACTTGAATTATCGTATTACCAACCTCTATATATGCAGATCCATCACAATTCTTAACCAAGCCTGTATTTATGAACATCTTACTTATCTCATCATCTGGTTTTGCTTGAATTTTCTTCGATTTTTTTTCTTTTACATCGCTAAAGACTATTGGACTAGCATTTGCCGGACCTAATAATCTTCTCCTATCTTGAACATTCATTTTAATTACCGTAATTTACTATATTATATATATAAGATTGTTTCTTTTCTTCTCTATCTATGCAAAAAATTTTATTATTTATTTTTCATTTTAATTTTTGTTGTAATCTACAAACGACTTTTTTTTTCACTTTTTTTTCACTTTTTTTTTCCCAAAAAACACCATTTTATTCTTCAATTGTCTCTAACTCCTCCGGTGTATGGTAACCCAATTCCACTTTAGCTTCTTCCATCTGTTCATTAGAATTTTCCTTACTTGTTGTATAGATATCATCCCCATGGGTCTGCTCTTTGTAGTTGTCATCTTTTTTAACATGATTCATGACATGATCGTCACCAGCACTGGACGATGATGGTTCATCTCTTTCTTTATACATGGGGACATAATCAATTACATCGTCTGCGCTCACTTCACAGTTTGGAATAGGAGGGTGGCTTTCTAAATTTAATAATCTTTCTCTTTCTATTTCCAGTTTATCTGCTTCTTGATGAGCACGTAAAAACTCTCTGGAGTCGTGTGACCCAATTTTTCTTAAGGAATCATTGCAGTTATTGATATTAAGTACCGGTAACCCAGCCCCTATATTTGGATTCGATTCTTCGATGTTATAATTTGGTTCAGAAGGTAATAATGCTTCTTCTCTTTGCCTTATAAGTTCTTTTTCTGACAAGTTCGGTGGCTCCGAAGGTGACAAGCAGAAATATAAAGGATAATTATTACCATTTTGGGAGGTACTTGACTCAGTACCACGAGTATTGGCATTATTGGCATTATTGCCATTGCTATTATTACCACCATTACTGTTATTACCACCATTACCTATATCATTACCTATACCATTATGATGAGTATCGGCTCTGTCATAATAAGGATATTGCTCTATTGGAGGAGGTCTTATGTACTCTTGAGCATTGCCATTATTTTCAGCGTTTGAAGGTGACTCTGGATCATAATTTGGAGTAGAGTGATTACTACTTGAAAAAACCTCATTGGTACCATTTCCATTGCTAATACCAATACCATTACCATTACTAATATTACCGTTATGAATAGCCCTACTCTCTTCCTGTTGATTTACATGACGAATATGGGGAACATGCTTTTTCCTATAGGTACCAATAATAACTTCCGTATTCAACGTTAAAACATTTTTCATTCTTTTCAATTTATCAACATTGAAAATATTTGCTGGTACTATTTGGCTCTGATCTGTAGAATTTGAAAGTGGTATATTTTGGAGTAATCCATTATTTGTCATGATGTCACCATTGCCATTATTATTTTGACTATTAATATTATTAGTCCCATTATTACCCTTTATAACATTTTTCAATTGTCCAGAAGTACCACTATTGATATTTGTAGCACTGAACACTATATCGTCTAAGTTTTCATCATCACGAACTGCTTCAGATTGTTGATTAACAGATGATAGTGATTTATTATTCGACAAATTTGCTATGACTTCAATAAAATATTGAAATGATACCATATTACAACCAACAATTGTAGGGAAAACATCTGCAGGTATTCTTAAAGAGGAAGAAACTTCAGTTTTAAAAGTTGTTGGATCAACAAACAATGGTATTATAGTTTGAGACAAATCTTTTCTAAAATTTTGAACTGGACCATCTGGAGCAAAATCAACTTTACATATTCTTATCAAAGTTATTATTATACCACTGGTATTTTGGACACGTTTAATATGTTGAAGACTTATTTTTACTGGAATTAATTCACCTCTAAGATACCCTAAACTAGGTACTTCCACGCTTAATTTTATAATTGATTTACTAGGAGGAGACAGAGAACGTAGTCGTTGATTCTGTTGATGCTGTTGTTGCTGCTGCTGTTGTTGCTGTTGTTGATGTTGATGCTGGTGATGATGATGATGATGATGATTTGACTGTGGTGGCTGTGGTGGTGAGGATGGAACTGAGTATTGCGGTGTTAAGTGTGATGGTGATTGATGTTGTTGTGAAAGTTGAACTGGTGTTCCTGACAGTGATGAGGAAGGATCTAAAAGAGAATTATCATTATCATAATTTTTAGGTGAATCATTGGGTGTCATAATTTCAGGGGATGTTATGGATGTTCCTGAGGAATTTGCAGTTGATGTATTAGTGGATGGTACTTTAATTAATTTCTTATTTGGATATTTAACTACCAAAGTTTTAATTTTTGGTAAGGGTAAATTTGATACATTTATCGGTTGTACAATATTTAACAATTTTTCACATTTTAAAATAGATTTTGTATCAGGATCTTTTAAAAATTGTTGATGTTGTTCTAAACTATGATTTCCTATTGAAGCTCTTAATAAATAACTTATTGAACCTCTTTCAAAAGATATACTTGTATAAATATTTTTCAGTGGTAATTTAACAACAAATGGAAATCTATGTTCTCCTTTTGTCAATCCATTTTCAGGAATTTGAATGTCTTGCTCATCTTCAGTATCATTTCCATTAACATTTATATCATCATTACCATATATGCAAATTATATGATCAAATAAATCAGTTTTTCTAGTTCTAAACGATGAGCTAGAAATTGAACTTTTAACTTTAACATAACCCAATAAAGATAAAGTTATAATTACATTCATCAAATTTTTTTTTAAAACTAACACAACTTGACCACTTATTTCATCATTGGGAGTATATGATTTATGAGGATCATCCAATATTATATAAAAATCTTGAAATGAATTTAAATCTAGTCTCTTGACAACATTTGATCCCAATTTTCTAGTCCTCGAAGTTATCAATCTCGTTACTGCTTTCTTCATTTAGCGATTGAAAACAAAGAAGAAAATAACTTGTCAAACTCTTCAATTATGTAACTAACTGATTGACTTATTATTATTATTATTAATTTTATTATTCACCCGCAAAATAAAATAAAATTGAAAATAAAAAAAAGTTTGAATTATAGGTTTCCCCTGTTGATGAGGGAGTGAATCTTTTCAGTTCAGAGTTCAAAATAAAAATAAAAAAAAAAAAAAAAAAA
>KV454012.1:1271032-1285052 GCA_001661245.1 Pachysolen tannophilus NRRL Y-2460
AATTTTTTAAAAAAAAAAAAAAAAAAAAAAAAAGATATCAATAGTTTTTTTTATATCTTTTTATATTTGTTTTTATTTTAATTTTTATTTTAATTTTATTTTATTTTTTTTTTTTTTGGCCTTTCTTCCTTTCTTTCCTTTTGATAAAAGAAGTTATCTAATTTAACAAGCAATAAATTTCTTCTAATGACTTTTATTAAAACAATTTCCCGCAAAATGATATTACTATATTAAAAGTCTAAGCTTCATATGCAATTTAAAAGTATATATCCGTATCAGATCATTTGATTTTGTACGCACGACAGAAATTATTAATTATTATTTATAATTCTAACAGCGGTTAAATTTATATACATATATATGTATATATATAACAAACACCAATTAACTAAAACTACTAATCAATTGTTAATAAACTGTTAATTCAAAGTAATTAGGAAACCTAGATTATAAGTCTAATGATACAAACATAATTAAAAAAAATTTAACAAATAAAAAAAAATAAAAAGAAATAAAATAAAATAATTAAAAAAACTTTTTGTTTAAGAAGAAGAAAAAAACAAACAAAACAAAAAAAACATTTGTTTTAATATTAAAAATGTAAAATATTTTTGTTTTTGTTTTTTTTTGTTTTTTTTTTCTTAAAAAGCAGAAATATGTGTTTAAATATATATTTATGTATGTGAGTGTGCAAAGTTTTAGTTTTAATTTTCTTTTCTTTTAATTATTAGGAGGAACAAGATAAGATGAAATCAAAAAAAAAAAAAACAAATGAGCTTTTTTTTTTCTCTCTTTAAAAAGTTTTCTTTGTACCTCTAAATTCAGCGTTTAATGGAGCACGATTAGCGCCACTAGCAGCATTTCTATCTCTTCCACCTCTGTTACTAAAATTACCTCTTTGGCCACCTCTTGAATTACCGCCACCTCTTGGAGTACCACTACGGCTTTGATTTGGATCTCTTGGAGTTGAATAATCTAATCTAACGGCTCTTCCTTCGATATATTCACCATTTAAAGCTTCAAATGCAGCTTTTGATTCTTCTAAAGAAGAGAATTGAACATAACCAAAACCTTTTGGTTGTTCAGTATCTGGATGTGTTGGAATTCTAACACTAATAACTGAACCATATTGGCTAAAAGTTTCAAAAATATTATCCTTATTAGCATTAAAGGATAAATTACCCAAGAATAAAGTATCTGAAGGTTGAGATGGGGCATCTCCATATTTGTTTGCTCTATCAGCGGTTCTATTAACTGGAGTATGTGGTTTTGATGTTGACATATCCAAATTAATTGGTCTTCCATCAATTTCTTTACCTTGCATTTCAGCCAATGCTTTTTCAGCTGACGCCTTATTATCAAAATCAACATAACCATAACCACGAGATTTTCCTGTAGAACGTTCCATAATAACTCTAGCACCAGTGACTCCACCAACATGTTCAAATTCGTTCTTCAACCAATCGTCATCAATGTTCCAAGACAATCTACCAACAAACAAAGTGGCTGGTTCACCAGATTCTGAAGTTGAAGCTGAAGAATTCTTTGCCTTTTTGTTTGGAGTTTCAGGATTAGCATCAGATTTACGTTTATTAGAAACTTCTTTTTTTTCTTCTTTTGCTTCTGATTCTGATTCAGATTCGGAATCTGAAGAATCGGAAGAATCAGAAGAAGCAGTTGCAGATTCTACTTTCTTTGAATCTTTCAGTTCAGTTTCTTTCTCATCTGAATCTGAGTCTGAATCTGATGAGGAATCTGAGTCTGAGTCTGAGTCTGAGTCTGATGAAACCTTCTTCTTAGTTTCTTTCTTTGCATCATCTTTTTCCGATTCTGAATCTGATGAATCGGAATCCGACTCTGATTCTGATGATTCTGATTCTGAATCTGATTCAGACTTGGATTCTTTCTTTTCAACTTTTTCAGTTTTTTTCTCTTCTTCATCGTCCGATGAGGAATCTGAATCTGAATCTGATTCTGATTCTGATTCTGAATCCAGTTTCTTCTTTTCTTCCTTCTTTTCCTCCTCTGATTCTTCATCACTTGAATCCTCAGAGTCTGAGTCTGATTCTGAATCATCACTTGAAGATTCCTCTTCACTTGAAGAATCAGAAGATTCTTCTTCTTCAGATTCAACCTTTTTTTCTTCCTTCTTCACTGGCTTCGATTTCTTTACATCCTTAACAGATGAAACCTTCTTTGATGATTTCTTTTCCTTTACAGCTGATTTACCCATTGTCTACCTAAATACCAATTATAATTACTCTTGAACTACTATAGATAAAGTAATAAATTCTTTCTTTTACTTCTTATATATACAGATAGATTTAGAGATAATTTTTCACTTTTTACTGCACTTGCATAAAAAAAAATTTTTTTTTTTTTTTCTTTTTTTTTTTTTTCAGTTTAAAAAAAAAGAAAAAAAAAAACAAAAAATTTTCAGTAGTGTTTTGGAATATTAAATATCCAAAAAGGGAAGCTTGATTTAGGACAATAGGGTAAATGCATTAAAAGAAGAGCAAAGAATATAGATAGATAAAAAGTACCGCTTTTTAGTATGTAATTTAGACTTGGTTCAATTCTAGTTGAATCAATAGCTAATCTTCTACGTTTATTTAAGCGACTTTATGAAGGGTTAATCTTGATGATCTTAGGGTGTGCGTAACAATGTTTAGCTTCAAATAAAGTGAATTGTAATACGAATCCTTCCCCAAAAAATTGTTTAAATTGTTGTAAATGCATGCAGAATTTACGTATTAAAGATTATACATTTCATTTTTTCGTTTTTTTTTGGTGGAGAGTTTCAAATACTATTTGTATAACATCAACGAACCTTTTCTCTTTTTCTTAACTGAGAAAAAAAAACATTTCAAGAGTCTTTTGAATCTTTTTTTTGTTAGCAAGAATGCTCAAACTTTTCACTTTTCATTAACAACAAATCTGCTCTCGGTAGTGTTTCGGTAGTCAAAAAACGGCCCGATAAACTACAACCAAATTAAGAACAAATTGAAACCTCTTTCAAGATAAAGAGACTGACTATTTACTTAGTTAGTTATTAGCAACTAGATATAATATAGATCAATAAATGTTTTCTTCAAAATCATTTTACCAACAGGAGGAAGAACGCAAATTTAATCTAATTAAACTTCCTCTTTTACAATTAACTTTAGAGAATTTACCTTTTGCTGAATTTACAGTTGAATTAGAAGATGACAAATGGGAAACAGTGGCTGTAAGAATAAATTCTTTATTTCCTCAAGAGAATCTAACTTATAGTGGTCTCTATATGAAGGAAAAATATGAGAAATTATATAAAAATTTTATGGGTAATTATAAAGCTTTATTGATGGGACAAAGTCCAATTCCAATAATACTTGAAAATTTTTTCTTACAACAATCTGAAGAAGATTATTATCTTTATAATATTTTTAAATTGGTAGGTGTAATTATTATTTTTTGCTTATATATATATATATATATAAACTAACAATCTTTAAAGCAACATTATAATGTGCAAGTTATAGCCAAATTAGCACAAGATAATTTTGAAGAAGAAGCAAGAAGAAATTTCATTAAAAATAAAACTTTACTTTCAAGCAAAATTTATAAAAATAATGAAAATTATGAAAAAATGGGGAATACTGCATTAATATCAAAAATTGATTATTTACAAAATGAATTAGATAAAAAGGATAGAAAAATTGAACAATTAATACAAGAAAATAAAAATTTACAAATATTGGCACAAAATAATTTACAAGATTTAGATGTAAATAGTAAAAAATAATTAAATAAATAAATATTTTTATAATTTATATATAATTAAATGTGTATTTTATTCATAAAATCGAAAAAATTTGATTTTTGATTTATCTCTCTATTTAGAACCAGTACCAGCTTTTGGGGGAAACTCCGAAGATGAACCATCTGAATGGTTACAAGTACACCAATTTTCTTTAGAAACCTGAGACATAGCATATGGAATATGCTCACCACAACCAATCCAACTAACACCGTCTAAACCATAATTGTTAATATAATCCTGAAACCCAAAAAAAGATCTTAGAAAATACTACTTACTACAAACTGAACAAGGAGATGGCTTACACATGACTTCTTTTCTGCCTTTTTAAGTAAAAAAAAATAATGATTTTTTATAACAAAATAAGTTTTAACGTAAACTGAAATTTAAAGATATAATTAAATGTTGTATAGGTAAGATAGGATATACTCAAATCCGATTTCTATCTTTTTTTTTTTCTTTTTTTTAACTTCTACTGCCATCAGGGCAGTCACCGCAGCCGCCTTCAAAAAGAAGGAAAAAAAAATTTTTTTCTCTCCGAAAGAAAAAAAAAAATGACAATCGTGGGGTTCGAACCCACGCCTCCGAAGAGACCAGGACCTTAACCTGGCGCCTTAGACCACTCGGCCAGATTGCCACTAATTGTAGTAATATTGGTACTTCATAGTTAGTTAAGCGTTTACAGAAAAAAACTCCAATTTGACCTCAAACATATTCTTGAATACCAAATACTGTTTTTTAAAAAGATTTCCGTATTTTTTAGTTTTAGTTCTGTTTGATTGACAAATTCTTTTCATCTCTTTGTCTGAAGAAATTATTCCATACATTACTGGGCCTACCTGGAATGTACAATATAGGGCATTGCTTTCTTTTTCACTTAAATTTTACTGAATTTTTATCATTCTTGTAATTTGTATTTTTTCAAAATAATGATTTATCACAATTTAGTGATAAAACTAGATTAACGCAAATAACGCCGTATTGATCGTAAAGTGATAACTGACGTAGTCAAAATATTTCATAGCTAAATTATATTTATTTTTCTAAATGAATTAGTTTGTGATCAATAATTTCGCAGATAGTCCAAAATAAACACCGTTATCATATTGTCACAACTTAGAATTTTCCAAAAAAAAATTTGAATTTGCAGTGTTACTGCATATGGGTTTCATTACGTGCATCTTAGAATTCTTCATTTAATCATCAAAACAAAGTAAAAATTATAATTACAACAGTTGAAATGTACTTTTAAATAACGCACATAATTTAGACAATATAGGAAGTATCCATCAACAACACAGTTACTTGAAAAAAAAAAAAGAAAAAAAAAAACTAAAAGGATATCTCATATCCTACTGGAATAAAATCATTTTTGATTTTTAATTTTTGACATATGCGGAACTATGCCATGGAAATAATTATATTAGAATCAAGAAAGGGTACATTACTCCATTTTTTTTTATTTTTTATTTTTTTCTTTTCTCCATTTTGCTTAACAAAAAAAGTCTGACAGTATTCTTTCAACTGTTTATTCCGACTATTCAATTCGGTGCTTTATTTCGAGAAAAAAAATAGTGAGCCGCAAGTAATTAAGCATTTAATACCAAACATTATGCATGACAGTTGAAAATTATTAATTTATTTTCAACGTTTAAAATTTCAAAATTAGTGTATTAAATATATAATAAATTAGACAAGCCTGCATTATTGTTATACAAAAAGTATGCATGAATGCATATATGCAGACTAGTTCGTAAGTTGCATATCGCCATATGCAAAAAAGCCTTTAAATATTCCAAAAAATTGAGCAGTTTCCGGTCGGTTCTCTTTTTATTGGGTGACTTTAGGCATAGTTAATATGCGAATCTGTAAATTTTTCAAAATAAAAAAAAAAACAATAAAATTCTGTTCAACAGTTTCTAAGTTATATGTTAACCACTTGATAGATGAAAAATATATATATATATATATATATATAAAAGAAAAAAAAAAAGACTGATTTTTTTTGTTGTTTGGTTGAAGAGATTTTTTTTTATGGTTGGTAGTTATATTTTATAGTCAATTGATGGTCGATTTCTTCTCAAACATAGTCCAGTAACGTTGTCGGGTTAACTCAGTGGATTTTTTTTTTTAATTCTTAAATTTTTTGTTTATGGTATATATGTTATTTGGCAAATCAACAGTAGTTGCTACTTATTGTTGTAGTTAGTGATTTCAACACAAAGAGATCGGGATTAATAATTTCCACTCAAATCACTTTTAAGTGAAAAAAAAAAAAATAAAAAGAACTATGGTTACGAATTATTCACTATCAACAATGAATGCAGATTTCAAAGAAAATAGATCTGTTATATTGTCCAGAGATGAACTTAAGACTTCATTACATATAAACCCTGCTCCATATCGCATTTCTTCCTCAAGTTCGTTGTCTTCGTCACCAATAACTCCAATGACCCCCAATTCGAAATTTCAGTTTGTAAGTGGTGCGGGAGGTGTTGCAAAAGCTACCAAAAACCAATTATTTTCAACTTCATATTATGCTAATCGGGCTTCATCAGAAACTTCTGTTAATGAAAGTCATTACAATATCAATTTAACTTTAGCTCAAAAATTGAAAAGAAAATTTGCGCTTAAGAACCAATCTTCAAATTCACCTTATAGCGTTGATACTTCATCTGTTTCTTCTAGACGAAGGGCCAGTACTGCTTCAAGTTATCTTAGTCCAGATGAAACTTGTAACGGTAGTTTCAACCAAGGTAATTCTAATTCAATGGATAGCTCACCAATGCTATTTAACGATATGAATTTCGGTACAAATTCAAATTCAGATATAAGTGAAAATTATTTTGGTTATATTAATAATGGTAATAATAGTGGAAGAAAAAAATCACTGCCGCTGGTATTAATAGGTGATGCGAATAATGTTATAAATATGCAAAATACAGATATTCTATTAAGAAGTAATTATTTGGAATTGACAAAGACACATAGCAGCACGTCAAAGTCAGAAGATGGGTTAGGTTTTTCAGTTTGTGAAACAGATAGTTTATATAGTGCAAGTTCTGTTAATCAACAAATTGAGAAAAGTGAGATGAGTTTTGTGGATGAACAGGACTACAAAGATGAAGATTCTTCAAATGAAAAAGAAGATCTGAAATCTAGTAAAAGTGATGTTCAAGAAATTGAAGAAGAATTAGCGGAAGAAGTGGCTTTTGATATCTTGGAGAAAGTCCAATTTATCTCTTCGATTCACCCAGAAACTAGTACGGAAGTTGCATAAATGGCTTCTTTTTTTTTTTTTTTTTTTTTTATTGCTATCAGCTTGCTAAAGTTTTGAATTTAAAAGTTTTTTTTTTGTTTTGTTTTGTTTTGTTTGTTTGAATATTTTAGTTAAAGTACGGTTAATGAGGTTGTTTCTGTTTAGGAGTTTTTGGTTGGTTTTAAATTTTGCCGATAATTGGGTTGCTTGTTGTTGATTTACAAGCTAGATTAGTAGCTAATTTGAAGTAGTTGTGTCTTTTTTTTTTTTTTGGTTTTTTTTTTATCTTTTCTTATACTTTGTTTCTATCTTTTCTTCGAAAACACTAATAAATTTCAATTAATTTTTCATAGTTAAATAAAGTATTTAGTTTGAACCCCAAAATGCATTTAGTTTTGCCGTGGGGTTAAAGGCTGAATTAGAAAACTAACTATTTTTAATTTGCTTTTTAATATTACCACTAGGCAAAAAATTTTTTTTCTTATTTTCCGAGGTTAGAACGTAATATTTCAACTAAATTTGCTATCATTTCCATGACGAAGAGAAAATACAACTAGCCAACTATGAAATTGGCTTAGAATAGTCATTCTGGAAAAAAAATAAAAATAAAAAAATAAAATAAAAGAATATTTGAAAAATTTTTATAAACTATCAACTGAGCATTATTATTATTTCAAAAGATCTAGAATTATATTATAAAAATAAATATATCAAAGTAAATCATACAGGTGGTAACATAATAAGGAGATACTGGGATCTGTTTGCATATAACTTTATATCGAGGTGTAGTTATAGGCGAAAACTACTAAAAAAAAGGCGAGAAATTCTTGGGCAAATATACATAATTTAGTTTTGAAATACAACCAATACAATCAATACAACCAACGCAACTTCTCCAATATTATGAGGTTTTAATTTAATTCTATTGAAATTCATGCACTTTCGTTGACTCAGGGACTTATAATCTCATAATCTTTTCATAATCTCTCTTATAATCTTATGATCTAGCGATCTCACGATCTCTTCTATTGAAGATTATACAATACAATTCTATAAGATTATGAACTTTAAAGATTCTTTCAAATTTGCCCTTTTTTCCTACATTTTTTGCTGTAGGGTAAATAGGGCAGAAACACTAGGCAGACAAATTAGGCAAACAAATTAAGTTTAGGCAAACAAATTAGGTCAGCAAATTAGGTCGTGGCAAACCAAGCAAAAAAATATTAAAGAAAAAAAAAAAAAAGTCTAGCCACAAGCAAAAGGAGAAATTAGCCCAATTAGGAAATTAAAATTGCAGTATTTATGTCCAAAAGTAAAAAAATCGGTATTATACTTAACTATAGCAACTGCACGTAATAATTATATTATTGAAAAGTACTGTATATCTTTTTCTATGTGGACCATTTTTAAATATGAAGTTGTTCACATGTTAACAATAGCTTTGATCTTGTTTAAAATCCCTGAGGTTTTGTAGAAATTGCTATTATTTTGAAATTAATTATACAAAAAAAAAAAAATTTTTCACTTTTAATTGATTTTCTGTAAATCAAATCCAAATTGTAAAAAAAAAACTACATGACTAGGTTTAATGAAACCTTAGCTATTTGATAATTCGTCCTTGGCACCCAAGTATACTTTGAATAAAGCACTTGTTCCAGAAAGTACTCCAAACATGTAATATAGAGGTTTAGGTACTTTATGGTCTAAATGGAAGACATCAATGGTATCGAAACAAAAATCAAAACTTAATCTTGCAATATCTGCAAGTATTATAATTTTTTCCTTTTGTATGAGTTGTAATTCTAATTCTGGGGCAGTGGTTGTTATAATTTCTCTATTTCTTGATGGTGATGACCTTAAAGGTGATGAATTAATTGAGATGCTAGAGTTTGCGTTATGAGCCAGTCTTAAATTATTTAACATTTGTTTTGCTCTAAGTTTAATTTGTTGATTAAGTTTAATACTTGCTTCTTTTTCATTTAAATTTGATATTTTTACTAAATTTTTTTTCAATGATAATATTATATCATAATACCATGAAATACATTCATGTCTACCCATAAATTTTCTTAATTTTGGATCTGTTAATAGTCCTAATTTAAACAACAATAAAGTTTCATCAGTTAATCCATAATAAAAATCAATTATTTCTCCAAATCTTGTTTCGTTAAACCAATTTTCATAAATTTTTTGTAAACCCAATTTAAATCCATATTGATTAGTATAAATTAAATCATTTTTCAAATTTGAAAATATTTTTAAAAATCTTAATGGTGTCTTACCAAATCTTAATAACTGTCTATATATGGATAATCCTGATATAACTCCAGAAAATCTAGTTATATAAAAATTTGATAAAAATTTTAAAAATAAATTCGGTGATAAAAATAATAAACGTAAATTTGGTTTGTCCAAAATTATTGAAAGATTATCCTTAGATTGTTTTTGTAAAAATTTAGAAGCATATATTAACACTATTCTTAATGAATATAATAATACTTTAGCCGTCTTATCTTTCCCATCTAATCTACTCAATATTCTTAGCCAAATATCTATCCATGAAGTTGTCTCCTTACTAACAGCTTCGCTAGTAGCCTCACTAACACGACTCGATGTTAACCTTGGTGGTAAAAACAATTTTCCCTTTTCATCATCTGCTTCCTCCGACACCACAGATGAAGTTGAACTGGATAATGATGTTGGTGGAGATATTAATGAACTTTGCATATGTTTACCTTTTATAAATTTATTCTTTCCAATCTTATCTCCTTTCTGTGAAGTACTTATATGATCAACAAATACTCCTAAAGCACCAGCATCTGCTATATCGAAATCCAGAGAGTTTATAGTAGTCGCAGACATCTTAAAACAAGTTCATAGACAAACAAATAAATGATTCATTTTATATATTTCAATGTATTATTATTATTACTACACGTTAAATTTTTCAGATTTTTTATTTTTTTTTTTGCTCTTTTTGAGCGTGAAAAGAAAAAAAAAAGAAATTTCAAAAAATTATATACAAAAAGAGTTACAAGAAGAAAGCAAATGGATATAATTCTCAAGGTTTAAGGAACTTGTGGATTAATAATCCTGCAGCGACACTGACGTTCAAACTGTCAATTGACTCATCGATGTTGTCTCTGTTCAGTTCTAGTTCTACCACGTAATTACTTCTAGCTTTTAAACTGGTTCTAACACCTTCACCTTCACTACCTAAGACCAATATAGTTGGGTTTGAATGTAAGATTTGATTTAAATCATCTGTTGATACTAGGCGTCCATCTTTTTTATTCTTTGGTGTAGGAGCAGAGGTACTAATAAATTTCCAACCATTTTCTTGAGATTTATTGAAAAATTCCAAAGGTTTATTTACATTGTAAATTGGTAAAAATTCCATTGCACCTGATGAAGTTTTTGAAACTACTGGTGATAACGGTGAGCAATTTCTTTCAGAAGTTATTACAAAATCAACTCCGAGATAATAAGCTGTACGTAAAATTGCACCAACGTTATGTGGATCTGAGATTTCATCTAAATATAATCCAAATGCATGTTTAAAATTTTTAGTAATATTTGATCTTGCAATTTGATGGGTTTCAACAATTTCTGTATCAAAACCTTTGCTGAAAATAGAAAATTCTCCAGTTTCAGAATTTGATTCACCTAATTTAAAAATCTCATTTGCTAATAAAGGTTTTGTCTTTAATACATACCCATTATGAACATTATTATGTGTTAAAAGATTCAATTCATGTTTTGAATCAACAAATTTATAAGGACACTCTCTAAGTTTTGCCAACTCAACTATTTCATCATGTTTTTCCTTTGGATTATAAATTAATAATTCCAAAAAAGCTTCTCTTTTATTCAGTTTTAATGCAGCAATAACTGGTGAAGTACCAAAAACGTAATCATGCAATGGAGAAGGTTGCAATTTCCTAATTGCATCCATCTTTACAAACCCACCCCGGTCACCACGACCACCCCGGTCACCCTGGTCACCACGACTACCCCCATTATACTGCTGATACCTCTTCTTATCCTTTGCATGAACATGAGCATATTTCCTCTTATACCAACTCTCTTTATCCTCACCAGCTCTTTCCCAAGCTTTTGGTTTCCTATTCACAACTAAATTCTTTTCAATATTAACATTTTTCCCATTTCCAAAACCGCTCTTAAAAGGTGCCTTTATCTCGGCTCGTACAATACTAAATGTACCAAAACATCTCCTACACAAAACCATACTTCCTCACTCACTCAACACAAGAAAAAGAGAAGAAAAAGAGAAGAAAATTTCAATTAATGATGGTAAAGAAATTAATAGAAAAATTGGTAATATTTGGAAAATGACATCGTTTCCTGGTCGTGCAAAAAATGAGTGAAAAATTTTTTCTTTCTTTTTGCAATTTAAAAAAACTTGAAAAATTGCTAGTTATTATGGGAGTCAACTGTTAATGATAGATATTTAATAAAAATTATAGTTTTAAGATAATTGGAAGAATGGTACTGGGTCAAGAGACAGAACCCGAGAGAAGGTTTGCATCTGTTAAGAGGATAACTAATGAAACTAGGATTCAAATTGCTTTAAGTTTGGATGGTGGAGCGGTAACTGTGGAAGAATCTATTTTCAAAGACAAACAATATAATATTGAAAGTAGTCAAGATACTAAAGTTCAATCTATTTCTGTTAATACGGGCATAGGGTTTTTGGACCATATGCTTCATGCGCTTCTGAAGCATTCTGGGTGGTCGATAATAGTAGAGTGTATTGGTGATTTGCATATAGATGATCATCACTCTGCAGAAGATGTTGGGATTGCACTTGGTATATGTTTTAATAAAGCTTTAGGTCATGTTAAAGGAGTTAAGAGGTTTGGGAGTGGGTTTGCTCCCTTGGATGAAGCTTTGAGTAGAGCTGTTGTGGATTTGTCTAATAGGCCTTATGCTGTGATTGATTTAGGTTTGAAGAGGGAGAAAATTGGAGATTTATCATGTGAAATGATTCCTCATGTTTTAGAAAGTTTTGCACAAGGTGCAAAAATTACTATGCATGTTGATTGTTTAAGAGGTTTTAATGATCATCATAGAGCTGAGAGTGCTTTTAAAGCATTAGCTGTAGCCATTAAAGAAGCAACTTCAAGTAATGGTACAAATGATATTCCAAGTACTAAAGGTGTTTTATTTTAATATTTATTTTTTATTTTTCTATATACAATTGTAAATATTTATATATATATATATATATATGAATCATGTTTCTTTATTTAAAAGTTCCAAGATATTTTTAGCACTAATTTCAGTATTTTTAGAATCTCTTTCAAAATAATTTGGTCTTGAAGAATAACTATTATCATAGTTGACTTTAACACCATTTTTACTATCTACACCAGCAACTTCTAACCTTATAGCTCCATTTGATGATAAGACTGCTTTTTGAACACTTACTGGGATTTCTGCTTCTCTTAAATGTTTTCCTGGATTATTTGCAGCAATTTTTCCTAAAGAATTCATTGTTTGATGTGGTGCAGCAGCAACCAATCCTCCAACAGCTATTTGCCAATGACTTGGAACTGAAGAAATTAATCTTGCAGGTACAACAGAACCTTCACTAAATCCATTTGGAGAAGTTGTTAATTTCCCCTTTAATCTATAAGAAAATCCTCCTGTTCCTTTCATTATTGGGGTACCATTTATTTTATCAGTTGCTAAATTACAAATTGGTTTTTTAAGAGCTGGTGATTCTTCTTCTTTTAAAGAAAATATAAATTGAGTTATTTCATCATGTAATTCACAATCTAAACCTGATTTTATTCTTATTAATTTTTCTGGATTTTTATC
The DNA here is from genome assembly GCA_001661245.1 of Pachysolen tannophilus NRRL Y-2460. Taxonomy (NCBI): domain Eukaryota; kingdom Fungi; phylum Ascomycota; class Pichiomycetes; order Alaninales; family Pachysolenaceae; genus Pachysolen; species Pachysolen tannophilus. The sequence goes on from KV454012.1 coordinate 1,283,935, forward strand.
TGATAAAAATTTTAAAAAAGAACCTCGATAATTTTTTAAAATTTCTAATAATTCAATTTTTTTAGATGTTGGAGTTGATTCATCTAAATTTAAAACTTCAGAAATTTTACTAGTATTTAATTCTTCTTGATTTCTAGGTATATTTCTAGTATTACCAAAAAATAATGGATTTTTACCATTTCTTGTTTCTAATGGTATATTAAATTCTTGAAATCTTAATTTATTCCAATAAAATCCAGCTTCAGCTTCAAATTCAGTCATATGTTCAATAGTATCCAATTTATCAACAACAACATAACGCTTATTAACTTTTGATGGTAATTTGGATTTCAATCCAAAATCTTTACGATAAAATGATGCAGGCCCAGTTTCTATAATTTGTTGTGATGGATAAAGCTTTGATAATCTAACGGCGGTTAACGTATTCGAATCTTTAACTTGAGAAAGCCTAGATTTTCTCAACAACTTATTAAACGACATTTTTATCAATCAGTTGAAACACACTAAGACCACCACTTTCAAAACTTTCCACCAATCGTTATCGGCGTCCTTGTCCTTGTCCTTGTTGTCGTTGTGGTAATACTATTATTATAGAAAGAATTTTTTTTGAACATTGAATTTTTCTACTTTTTATTATTTTTTCCTTTTGTCTTTTTTGGCTGATTTTTAAACACTTTACCCGGACTTCCTCTTTCAGCACAATTGACATTTGAAAAACTACTTCTCTGTAAATTGGCGTTTATTGATATTGGGAACACTACTTTTGTAACAAATTTTTATTGATATTTGGAAAACTACTTTTTATAAATTAGATTTTGTTTGATATTTTATAAACTACTTTTTGTGAATTAGATTTTAGCTTTTTTTTAGGGGAAAAAAAACTGTGTAAAGATCAAATTTATATACATATAAATATATATATATATATATGGTAGAAGTAAAAGTAAATCCAAAACTCAAGCAGGATAGATAAAAAGACACAGAAACTAGTTCTCGAAAGCTAAGGAAAGAAAAATAGATAGATAAAAGCAACAACAATAACAAAAAAAAAAAAAAAAAAAAAAAGGGGAATGCTATGGTTAAAAATTTTTATCTAGTTTATTAAACTTAACCTCGGA
>KV454012.1:1285325-1328684 GCA_001661245.1 Pachysolen tannophilus NRRL Y-2460
AATAATAATAATAATAATAATAATAATAATATATATATATATATATATATNTNTNTNTNTNTNTNTNTNTNTTTTTTTTTTTTTTTACTTTTCAAGCCCACAAAGCAGTAAGTACTTCCCAACCTTTCAATTTTTTGTAAGGCGGTTCTGGGTTTTCACGAACATCTTTAAACAAAGAAGCTAAATCGACTTCACTTGGTTTCAAGAATTTTGTTTTCTTTAAAATCTTCCAGAAGAAATAAAGAATGAAAAATAATGGAATAATAAAATAATCTGTAAAGAAACTTGAAAAATCAAAATCTCCATGCATGAAATTTTCATAACCTGCAGTTAATAAGAAAATAACAGAGAAGAATAATGATATATAAGAATATGCTTCTGTGAATTTTGCCTTATGTGGTAAATCATCTCTAGAATAACCTTGAACTTTCATTGCTTTTGACATTGCAATATGATTTACTGAAATTAAAATCCAATTTAATAAAGTATTTGAAGATGTAATATTTTGAAACCAACTGAAAACAGTATCAGCTGAATCTGAACAAGACATATATGCTAATGGTAAGAAACATGCAGAAACTCCTAAAGCAACATATGGAACACCTCTTTTATTTGTTCTTAAAAGAATTTTTGGAGCTTGTTTTTTAACAGCTAAGGCAAATAATGTACGTGAAGCTGTTACTAAACCCAAATTACCAGAAGAAAAAGCTGAAGTTAAAACAACAGCATTAATGATACTTGGTAATGCTGGAATGCCTGCACGTTTAATGGCAATAACAAAAGGAGATGAAGAAGCAGTACCTGTACTAGTAGCAATATCTGAATCGTTATATGGAACTAATAATCCCAAGATGAAAACAGACAGACAATATAAGAAACAAATTCTAAACATAACTCTTTTTGCAGCACGGAAAATTGAACGTCTTGGATATTCTGTTTCACCAGCTAATGTAGCAACACCTTGAAGACCAGCATATGCATATACAACAGAATTAATTGCACTCCAAAATCCACAAAATTTTCCAACATTACCTGTAACTATATATTCAGCAAATGGACCTGGATTATCCCAATATCTAAATCCAATTCTATCTTGACCTGGAACACCACCTAAATCAATAACTAATCCACAAATAATTAAACCAAATACTAAAGAAATTTTTAATAAACCAAAACAAAATTCAACTTCACCATAAAATCTAACAGAATAAGAATTTGTTGCAACTTCAACAATTGCCATAATTGAAATCCAAATTGCTGGACTTAAAGGTGTCCAATATGAAACAACAACAGCTGCAGCTGCCAATTCTGTAGGTAAAAATGCAGAATAAACTGAGATCCAACCATATGAAAAACCTATTGCTTCATCCATAAAATGTTCAGCTTGTCTAATTGTAGAACCAGTTGCAGGTAACATGCATGAAGTTTCTGCAATACATAATTGATTCATACTAATAATAATACCAATAAATAAATAACATAATAATATACCACATGGACCAGTTTTGGCTAAAGTACCACCAGAAGATAAAAATAAACCAGTACCAATAACACCAACTAAAGTTAACATTTGAATATGACGTTGTTTTAAACCTTGACTTAATCTTTTTCTTTCATGTTTTAAAAGATAATCTTCAGCTAATGAAACATTAGTTCTTGCAAGTTCTAAGGAAGAAAGCTCTGCTATTTCAGAAACTTCAACAACATTTACTTTACTTTTATCTTCAATAGGTAATTTAGTAACATCAGAATGTTTTTCAGAAACTTCTCCACCATCTGAAGAAAAATTTTTTAAACTCATTTTTCTTCTTTTTTCTTTATATATTATATTACTATTCAATCAAGAAACAAAAATGATTGAAAAAAGAAAGAAAGGAAGGAAATAATGAAAAAGAATAGGATTATCTAATTTATTTATACAGAGCCTTATCGATAAGCACATATTTTTTAAGACAATTAAGTAAAATTTTCAAATCCGTACCAAAAACATCCAAATCTTTTTTAGATGTGAAGCCAAATGAGCCTCAACTATGGAGAAAACTAAAAAAAATTACATTCAACATCTTATCTCGGAAAGTATTCTTTACTAAAAATCAGGTAAGTATCCGTAGTTTAAAAAGAAATTTCAAATTTGGCTGCATAAAATATGTTTATCTTGCTTATCGTGGTGCAGATAAACATAAAGAGAAAGAGAAAAAGATAGATAGAAAAGTGAAGTTTTACAAAAAAATAGTAAGTAAAACTATTATTGTAAACGATTGAGAGCAAGGCTGTTAGTAGCTGAATAGTTTTTATTTTATTTTTTTGTTGAAACAAAAACCTTGCTTTCCGCCTATTATATATATCATTTAATTATCTTGGCGGCTATTAATGTGATTTGATTCCGTTATTAATAATTACTTATTTCTTATTTCAAATGTGTAGATTTATTCCAACATCTGTTCAAATACACAGTTTAATAGTATATGATCAATAATATCCACAATAAAAGTAGAATTATAAGTATAGTATAGTATAGTACCACAATTTTTGTAAAAAACCACAGATAAGCAATTCTAATAAGCGAATGGCACTAGTAAATTTGAAACTAAAAGTATAAGAAAGACAAATTAATGATGATGAGACACTAAAATTATTGCTAAAAGAAAAAGAAATGAAAAAATCCATGTGGTGGAAGGCATTACAATTCTCGTTAAATAGATCCATATTTACACCTGAAGCCCAACTCTATAACGGTTAATAAACCCCTAATTTTTAAATGTTAAATAGAGAGAGAAACAGAATATATTTTAGTTTACGGAATTGTAATTACAACACAAGATTTTGTGCCTCTCTATGTATTTTATGATTTTTTCCACTGATAAAGCTTAGAAAAAAAAAACAAAAAAAAAACCCCTCCCCCGCCAACACTAGTCAAGTCAATTATTGTTACTTGGTTATCGTCCTAGTTTGTTATCCTCTTGGTTATCATTATCGTTATCTTTGTTGTTGTTGTTGTTGTTGTTGTCGGCTGAAATATGCTTAGAATATTATGGCAAAAAAAAGGGCAAAAAATGAGAGGAAAAAGAGGTAGTGCTCTGAATAACAAAACGTCCCAATTAGGAAGTAGTTAGAAGACATAAATTTTAGGGCAAAATTAAATAATAAATAATAATAATAATAATAATAATAATATTAAAGAAACTGTTAAGGTGTGAAGTAGCGTTAAATATATCACATCAAGGTATATAATGAGTGTTCAGCAGGTGAAAGCTCCTAATGTTACTCAGTTGTATAAGAGAACTGAGGTTATAGGGCGTGGGAAATTTGGTATTGTATATAAGGGTTATAATAGATCGAATAATCAAGTTGTTGCTATTAAAGTTTTAAATTTAGATACAGATGAAGAAGAAGTTAAAGATGTTCAACAAGAAATTCAATTTTTAAGTCAATTAAAATCTGTTCCGAGTATAACTCATTATCATGGCTCATATTTAAATGATACAAAATTATGGATTATAATGGATTATTGTGCTGGTGGATCTGTTAGAACTTTATTAAAACCTGGGAAAGTTGAAGAAAAATATATTGGTGTTATTGTTAGAGAATTATTAATTGCATTACAACATGTTCATAGGGTTGGAGTGATACATAGAGATTTAAAAGCTGCAAATGTGTTGATTACAAAAGATGGTAGGGTTCAACTTTGTGATTTTGGAGTTGCTGCTCAACTTACTGCAAATGCTTTAAAACGTACTACAATGGCTGGTACTCCATATTGGATGGCTCCTGAAGTTATTATGGAAGGAGCAAAATATGATGTAAAAGTGGATATATGGTCGTTGGGGATAACAATATATGAAATTGCAACAGGTAATCCTCCATATAGTGATAAAGATGCAATGAGAGCAATGCAATTAATAACAAAATCAAAACCTGCAAGATTAGAAGGAAGACAATATTCACCAATTTTAAAAGAAATTATTGCTCTTTGTTTAGATGAAAATCCAGAAGAAAGACCTTCTGCTGAAGAATTATTAAAATCAAAATTTATTAAATATCATAAAAATACTCAAACTTCACTTTTAAAAGAATTAATTTCAAGATATTTACTTTGGAGAGAAAAAAAATCTTCTAGAGATAGCATAGCATTATATAATATGGAAGAAGATATTGAAAATAATAAAAGTGGTAATATGAAATTAGATGAAGGTGATTTGGATATTAAATGGGATTTTGATTCATTAAGTTCTAGTGAATATATAATTGAAAATGATATAAATATAAATCATCTAAATAATAATGGTAATGGTACAACTGGCGAATATGATGATGAAAATATATATAACAATAATAACGATTTAACTAATAACGTTAGTTATAATAACAACAATAATAATAATAATAATACACAGGAAGAAGATTACTTTATGATGACAACAAATCAACAAACTTATATGACAAATAAATATGGAACTAATGCAAATGGTAAAGATGATCCAACTTTGAGAGTAGGTGGAGGCGGAAGTACCACTGTTGGTCATTCTTTTGGAACTACAAGAAAAGAAGCTCCAAAATCACTTTTACAATTATTCGAAGAAGATCATAGTCAACAATCACCAAATGAAATGAATCCATTTGATGATTCAAATTTACCAAAATTGCCCTCTTTATCATTATCCAATACTAATGTTACGACAAGTACAAGTTCACCTATAATAGAAATTCCAAATGTAGACGAATTAGCTGCTAGCGAACCTTCTTCTGCTCATCCATCCAAGTCAAGGTCCAGAGCTCCAACTTTATCCCATACTCAATCATCAGCTCCTATATTAGAAATGAGAAGTAATAGTGTTTCTCATGCAGATATGGCAAGTGGGCCTCAATTACATAGAAGGCCTACTATTGGGGGTTCAAATTTTCATCCAAACCTGTTATCTTCAACTGTATCAATGTCAGCAATGCCATTAGCCCAAAACTATCAATCACAATCCTATTCATCTACAACAGGAACAAGTGGAACATCTAATAATAGCAGCAATGTGAGTCTGGGCACTCTTAATAGCAGAAGAACCCCGTCACCGAAAAGAAGTGCTGAAATTATTACATCATCACCATCAAAATCAACAATGGGTCCATCACACAGCATGAAACCTTTACCATCCAATAATAATATGCAACCCTTGTTACAGCCAATAAATAATCATCAAAAGGTGCCTTCATCATCAACAAATTCTGTTCCTCCTACTTCTGCTTCAAGTATTGCGTCAACTTTTAATGATAGTACCTCTTCCATAAATTCAAGTTCTACAAATCCTTCTTCGGCAGCAAATATTCCGCAACAACAACAACAACAACAACAACAACAACAACAACAACATGGATCATTTAACAGGAATGTCTCTAATTTACATTTGCAGATGCCAACACCTACTACGGTGTTGCCAAATTTAAATGCTTTGACAAATTATGGGAATAGCTCTTCAGCTGTTGATCCGCATCCGTTAAAACAACATCATATGCAAGACAATGAACACATAAATCAATTTGGAGTTAATGCAACCCAAGCTGCGGCTACTCCATTGACAATGACGCCTTTGAGTGAAAAACCACAGGGTACTGTCACCAACTCTTTTTTCAGTGGGGGTGTCGGCAGAACAACACCTACAAATAATGCAAATATTATTAACAACAACAACAACAACAACAATAACAATAATAATAATGGAACTCCTAATGGTTTGTCAGAGAGGAAGAATTTGTCCTCTAATTCATTGTCCAAATTGGCAAATCATGCTAATAACGCGGATGGTAATGAACAACCAACAAATCAGAGTAACCATATCATGAGATCTACCTCTGCAACTTTATTGAACAACAATTTGGGAGGCAGCAGTTCGAATTCAGGCTTTTCGCAACAGACCCCATTGAACAAATTTAGGAATGCGGCAGAACCGTCATCTTCTCATAGATTATCATTGGACATCAATTATTTGAACAGCCACTTTCCAATGTTGCCGCAACTAAAACCCAGCTTATTTATTGACGACACTACAACAGCTGATGCGCTGATTAGCGAGATTGATGATGTTTTGGGTAAATTGTTTAATGCTTTGGATATAATGGAAGAGGATTTTAGTATTTATGTTGGATGATTTCTATAGAACATCTTGGTTTTTGTTTATATCTTAAATAAATTAATGAAAAATATTATAGTTTAATAATTTAAAATGACTGGTTATGCTTCAAATCACGTACAAGGAATCTATATATACAATAATCAAAAAAAAAAAAAATGTACGTAGTCTGCTCATTTTAATGATAAAAGAAATCTTTCTTCATCCTTGTTACTTAAATCCAAAAGAGTTTTGATAACAGGAAGTAATTGTTGTCTCTGTTCCTTGTGTTCCAAAAACCCTAATAGCACATTTTTCACATATGCCATGTTTGTATTTATTTCACCATCACCGGAATTATGGATATTTGCTTGGTGATCGCTAAAGGAAAAGGAATCACGAGGTTTGAATGGTGAAGTTTGCGAAGAAGAAGTAGGACTGATGGAATTACTGGAAACAACAGAGTTCGACCTTTCTTTTGCCTGTTTGAATTGCAAGGATAAAGCTTTAAAGTTTTTATTCAAGTGTTCATATTTTAAAGATGAATCGTCAACTAGTTTTTTATAGATAGAATTCAAATTCTCTAAATCTTTTACCTTTGCTTCTGTCTTACTTAGCTGTTCTCTAAGACCATCCATAGTTTTTGTGATTATTTCAGACGATTCATGAGTGCTCGACGCATCACCACGGAGAGACTCTAATTTTAATTTCTCATTCTGTAGTTTCTTCAGTTCCAGTTGCGCTGAAAGTTTTTCATTCTCAATTGTAGAAATCTTATCAGTCAAATCGCTTAGTTTACTTCTCAAATCCTCTACCTCTCTTTGCCGTCTTTTTAAATTGTTTGTCGCATCAGATTCAATCTTTTCCTTTTCTTCAGTAATGGCATTTAGCTTAGCTGTGATCTCTTTTATCCTTGAGCTCTGTTTTTCTTCGCTTTCTACTAAAAACTGACGCATTGTACTAGTTTCACGGGTCCTTTCTTGTAACATTGTTCTAGCTTCTTGCAATTCTTCCTCTAAAGTATCAACCCTAACTTCAGACTCTCTTGCTCTCATTGTTAATTCTTCACATTGCCTTTTTAACGAGTAAGCTTGATCAGTCGAAGATGATTTCGCATTAAGTAAATCGTTGTACTTGTCTTTGAATTCATCAGCATTTTTAATCAACCTATTGTTTTCCGCTTCAAGTTTACTGAATTTGACAGTAAGATCATGAAAATCAGCTTTTAACTTTTCGTTTCTTGTTAATAGTGCGTTTTTATCATTTAACAAGGTTTTATAGTTAGCATTTAGCTCTCCAAGGTTCACTTTTAGCTCAACAACTTTATCATTTGATTTATCTCTTTCTTGTTCTAAAAAGCTCGATTTAGCTTCGTATTCAGTAATACGTTTATTTTTCTGCTCAATAGTTGATTTTAAATTAGCGACTTCCAATTTTAAGGAAGTATCATTACTCTTAAATTGTGATAATTCTTTATTTTTATTCTCTAATAATGACTTACTCTCTTTGACGGTTTCTAATTCCTTTTGCAATTTATTTATTTTAACTGATAATTGATCTTTTAATTCATAAGTCTTCAACAATTCCTTATTCATACCGTCAATATTTACTTGCAATTTTGTAAGTTTATCGTCTTTGGATTCAGTTTCTTGTTTTCTCTTCTCATATTCTTCTGATAAAGATTTGATTCTTTTGTCTAATTGTCCATTCAATTTTCCAACTTTTTCCAATTCTCTTTTTGTGTCTTCTAACTCTTTAGTGAGTTTAACTTTTTCGTCGACTAAAGACTGATTACTTCTTTCCAAGGAGAACTTTGACGACTCATAACTGGCAAGAACTTCAGCATGTTGCACACGAATGGTTTCTAATTCTGTTCTTAGCTCATCTAATTTTTGCTGATCTTCCTTTGAGATGTCATTTTTTGCATCTGAAGAGCTTTGAGCTGTTAAAGATTTAATTTGATCTTTTGCTTGAACTAATTCATCTCCAACATTCTTCAACATATCTCTCAAATTTTCTATTTCTTCCATCTTATTTCTCAATTCCGCATTGATTTTCGAAGGTTGACCCCGTTTGAAATCTTCAAATTCTTTAGATAACGCCTCATATTTAGTCTTAAATTCTTTTAAGGATTCATTTTCGGTAATTAATAATTTTTGCTTTTCCTCCAATTCCTTTTGAGCATCTTTATTTTTATCGGAAACGCTCAACAATTTTTCATACTTACTTTGTAACTCCACTAATTTATCAAAATCAGTCTCATTATTAGAAGAAGATTTAGTAGAAAGTGGTGCATTACTATCATTGTTCTTGTTTTTCTTATTTTTCTTCTTTTTGTTTTCGGTATTCGGACCGTTGGAAGTAGCAGAGCTTTTATTCAGATCCTCATTTAATTTTGTAACTTTTTCTTTAAACATATCAAGTAACTTAACATTTGAGGATAAAGTGGACTCTAATTCTTGAACCTTATTATTTAATTCAGCATTTTTTTCAGAAGCAGTTTTATCAGTGTCAGATACTTTTTGAGAGAGTTCATCTCTTTGCCTTTTCAATTCAACATTTTCTGTTAGAAGTTGATCTTTCAATTTTGTTATTTCATCAATTTTGGTAATACTTTCTTTATTTAGAGACTTATTTTGTTCGAGTTCTTTTGTCAATAAATTTATTTTTTCGGAAAATTCATCAATTTTCAGATTTTGTTTTTCTAATTCCTGAATTCTTGATGCTTGAATTTCTTTTGTCTCATTAAAAGAAGAGATCTCATTATGTAATTTAGTGATTGTGTCTTTTGCATTGGATAATTCTTTTTCGTTTGAAGATGAAGATTCCTCTAATGTTTTCAATTTCGCATTGGCATTTTCTAAATCTTTAACTAAATTATCGTTATTATTTGATTCCTGTTGTTGTGAAGTTTTAACATTTGCATTTAATTCATTTAATTTGTTCTCCAAATCTTTCAACTTGGCATCATTAACCTGTTTTTCCTTCAGTGATCTAGATGCATCTGCTGCCATTCTTCTCATTTCAACGTTTAACATTTGTGTTTTAGAATTAAGACTATCTAAATATTCAACCAAAGTATCAACTTCTGCTATACTTGAACAGGGTGTATGTTCTCTTAATATTTTTTCAAATTTTTCAATAAAACTTGTTTTACGTTTTTCAACTTTGTAAGCATCCAATAACACAGGATATTTTTCTTCATATTTAGCAAATTTTCTGATCTTTGCTCTAATCTCAGGGGGTAACGTATTTAAATTAATTCTGGAAACATTTGCATTATTATCTTGTAAAGACAGAGATTGTTCTGCAGGAGACAGCGGTCGTAATGACAGAGACAGAGACAGAGAAGAAGACCGCGGTAATGGAGACAGTGTGGGTGTTGGAGTCGAAGTTGGTGTCGATGCTGCGGTTGGTGATTCCGACACAAGTTGATCTCCTTCTACCATAGGTTTATCACTAGGTTCATCACTACCTTCACCCAGATTATTATCATCCAGATTAGTACCATCCAGTGATGTTTCAATAATTGGCTCATCTTCAGGCTGAGTCATATCATCTGGGTTTGGTGTCTTTGTATTTAAAACCGCAGCCTGTCTTTGCAAATCTCGTGTCGATATCGCCGAAGAGCCTCCATTGGCGCTGTTATCAGTTCCAGCAAAATTAGAGTTCTTAGCCATTCTCATCAACGAAGACGCCCTACTGGGTGAACCACTACTACCCGATCCATCACCGCTATTATTATTTGCTTCATCTAAAGTACGTTGAAGTTCACCACTAATATTTTTACCCAACTGTGATATTTTAGAAAACATTCCAAACCCCTTATTCTAATTTTAATTCCAAATACAACTCCCAGCTCAAAAACTGAAAAATTTCCACTTATACCCTATTTCGATGGGTTTTATCGTTACCGCTGTTGAATTCTCTATATTTCTATTGTATCTATAGATCATATATATATATATATTTATCATTTAAACTACAATTTCCTCATTTTGCCTTTTCACGTTCTCTTGGTTTTAACATTCCATTACACTACTTTTTTTCTTTCTTTCTTTGTAACTATACTTCAAACTATGGTGTATGACTATATAAATTCGACTTCTGGGTGGTAATAGATTGGACATCTCCAGTATGGTCTCTTTATGTCTTTCCAGACTGATTCCTTTTCTCCGTCTGTTTGATGCAATGTAGTTTTTGGAGCATTTATTTCTGTATAGTTCACTTTTAGGCCATAATTGGTTAAGTCAAGTTCAACTATTTTTTTATAAACTTCATAAACCACTAGTCTATCAGCTCCTAATCCATTGAAAAAGGAAAAGACACCATTTGATTTTAGTAGGCCCACCACCAAGTCGAACAATTCTAACATGTCTTCGTAGTGTTCGCTGTAAGTGTCGAAATATATTCCGTCGAAAAAGATGCCACTTGACAAGAGTTCTGGTAAAGTATCTTGCCATCTTCCAGCTAAAATAGTCACGTTTGGTTTTTCAAACCATCCATCTTGTTTCATTTTTGCTAGCACATCAGGGTGGGCCTCACAGATGTAATGTTTCGATGGGTTTTTTTTATTTATCATTGTATCTATGATACCCATTCCAAAGCCAATATTCAACACATTTGCAGAATCTTTTGAAGCATTCTTGAATAATGATTTACAACCAGCAGCCATCAATTGGTCTTCCCATTGCATCATCACACCATCACCTTTCCCCTCTGTTACCAATGCATCGTCCTTGTAGGCCAATTTTGTTTTCAAATAAACGGAAGGGGTATTCGATGGGTCTTCTTCAACTTCAATATTATCTACCTCTACCTCTTCTTCTTGTTCTTGTTCTTGCTCCTGCTCTTGCAGTTGTTCTTGTTCATCTTCAATAAATTCTATACTGGAGTCGGTGATCTTTCTTAATAACACTTCTGCTCGAACACCAGCATCAACAATTACATTCCAAAAACTAGTATGTGCCAAATTCCTTCTATTTAATACACAACCTGGTGTTTCGTCCTTATCATTGATCAAACACCATCCTGCACCCCTTAAAAATAACTCTTCAATTAATTGAAGTATAACTTTTTCTTCATCTTTAGAATAATCAACCGGAATATTCTCACAAATCAAATGTAATGGTGTAGTATTACTTTCAACTTCTTGTACTTGTTCTGGAACTGGACTTGGACCTGGGCCTAGGCCTGAACTTTTCCCTGCATTATACCTTTCTGCCTCTTCTAAAGTATAAGTAGATGGGATACCCGCTTTCAACAAACTTTTAAATGGAACAAGATATTCGTCTTCGGTAATCGGACGAGTCTTAAAATAACAAAGTTCATGTAACTCAGACATACTCTATTCTTTACTAAAAGAAATTTTTAATAATTTTTCAAACCTAATATTAAACAATAATACCTCTAATTAAATCAATAATACCGTTATGAAAATTCCATTTAAAATTTTTCACTGTTCTATAAAGGTACTTAATATTTTTTCCGGTATTAATGTCGCACTTGCAGGTAAAGTTGAAAAGATGGAATAATGCGGATTACGGATTAAATAGATCAAGCAAGAAAAAGCTTGAAGTAGCTATTTATTCCACTTTTGAAAAAGGCCTTTGCTAAGTGGAATTAACTGGTAACTAACGGTATCATGTGGTTCTGCTCTCGTGTCTTGTTTTGCTTCAAGGTTATTTTTTTTTGTTTTTCTTTTTTTTTAAAGTAGAAGTAGAAAAGGAAGAAGCAATCCGATGCAGGATTTATATAGCCAAAAAGCTGAAGAACGTAATCTCCGAAAACTCTGATAAATTGAAAGAAAGATAGAATTGCATTTTCGTTTTTTAAACCAGTTGTCTTTTTTTCAATTTCTATACAGTTTTTTTTTTTTTTTTTTGCATTTTTTTTAATTTTATTTTATATTTTTCTTTATTGTTTATTTTAATTTTCTTTTAATTTTAAAATTCTTTCTTTTTTATAAATTTCTATTCTTCATTTTCTCTTTCTCATTGAGGATAGGTAGGTCTTTTTATTATATATAAGAAAAAAGTCCAATATGTCCTTTAGGAATAGTTTAATTGGAAGTAGGAATTTTTCCAAGATTCTCTTGAACAATCGCGATGGGTTGATGAGACCCACGTTTAATCAACTAGGTTCAAGGCAATTGTTGAATATGTCTCCTACTCGAAGCATTGGTTCTATGAGATATATAATTAATCAGAAAAACAATTTTTCTTACTTCAACAAGTCTAGTCAAAATTGTTTTTTTTCTACTTCGATGCTGTTAAGAAATGAACTTAATAAGCCATCATCGCTGAATTCAGATTCAAATAAAGTCACACCATCATCTAATGCTACTTTGAACAATGCTGGTGAGAAAATTGTATATGCTGAAGCTTATTCTTTTTTCAAACATAATTTTTTCGGTAGAGTTGTTCTGAATCTTTGTATTGCAGTTGGTGTTGTTGGTACTTCGGTTGCAGGATTAATTTTAGTTTTTTTCTTGTATGATTATTCAACATATGGATCAGGTAAGTATTGGGAAGATGATACTAAATTAAGTGTTCCGGAACTTGCTTTATCACCTGAAAGAGGTGGTCCAGAAAATTTACCAATTTTAAGAGCTCAATTGGATTCATTTGATTCACCTTCAAAGGCAAATTCTCGTCATAAACCAAAATTGGTTATTTTAGGTTCTGGATGGGGAAGTGTTAGTTTACTTAAACAGTTGAACAGTTCTGATTATGATGTTACAGTTATTTCACCAACAAATTATTTCTTATTTACTCCAATGTTACCTTCAGCTGCTGTAGGTACTTTAGAAATTAAATCAATTTGTGAATCTATTAGATCTATCTTAAGTTATATCGGTGGTCATTACTTAAGAGCATCAGCTGAAAAGATTTTGTTTAGTGAAAAACTTATTAAAGTATCTTCAACAGATCCAGAAACAGGTGAAATTCAAAAATTTTATGTTCCTTATGATAAATTAGCAATTGCTGTAGGTTCAATTTCTAATACACATGGTGTTGATGGTATTCAATATTGTCATAAATTGAAAACAGCTGAAGATGCTTTAACTTTAAGAAAGAAAATTGTTGAAAATTTAGAACGTGCTTGTTTACCTACCACATCGGATGAAGAAAGGAAAAAATTGTTATCATTTGTTGTCTGTGGTGCAGGTCCAACAGGTACTGAAGTTGCTGCAGAGATTTCAGATTTGTTAAGTGAGGATATCATTAGAGGTTTCCCTAAAATCTTAAGACAAGAAGTTTCCGTTCATATAATCCAATCAAGAAGTCATATTTTGAATACTTATGATAAGACTATTTCTGAATATGCAATGGAACGTTTCCAAAAAGATTCCATTGATATTTTAACAAATTCAAGAGTTCAAAAGATTACAGCCGATGAAGTAATATTCAATCAATTAAACCCGGAGACAAAAGAAGTTGAACTTAAGCTGTTACCTTATGGTTTGTGTTTATGGTCAACTGGTGTTGGTCAGAATCCATTAGCACAAGATGTTGTTCATTCTTTAACTGGTGTCCAAAAAAATAGAAGGGCTATTGAGACTGATCCTCATTTGAGAGTCATTGGAGCTCCTTTGGGAGATGTATATGCTATTGGTGATTGTTCCACTGTTCGTACAAATATTGCAGATCATACTACTGAATATATTAGGAAATTTGTTGTTGGTAGACATTTCCCTAAGCATAAGTTGGAAAAAAACATTATTACAGATGATGATATTAAACATTTATTATTGACTTATGATGAATTAATAGATTTAAGTCTTCAGATTGCTCAAAAACATCCATTAGCTAAGGAAAATTTACAATTAATGCATGAATTATTACCCAAATATGATAGTAATAAGACTGGTCGTTTAACTTTTGACCAAGTTAAACTGTTATTAGAAGAAGTTGATTCAAAAGTTACTTCTTTACCAGCCACTGCTCAAAGAGCTCATCAACAGGGTAAATACTTGGGTAAAAAACTTTCAAAATTAGCTAGATCATATGATTCATTAACTTTAAACGATATCTTAGATGGTGACATTGATGATGCAGTTGCCAAGCCTTTTAAGTACCGTCACTTGGGTTCTTTGGCATATATCGGTAATTCTGCTGCATTGGACATATCTGGCCATTCATTTGTCGGAGGAGTCATTGCCATGTATTTGTGGAGAAGTATTTATTTTGCCCAATCTGTCAGTACAAGAACAAGAGTCTTGTTATTCATGGATTGGTTGAATAGAGGTATCTTTGGAAGAGATATTATAACAGTTTAGAAACAGAAAAAAAAAAAAGACAAAGAAGAAGAAAAAAAAAAAAATGAAAAGTTATTTTTAAAGATGTTTGCATTGAACTGATTTTGAGACTTAGTTAGATAACGAATAAAATTTTATAGATACTTTTGTAAAGAATGATAAATGACGATATTCCAATGAAAGATAATAGATAATAATGTATGTTTTTAATTTTTTGAACAAAAAAAAGATTTAGTTTAATGCAAAAAAAAAAGTGTTTACTTCACTTCCTTCTTTAGCTCTTGACCTCTTTTGACCAATCACTTTACCAATCTCTTGAATGAAAGACAAAGCTTACCATCAGGGAGGCCATCTCATATATATATCAAATAAAAGGTTATGAACCTTGGTGTTATCTCCAGCTATGGCCATAAAGGCAGCTAGAAAGGCGTCCAAACGGCGCGCAGTACTGCGGGCCGAAACACTAGGCGGGAACCCCAAGTGGGATCCCCGCGGAATCACTAAGCCAAAGAAAAAGAAAAAGGGGGAAAGCCCCTTAAGTTTAGCCGGATTTTGCGGGCACGGCTGTTCCTCTAAGACAATAAGGGGCAGCGGCGGCTGTCACTCGGCTGAAGACAAAATTAATGCAATCAGCCTTGGGTTTCAAGAATTGGGAAGCATTAGGAATGTGGGAAACATAGGTAGCAAAGTTCTTAATGAATCAAGTAAGTCTAGTAAATCTAGTGAATCTAGTGGGTTTAGTGAATCTAAAGTTCTGGTGCCAATTTTCTTTTTTTCTTTTGTGGTATTAACGTTTTTCGTTAAAGAGAGAGAAAGAGCTTATCGGTGAAAAAAAAAAGAAAATTTGAAAAAAAGATAAAATTTATGGGTTTATTTACCAAATTGAAATTATTGTCTTGAAAATCGATTTACTCCAATTTTAATCCTAGCTTATCTATTCAGCTATATATCTATATAAGTCAAGCAATTATTGTTTTGTTGTCTTTTTTGAAAGTAATTTGAATTTTTGTTTTTAATTGATATAGAGAAGTAACCGATCAAAACCATTTCTAATTGTTCGAGTAATTTCATTTGTGAACTTAGTATGAACTATCACCTTGTTATTCTTGTTCATGGGTAAGTTAATAAAAATAAATCAGGTTTTTTTTGTTTTTTTTTAGTTTTCCCAAAATCTGAAGAATATTTAGATTGTACTAACAGTAGAATGATTTTAGATTATGGGGTAATACTTCACATTTCGATTATATAAAATCTCAACTTGAAATTTTGTCCAAGACAAGTTCTGATCTTGCGAATGCTGGTGAAAAGTTAGTTATTTACAGAACAGGTTCAAATGAAGGTTATAAGACATATGATGGGATTGATATTTGTGGGAAAAGAGTTGCATTAGAGATTGAAAATGAAATTAAGTTGTTGAACGATTTGGGTCATGATAATGATTCAAAAGTTACAAAAATTTCAGTACTTGGATATTCTTTAGGAGGTTTGATTTCAAGATATGCTATAGGAATTTTATTGAAAAAAGGTTATTTTGATGAGATTGAACCTATCAATTTTACATCTTTTTGTACACCTCATGTAGGTGTATTAACTCCAGGTAAAGGTGTTGCTGTTAAATTATTTAATTGGTTAGTTCCATTTTTATTGGCTAATAGTGGTAAACAAATGTTTCTTAAAGATCAAGCATCTGTTATAAATACCAATTATGAATCTGAATCTGATGAAGAATCAGGTTCTTTATCTCATGATATGTCTCGCTCTTCGTCAACTAGAACCACAACTACAACAATTGAAAAACAGCCTTTGTTATTATTAATGGCAAATCCTCAATCAATTTTTTATAAAGCATTAAAACGTTTTAAATACAAGAGTTTATATGCTAACGTTGTTAATGATAAGAGAACATGTTGGTGGACAGCAGGTATTTCAATGATTAATCCATTTGAAGTCTTGGATGTGAATCCTAATATTAAAATTGATGATGATGGATGTATTACTTTTGAAAATGGTAATAAGTTTGAGTTACATTTTATTAAAAATTATGAATCTATAGTTATTGATGCTAATAGCCCAATAAAGATAATTAGAAATGATTTATATTTAAATGGAAATTCTGATGTTAAGCCTAACTTTATTGGTTGTGATAAATTTTTAAAAAATGATACTACTAATGAAAAGGGAGATGAAAATAATTGTCGAGGTACACCTACACCAGAAGAATATGCTGGAAATTTTTTCCAAAGGAAATTTAAATGGCTTCTTGTTGTATTTAATATTCTGGTTTATGCACCAATGTGGGCTTCTTGGTTTATTTTAAACAATATTATTCAAAGATTTCAATCTGGTTGGAGAGTTTTAAAAGAATCAGATGCAGGAGGTTTATTAGAATTATATCAATTAAGTATTGATGAGCCAACACTGATTGAAGGTAATATGGGGAAATTATTGGAAAAAGATGAATTTGAAGAAAGAAATCATGATATTGAAGGAAAGGGGAAAGCTATGGATAATATTAATTTAGATAAAAGACCATTATTACCAAAGAGATTATCTAGAACTTATGAAGGAATTAATAAGAATTTTGAAGAAAACTTTTATGATCAAACTGAAGATTTAATGGAATCTTTTTGGGATGCAATGACTTCTAAAAAATTAGATGAACAAAATTTATTATTTGAAGCTGGTAGTATTTCCAGTAAAGATCATATATATAAACAAGAAAATGAGAATAATGAAGAAGGAAATTATGGATTAAGATTACGTCATATTAGTCCAAGTGAAGATTTTGAAAAAACAAATACATTGGAAAAAGGAACTGAAATTGGAACTGAAATTGGAACTGAAGATAAACATAAACATTCTATATTAGTTACCACGATCAATGAACTTTGTGATTTTGATTTTACCAATGGTAGATCAAATCATCAATCGACATCCACGACCACTACCACAACCACAACTGCGGAATCATTACAAAACCCAAATTTAAATGTATCTAGTGAGAATAATCTGCTAGATGCATCAATTTTTTTAAAACAATTTGAATTACAACTTTCAAAAGAACAAATTGAAATCGTACATAATTTAAACATTTTACAATGGAAAAAATTCCCAATATATATCAAAAAGACAAATTCAACACATGCTCTGTCAATTGTAAGACATAACGATTTAAATTTTGTTGAAGGAGAAACCGTTGTTAAACATTGGTTATACCAAGTTTTCAAATTAAACTAAAAATGAAGAAAAAAGGTAGGTACCACCAACTTATATTACAAGCTGTCATGTCACTTTTTCGTGTCACTTTTGCGTGTCATAATCTTGTGTCACCTTGTCGTGTCACTTTTATTTTTTGGGTTTTTTTGGATTTTTTTGGGTTTTTTTTTGGGTTTTGACGGCCAAAGGAGTTATCCGTCTGCAGCCAACCCGATATCTTTGCTGGCCGCTTTACTAGCAGCATTGCTGGCTCACATTGCTGGCCGCTTTCAATTCATTTTTAATTCTTTCTTTTTACTTGTATTTGATTGGACCTGCCCCCGGAAAAATTCCCATTTCCCGAAATCCAAACTCATCGCCAAAAGAGAAGGTTTTTTTTTTAGTCTAGTCTAAAGAAACCCACTTTTAAGCTTATCATGATGACACATAATGATTTCTGCAACAATATTAAATCCGGTAAATTTTTCTTTTAAGCAACAAAATACAATACAACAGAAATAACGGCATGGGAAAGTTATTTAAAAGAAAGTTACTGGAAAAGAAAAGTATAACTTGAAGTTGAAATCACCTTTCTTTCTCTTTAATTTTAATCAACTACAATAACAAGTACAAGCAAAGTCCGGGGAATAAAAGAATTTTACAGCTAGAACTATCTTTCTTTTTTTTTTTTTTTTACCTGATTCACTTCACTCACTACATTTTATTTTCAATTCTTTTATTCTTCGTTTTGTCGTATACATAATTTTTATCTATGAGATTTATTTACCCTTTTTAA
This sequence comes from Pachysolen tannophilus NRRL Y-2460, assembly GCA_001661245.1. Classification (NCBI taxonomy): domain Eukaryota; kingdom Fungi; phylum Ascomycota; class Pichiomycetes; order Alaninales; family Pachysolenaceae; genus Pachysolen; species Pachysolen tannophilus. Next base: position 1,303,672 of record KV454012.1, read on the forward strand.
TTTATTTTATTTTTCATTCATTCTTTATTTCTCTTTGATGAAAATTTTCCAATATCCAATTTCCAATACCTGTATTAATATTGTAAGTAAGAATACATACATACATATATATAAATATATATATATATATATCTATATATATATATTACTGTCTCTATAAAAGAACTTGTTTTTTTTCTTTCTAATTTAAAAAACTAGACTTGTTGATTGATTATCGTTGTTTGAGATTATATGTGCTAAAAAATATTTAATACCCTTGCTCTTTTTCCACCAAAAAATAATTTTTCAAATAATTCTCGAACCTTTTACCAATAACGTTGATAATAGCAAGTAAAATAGATAATTTTGAATCAAATGGATAAAATAATGGAAATAGGGGAAACACAAGGAATCACAATAAAACACAAGGAATCATAGATTTGAAATTTACCAAAAGAAAAAAAAAAAAATAAATATATATAGTAGTATTTTTTTTTATTTATCTATGTTTAACGAGATACCGATAATTACATATACATAAATAATACTTGCAACCTTTTCTTATTTACACCAACAATTGATTACGGAAAATGCATATGTATATAAGGAATATAGGTTAAAAAAAAAGAAATAAAGAGAGAGAACGAGAATGCAATCATTTCATCATAATAATCAACAGAGCTCGTTGAATGATAGCGTGGTAGAGAGTCGGCATCAGCATCAGCATCAGCATCAGCATCAGCAGCAGCTGATGCTGATGCATCCGAATTCGAATCCGAATCATCAGCAAAATCAGCAACAACAGCAGCAGCAGCAACAACAAGAGCAGCAGCAGCATCAGTTGCCGCCAATACAACACCCGCATAATCATAGTCTACTGCATCAGCAACAGGTAGCGGCACCACCTTTATATCATCCTCCTCATATTATGCTGACAACAGCGTCGATACCTCCTTCGATGCAGCATCAGCATCAGCAACAACAGCAACAACAGCAGTATTATTCTTTGCCTCTTCCAGGTGGTGCAGGTGCTGGTGGTGCCGGTGTTGGTGCCGGTGGTAGTATTAGTGCATCAACTACAGGTAATAGTGTTGGTGGTGCGGGAACCGATAGCGCCATGGCTTCTAAAAATACTGGTGAAAAACCACCATCTATACCGCAAGAACGGCATTCACGAGGGTTGACCTTATCGGATAATAATTCAGTTCAACGGTTAGCTGCTTCTGCTAGTCCAAATTCAAAGACAACTTTGACAGCAAGAAGAGGCCCTTGGGCTCCAGATGAAGATAGTAGATTATTGGATTTGGTTGCCTTATTAGGTGCAAGAAATTGGGTAAGAATTTCAGTTGCCTTGGGTTCAAGAACTCCAAAACAATGCAGAGAAAGGTACCATCAAAATTTGAAACCTTCTTTAAATAGATCCCCTATAACTCCAGAGGAAGGTGCTTTAATCGAAGAACTTGTTGCAAAATTCGGTAAAAGGTGGGCTGAAATAGCTCGCCATTTAAATGGAAGAAGCGATAATGCTATCAAAAATTGGTGGAATGGAGGTGCCAATAGAAGAAGAAGAGCAACTTCAGTGACATCAGAAACTACAACAACATCAGGTCTATTAGATGCGGAATTACTGCGTGATCAGGAAAGCAAGTTGACAGAACAACAACAATCTTTCCAACCTACGACAGCTTCTGTCGCTTTCAATACTCAGATATTTGGTGGAAATGGACAACCTTCCCAGCACCAAGGATCACAACCAACAGGTCCAGGGAAACTACAGTCTCTACAACAACAACAACAACAACAATTTGTTCAACCAACTCAACGGTCTGCAAGTTTTGATTTCCGTTTCCCAATGAGCGTTGATTCTTCCGGACTTCAAGGACCAGCGGCAATACAATCTCAACAAGTTCAGCAACAGCAGCAACTTCAACCACCTCCGCCTCAATTCCCACCTCCTTCTAATCTTGTACAACAACACATAAATGGTGGATTCCCGGTAGCTAACAACATCCGCAAGCGGATATTGATTGATGAACATCAGCCATTGAGAAGACATTCAGTGGCTACTATTGGAGGTCCAATCTTTCAAAGTTATAACAACCCTAGTGCGCTTTCTTTTAGCAATACAACCACGTCATCTTCCCCATTATCCCATCCCCCGAGTATCAGTTCAAGGAATAGCTCAATTTCTCATGAATTTTCTGGTTTATCAACTTTTTCAAATTACTTATCAGATGGTGCCAATTCTGCAGCTACTTCGAGGAGGTCTTCATATTTATCCCTGCACCAACAATTTCAGCAACAGCAGCAACAACTGCAACAACAACAACAACATGAACCCAACAATTTTACTGGATTACATCACAGAAAAAACTTGTCTCTGCAGTCAATCTCAAATGCTGCTCCAGTTCCAGCTTCTGCTGCTGCTGCTGCTTCCACAGCCAATGCTAATAGTACAAATTCCACAACGGCGGCAGCAACATCTACCTACATTTCACCTTCATTGGTTCCATATAGATATTCTATTTCCGGGTTAACACCAATGTCTACTTCAAATGTGAAATTACCTCCATTGTCACCACGCACATTTGTATCAGCAAATACTCATAATAACACGAATAATGGAATTAGTAGGAAAAGTAGCGTTCCATCAATTCTTGTTAATGAAAATAAACTTCCTCCATTATCACTTGGACAATGTCCACCTCCACAAAATTCGAGTATACAGCAAAATCCAGCAAACCTGGAAAATACTGATAATAAGTCAAATACTGGAGAGAGTGTACATACTGTTACGGCAAATGTACCTAATGACACCGTATTCAAGAGAGAATTCTCGTTTGCAAACGCAACTAAAAAAACATTGGCGAACGATGATAGTAATGATCATAACAACAACAACAACAATAATAATAAAGATGATCAGGAAAAAAGGGAAGAAGCAGAAGCAAGTGGAGGCGAAACTACAAATGATCCAAGGGAAAAAGATGTTGTTATGGTGGATGCAGATAGAAAGGATGTGGGTATTTCATTATCACAACAAATGTCTTCTGATAAGTCTCAAGGATCAAAAAATGAAGAGGATAAGAAAAGAATGTCTATTTCTAATTTATTGGCCTAGGTGTAGGTGACAAAGAGATGAACAAGAAAAAATACAAAAAAACAAAAAAAGAAACCTAGTTTTATTTCTTTTGATGTTACAATTCAATTCAAGTCCCACTTTTATATAGATTTATGTTTCCGCTTTAATCTTTACGTTGGTGAAAGGCTGTTAACCTACTTTTCACATTTCTGATGTACATAATGATTGTTTTACACTTTTCTTTTTTGTTACTTTTACTTGTTCTGTTATATTATCTTACGCAACTCCCAAAACTGATTTGTTTCTATTAATAATAAAATTTTTATATATTCATATATATTCCAAGTTTGTATTTTCTGATCCTAAAATCATCATTTCTAATAAATGCAGGATTAGGTTCTTACAAAGCTCGGATATAAAAAATTAATAATATTATTTTAAAATGAAATTTTTGCTAAAAAAGGGAAATGAAAAAGAAAATTACAACAGACAATTAAAACAATGGTTAAAACCATCTAACGATAACTTACTATTATTTGTATTTGTATAACTTTTTTTTTTTTTCATTCTTTTTTTAACGTTGATGAAAAAATATTTCAAATAATTTCAGGTCTAAGATGAGAAACTTCCAGGAACTTCAAACATTAGACGACAACATATACAAAAACAACAACGACATTAGCAACAATATAATTCCAACAACACCAGATTAGACGTCTAAAAAAATAGAAATAGATAACGAAAAAGAAAAGAAACTTTTGAACTTTTTTGTTTTGTATTATTGATTTATTTATTTATTTTATTAATTTTGTTTTTCTTTCTTTTTTTTTTTTTTTTTTTTTTTTTTTCTTTTCTCATTTGTTTTCTTTGTATAGAAATTCAACTTAATACAGCTAATATTTGTTCACTTAAATTCAAAATATCATCTCCTCCATTTTCGCTGTCATTGCCATTACTATTTGTAGTATTATTAAGATTTTGCTGATGAATTAAAGTTATCAGTTGTTTTAAAGAGGAATTTTTGATACTGTTAACAACGGCTGCATTATTGGATTCCAATAATTGGAAAACGGTCCATAGCGAAATGTGTTCGAATGTTGAATTACCACTTTTTAAAAATCTTATCAAGAATCCGTATATACCATCATTTGGTTCGGACCAATTTTTCAAAACTGCAGAGTAATCATCAATTCTAGAGCAAAGATTGGCTAATGCAGCTGCAGAGTTACCACAAACTTCACCATTTGAAGAAAAAGTTAATGGAATCAAAGTATCAATAATACCTAATTTTAACAACTTTGTCTTTAAATCATCAGCTAATGCCAAGATTGCAAAACAGGCGGATATTTCACTTTGAACAGAAATTGGTGAATTTAATACCAATTCTTTACATTTTTTAACTGCACCTGCTTCTAATAATGCAAGACGATTTCTTTCACTACTTGCAGCCAAATTTCTTAAAGTTGAAACTGCATGGCATTGTATTTCCTCTGATTCTGTATAATCTAATAATGAAACCAAAGGTTTTAAGAAACCTGCATCAATAATTAAAGCTTCATTTAAAGGATGAATAGATATATTTCTTATGCAAGCAACAGCTGCTAATACTAAAGGTTGATGAGTTGATTGTAATAAAGTTACCAAATTTGGTAAGCCGCCAGATCTTACAATTTCTAATTGATAATTTGAATCTGAAGCCAAGTTACGTAAAGCTAATGTTGCCTGACATTGAACTCTTGGACTTGAAGAATCCATCAATTGAACCAATTGATTGACTAATTTTGGTTCTGAAGTAGATAATTTTTTACGATTAACTTCATCAACGGCTATATTTGATAACGCTGTTGTACAATAATATTGAACATCTGGATCTCCACTTGATAATAATTGAACCAATACAGGTACCGCTCCTGCATTTACCAATTCTTGTCTATTTTCTAACGAATGTGTCATATTTAACAAAGCACCTGTTGCATTTCTTTGAACTCTTAAATCTTTTGATTTCAGTAATTTTGTTAATGGAATTAATGCACCTGATTTTGCAATTTTAGCTTTATTATGATCTTGAGTAGCTAAATTTGTTATACATCCAACGGCGTTACACTGAACTTCAATGTTTGATGACATCATTTGTTTAATTAAAGGTTCTAAACCACCCATTTCAACTATTAACAGTTTATTTTCATTATTAACAGCTAAATTACCCAATGCAGCACAAGCAGCTCTTTGAACTTCTGCATCACTACTTTGTAATAATATTAATAAAGGTTCCAAAACATCTCTATCAACTGTTCTAACATCTTTTTCAGTAATTTCAGCAAACAGTAACGCGGCACTTCTTTGTAAATCAACATTTTCTGAATATACCAATGTACTTAATGCTCTTAAAGGACCATCACTGAAAAAATCAACTTCTGTTCGATTTTCTAAAAATTGTAAAAGTGCAGAAATTGCTTCACGTTCATTATCAGCCAACAATGGAGGATTTCGTTCTTGACTATCATCTCTTAAACAACTACAACAAGCACCCATGATCAATCGTTATATATGGCCAAACAAAATAATAATAATGAAAAAAAATTTTTGTAATAAATTATATGTTACAAATACCTTGATTGTTCACTGCTTTGCTTTAAAAGAGAGAAAAATAAAAGAATAATATTTCTTTTCTTTTTTTTTTTCTTGTTTGTTTGTTTGTTCGTATAACCAATTAATAATTTTAAATCTATCAGCTCAATTTTACTGATAAATATAAATTTAAATTAATTTTAACCAATAAATTATAATAACAACAACAACAGAAATTTATAATTAATACTTCAATCAAAATCAAATTCCAAAGAATTAATATTAAAGCCACTGATGATAACTCCAATAATGAAAATACAACCTGATTAAGATAATATTTTATCTATCTATATATATATATATATGTATATTTATATACACATATATATATATATATGTATTATCGTTAGCTTAACTAAAAATGATAAAAATGATAGAAATTTAATCGGCGCTTACAACAAATGCAAGAAACCCACAATTATTACCAATCAACCCAACTATAACAACTCTTCTGAAACAAATGAGCTTACTTCTACAACAAATCCTGTTCTTAAATTATCAATAATTTTCAATTAAAAAAATAATATTACTATCAATTTATTATATATATATTTAAAGATTATATTTTTTACTTATCATCAAAATGATCATTTAGGAAAGAGCAAAACAAATTGTTCAAATTGGCCACGACCTTTTGTTCCCTCTATATAACAGTAGAGAAGAAGAAGAAGAAGTTATTCTGTTATTCTTCTTTGGAGGATACTTCTAGTTTGATGCACCATTCGTTTGTGAACCATTGTCTTCCAAATTTGCGTAAGGATCCCTTTGTGAGGATTTTCTTTGGCAAGCCAATGTCTATGAGATAATGAATTGCGTCACCAGTATGGATTATACCATAACCGTACAAATTGAGTAATGAGTTTAATGGTAAACCCATTGATACTATGAATTTTGCGTCGATGAATACACCTTCTTCTTGATGAGTTGAGTCAAGTTTGCCCAAGTTTGTTAATTGACCGGAGCCAGCATCTAGACCTGTTGGGATATCAATTGAAAGTTTATTACAATGTTGTTTATTACACCATTCGATAAGATTTATTGCTTTCAGTAATTCATTATCCATCAAGTCTGAAAGATTTGTATCAAAACCTTGAAGACCATCAACTATAAGTTCTAGAGGTGAATCGACTTTGTTTAAAATGTTTTTCAATTGATTCAAATTGAAAACAGGTTTTCCTCCAAATTTTTCAAATAAAGTTAATTGTTTTGAAACTATTTTAATTAATTCATCATCATCACTATCACTATCATTGATTAAAAATGCAATCACTCTTATCCCATGGTTTGTTAGTTGTCTTCCAGTGGCTAATGCTTTTGCACCTGTTCGATTATTACCAACAAGAATTAAAATCATTGGAGGTGAATTAACATTACCTCTATTATTTCCATCAATAATAATATTATTACCCATTCTACCTGTTGTACCACCTAAAAGTTGAATTATTAATCCACTTAATCCTCTACTTGCATTTTCCACTATTAAAGAAGAATCATATCCATATTCATCCTGTGAAAGCCTTTCAATTTCTAATAAATTTATAGGACTACACAAGGGAAGTGGTGATTTTGATGATTCTAATGTCATTGCAAATAAAGATCCAGACAATGGAGTTGAGGTGGAAAGTCTTGAAGGTATGGATTGCTGTCTTTGTTGATAATTACTCAAAGATTCATGCTTATTGCTTGTATCATTAGTATTTGCATTTATAGAATCCCAATTAGCTTCCCAGTTAGATTCACGTTTAACCATTTCATGGTTATCATAATTAACTTTTTTCACATTAACATTAATTTCTTGATTAGGAGTAATTGCCTTTGCCCGTGCACCAGCACCAGCACCAGCACCCGCTGCCATTGCACCTGCTGCAATGGTACCGGCACCAGCTGCTGTTTGTGCACTTGCACCTGCTGGCGTGGATGGTGTTGAATTGATCTTGTTATGACCAACTAATCGTGATGAAGGATCAGTATTATCATTCAACGAAAGTTCTGCAAATACAGATGATTTATCAAATTTAGCTAGATTCGATTGGAAATCAAAATCAGTATCCAAATCAACTTCATCTGAAGAAAAATTATTATTTTGATTTTGTTGTTTTTTAATTTTAGATTTTTTTAATTGACCATTCAATAATCTAGGCGAATTCGTAGGAGATCTTATATTTGCCGAAGAAGCTGTAGGAGTGTTTGCACCTCCCAATGCCAATATAGCATCATCTTCAAGATCACCATTTTGTGATGCCAAAGAATTTTGTTGTTGTTGTTGTTGCTGTCTTTTACCTTTTTTCTTATTAACACCCTTCTTCCCATTCTTCAACTTAGCAGGCAAATCTATTACAACTAAATCTTTTATCTGATTACCATCAACTGAAAAACTCTTGAAAACTTTATCCGAACCAACCATTGTCACATCATCCAAATTTAAAGTTTTTTCAAAAACATTTGAAATAACACCTTTTAATTGAACATTGTCATTTAAATCCAACTGCACTTTATAACCTACAAACAGGCTCATGATGCCTCGTTTTTATGCTTTTTCTTTCACTCTCTCTATTAAACTACTCTATCCAATCCAATTCAATCCAATTAGATTAACAAATATTGCTTTACTTGCTTTTAATTTAGTTGATTCTTTTACAGTTGAAACGAAGAGTTTTTGAAAATTTTTCAAAAAATTCCCCGTCTTTAAATTTCCACCTTTTTTTTATTTTTTATTATACGTGAAGAATAGATAAAAAGATAAGAAGATAAGTTAAAAAAGAGATGGACAAATAAGATACAAAGAAGAAGTTTTAGCTGATTTGAATCATTTTACTAAAGGAAGAGAAGTAAAGAACTTAAGAAGAAGAAGAAGAAGGTTAAAAAAAAAAAAAGGTTAAAAGAAAGAGAGAGAGAGAGAGAGAAAGAGTAAGAGAGAATTAAGTTGAAATGAATAATAAGGTAGTTACGAGATTGGAAGAATTGTTGGTGGTGCCTGCAATAATGGAAAATGGGATAGTGACGAATGAAGTTGTTGCGGATTGTGCTATATTATCATGTGGTTGTTTGATATCGGAAAGTCTTTATAACCGGTTGTTGGATGAAGGAATCACAACTTCTGACACCACAACTTCTGGAAAGTATATAAGGTGTCCAACTTGTCAGAACAAGTTTTCGACTTATTTAGCTGATGCAACACAATTGAGAGCCTTGTTTACTATTGTTAGCGGTCTTAAAGAATCTAATAACTTTAATAATATTAATAATAATGATGCAATTTCAGATACTAGTGATACAGTTAAAAAGAAGTTGTCGTTATCTTCGAAAAGGAGAAGAAGTTCTGCAACGAGAAGAAATTCTTCTCATCATCAACAACTGCAACATGTGGATGATAGTCAAAAAGTTTCATTATTGGCAGCATTCCATGAAATTGTATCAAATTTTAATAATAATTTGGGCGATAAAGATAATGATAATACAAGTGTTAAAAATAGTTATAAAGAACTTTCAACAACAAAGAATGAGGAAAATTTAATAAATACTTCGAGTACTTCTCCAAGTAATGTCGAGGATTGGATTGCAACGATAAATGATTCTACAGATTTGAAATCGTTTAGTAAAAATAGTTCCTCTATTGGACGACAGAATGATATCAACCCCGGATGCACGAATCCAGAATTATCTCCAATTTCAATACCGAGTAAAGAATATTCAGGTACTGACACCGCTGAGATTTCAAATAAGTCTCCAACAGCACGGAAAAATTCAATTTCAAATCTTTCACAAGCTTTAAGGCAGCAGCTGCTGCTACAACAACAACAACAACAGCAAGAACAAGAACTGCTGCTGGAGCAACAGCAAGTCTCTGCACCACACGCGCTATCATCTTTGGCCTCGTTATCATCATCAACGACAAAGCCGTTAACAAAATCTTCGTCAGCAACAGCAGTTGGAGGTACCACGGTTAATACATCTTCAATGACAACTACCCCATTACATAGATCGAAGACCAATGACGAACTTTTATTCGCAAAAAATTTTCCTTTTTTCAAAAAACAATATCAATATAGCACACATGCATCCAAATTTTTTTTGAAAAATCGGTCAACAAAGTTATTTATTAACAATGACATATCACCAAATTTACATAAATTTGTATTATTAACTGAGAAGAAATGGGAAGTGTACTCTATGAACCCTGATTTGCCTCAAGAAGCTCCAGAACTATATTGTTGTGGTAAAAATAGCGGCGAATATGGTATAAATTTTTCTCTGTTAGTTAAATCAAATATGGATGACTTTATAAAGAATAGTAATTATTCAAGTAAAACTGAGACTAAAGATGAAATGAAAGAAAAATTAGCAAATTGGGAACATTTGTTTTGTAAATTATCAAATAATTTTTTAATAATTGCTGGAACTAGAGGTATCTTAAGAGTGTATGATCTTAATCAACATGGAAAACCGATTTATACTTATTGTTCAAAATTTCCAATTAGATGCATTGACATTTCAGCAAATGAAAAATTCATAAGTTTAGGAATTACTGGGAAAGACAAATATACTGGATCTGAACAAGCATTGATAGTGTTGTTAAAAGTTGTTTGTTTCTTTAATGAAGACATTAATATGGATAATGATAATTTTAAAGATACACAGTACCTGTTTGGAGATTATAATTCTTTAGAACCTTCTGCAGCTGATCTAAGTTTAAAAGATGCCACATTTACGCAACCGAAATCGACATCACGGGAATTTGTATTCAGAGTAGATCCAATTACAATTACATTACCTTATAGAGATCCTATAAATATTTTGCAATTCTCACCAAATTCACAATATTTATCATGTGCTACTGCTTTGGAGTCTCGTTTCATGATCATATCTATAACTGATCCAAATGAGCCGAAGTTGATCATGAAGTCTTTAAGATCGTTAGATACTTCTTTGGAAAGCGAAGGTATCACTGATTTGAATATCTTCCCTGATAATAGATTAATGGTTATCACAAGTGTTGCTTATAACTCTTCTCCAATTATCATAGATACAAAAGTAAGTTCGATAAGCAATCTTCAAGGGATTGCTCAACCAATAATGCTTCTTCGAGTATCGGAGGTTGGGTCTAACATCCACAAGGCTTGTGTAAGTCCAAGATGTGATGCTGTTGCATTTTTAGATAGAAATGGTTTAGTTTATTTAATGAGTTCTCCCCATATGGACGATAATGAAAACAAGAGAATTGTTATTGTTACAGAGGTTTCTAGTGCATATAGAATGAAAGAAGCTGCTACTATCAAATTTGATAAAGATGGGTACAAATTATTCATTTTAGACAGGAAGGGAGTTTTATACATTGAGGATTTTACAGCTGGTTCTCCACAAAATCATGATATTACTAGATGTAAACTAATTTCCTGAAATATATATATAATAACAATTATAAGGAAGAAAAAAAAAAAAAAGAAAAACCCATGAACATTAATCAATATAATAATTTTTTTTCAAAATATCTTTTGAATAAATCATATCAAAAATTTGATGATGTAATTTTGTAGATGATAATCGTTTACTAGCTGTAGTTGTATTAAAAAATTTTGTTTGCCAAAATTGTTTCCAAGTGATGAATAATTTTGATATTGAAAAATTGGTATCATAAAATCGATCCATTGATGATGAATCTAATAACATTGAATCTTTTGTGTTCAATGATGGGGAATATTTAACTGTTAATCTTGAAATATTTACAAAATTGATTGATCTTGGTTCTTTAATGAAATAAGATTTCAATGTTTCTAGAAAAGTTTTTGATTGATGTGATTTATTGATGTTTAAATTGTTATAATATTGAATATCTTTATAAATAGTATCATATAATTGATTTTTTAATAATATTGATAAACTTTCAGGAAAATTACAATTATTTGAAATTTGATTTTTAATAAAATTAATAAATATTAATTTTGTATCTCCACCTATATCTATTATTTGATTTTTTCCATTATTTTCAATTATTTCATCATCATTTAAATATAATCCATTAATTTTTTCAATTTTTTCCTTTCTTAAATTATTTTCTCTTATAATATCAAATAATCCACAATTTATTAATCCAATTTGATTTAAAAAATGTGAATTTATTATTCTTTGCCATTCATTTATTGGAATTTCATTTATAAGACCTTTAGGGAAATGAGTATAATCTGGAATAATTAATATACTTTTTAAATTTAAATAATGTGAAATTGAATGTTGAAAAGGTTTAATTGGAGTTAAAAGAATTTGTTTAAATTTATTTAAAGAATCTTTTATAGTTTTATTTGATTCATATGAAATCAATAAAGATCTAATATCAATTGAATCTTCCATTTCAATAATTTTTAATTCTTGTTCATTTGATACAGTAATATAAATAATAAAACTTCTTTGATTTAAATCTCTTATTAATTTTTGAATTGAATGATTTAAAGGTGATCCAATAATTAAAATAGTTTCATACCTTGCACCATTTGGTAATTTATTTGCTCTTCTTTTCCTAATTTTTTTATTTTCTTCATTTTCATGTATTTCTTTTAAAATATATGAACAAAGTAATAAAGAACCAGTTAATGATAAAATTAATAATTTTTTATTTTTTGATACCCAATTACAACATGTTTCATAAGTACTAGGTGGTGGAACATCTACAACACCAGAACCATTTTTTCCAAACAGATACCCATAGCCATTGGGTAACTTTTCCAACATTTTATTCGCATTACCAATAATACCTTCATTAATCTCTAAAGATTTAGATTTAATAATTTCAACAGAATTTGAAATTAACCCCGCCGAAGTAGAATAAACCATATAAACGGAATCAAATACCCGATCTATTGGATCCGACATACCAGCAAACTTTCACAAACTCTTACTAATCAACCTTCACAAACCACAAACTATTGATCTCAAATATATATATATATATATCTATATATATATATAAAATGGTCATCCTGTGAACCATTTTGTTAACCATTTCCACCATTTTTATCACCAAAAAAAATCCAAGTGATCGTGTTTCCAAATACCAAAAATCCGAATTAGGAAATTTCGGATTTTTTTAACATAAAATAAAAAATTGGGTCAAAAAATGAGCCAAAAAACAAAATTGTAAAAGTGTTATGTTTTAAAAGAAATTAGTAAATTGATTGATTTAAATTAGAATTGAATAAATCTAAATTAAGTATTGATTGTATTAGATAATTTTTCATTAATTGATTTGGTTATTTAGTGATTGGTCTTTATAGTGAAGGAAATTAAAAATTTAAAAAATTAAGAAAAAATATTTTGTACTGTTAATTGAATTTAGAGGTATTTTCGGGTTTAAGAAATTACTTTTTTTTGCCATTGAAGTTTAGTTTTTGATTGAATTAGATAAAAGCTAAACAATTTTTAATTATTATTATTATTATTATTAGTTTGAGATTGGTAAAGGCATATTTTTGTGTGAGTTTTTGATTATAAAGTTTTTTTTTTTCGGAAATGGGTATTAATAATCCAATTCCAATGAGCTTAAAAGCTGAATGTAGGAAAGCTGCAAAAGTTTTAGCATCATTTATAAAACCAAATCAGCTGTTTGGTCCTGATCAAGTTATTCCACCTAATGTTTTACAAGAAGCTCGTGGTTTGGCGGTTATTACTGTTTTAAAAGCTGGTTTTTTATTTTCAGGTAGAGCTGGAAGTGGTGTTATTGTAGCAAGATTACCTGATGGTTCTTGGTCTGCGCCTAGTGCTATTGTAACTGCGGGAGCTGGTGTAGGGGGTCAAATTGGAGCTGAATTAACAGATTTTGTATTTATATTAAATACAGATGAAGCTGTTAAATCTTTTGCACAATTTGGATCCATTACTCTTGGTGGTAATATATCTGTTGCTGCTGGTCCATTGGGTAGAAATGCAGAGGCTGGTGCAACAGGGTCTCTTAAAGCTGTTGCACCAGTTTTTTCTTATTCAAAGACAAAAGGTTTATTTGCTGGTGTTTCATTGGAAGGTTCAGCAATTGTTGAAAGAAGAGAAGCAAATAGAAAATTTTATGGTGAAAATTGTAAAGCTGCTACAATATTAGCTGGTAGAGTAAGAGCTCCTCCTGCTTGTGAACCATTATTTAGAGTATTAGAATCAAGAGCTTTTACAAGAGGTGCAGCATCTGATGATTATTCAGATGATGAATTTTATAACGATATTCCATCAGCTTTTAGTTCTGAAGAAAGTAGTCCTACTACATCTTCAAGATATTATGGAGGTAGTAGAGCAAGAAGGTATGATGATTATGATGAATATAGTGATGAAGATTCTTATGAAAGAGGTGGAAGTAGACCCACAAGAAGTGGTCATGGTTTAAAATCAGGTTCTTCTTCAAAACCAACATCTTGGGAGGATGATGTTTATGATAGAGCTAGACCTTCAAGATCAGGAAGAGCAAATGGAAGAAGCAGGCGTGGTTACGACGATGACGATGATGAAGATGATGATGAAGATGATGATAGCATAAACGATGTGAATAGACGTTTTAGAAAACAACACTTTAATAGTAGTTATTCTGATAAGCCAATAAGGCCAAAATCTGAAAAACCAGATTTTGGTACTACAAGAGGAGGAACAAGATCATCACCAGCATATGCCTCCTCTGAAAAACCAATCTCTTCAAATGCTACATCAAAGAAAAATACTGCCACTGCTTTATTTTCATTTGAAGGAGAACAATCGGGAGATTTACCATTTAAAAAAGGTGATATAATTGCAATCATCCAGAAATCAGATAGTACTGATGATTGGTGGACAGGTAGAATAAATGGTAAAGAAGGAATTTTCCCTGCAAATTACGTTAAATTAAACTGAATTATAATTCTTGCAAATAAAAGAGAAAGAGAAAGAGAAAGAAATAAGACCAAATAAAAAAAAAGAAATTCCATAGCTTTCATTTTTTTTTTTCTACCTTTTTTTTTTTATTTATTTTAATTTTAAAATAACTAACTGATATAGAAATTAAACATAAATAGGGAGAGAATATATAGTTATTCCTTTTATGAGACGTTTTTTTTTTTTTTTTTTTTTTTTGATTATTTTTATTTTTATTCAATTTTAATTTCATATTTTTGTACTTTTAATTTTTATTTAATTGACTATATATATGTTACCGTTATGTAATAGCTAAGGTATTAATTAATTAATTGACTATTTTATACATAAATTTAATTTTTTTGTAACTATTTTTTAACCCTTACATACCCCTGAAAGCATTTTTACTTGCTCTTCTTCTACCTTCAAATCTTTGTTTTGTTCTACCACTATCTCTTTGGTTGTTTTCATCTTTCTCAAATGATACATTTTTTCTTTCCTTTTTCTTTGCTTTTGGTACAAAAGTTAATTCAGCTTCACCTTTTGCATTCTTATTCAACCTGACATTCGATTTTCGATCTTTATCCAATTTGGAAATTTTATTCAATTTCGAAACCCTGGCAGCAAATGTACTAGACATTTTATCTTCTAAACCATTACCATTATTTCTGGTCAAATCTTCTGTTACAGGCTTCATCTCCGATAAAAATTTTTGTGTTTCTTCTTCAATTTGCAGTTTACGACGATTTTTTTCTAATTGTTTTCGAACATTTTGTTGCTGTTTCAATTTTTGTTCTTGTTCAAATTCGCTATCCTGTGACAGATTGTCATCATCATCTTCTTCATCATCTTCATTACTATCAGAATCGTTGTGGTTCTCTTCATCAGACAAAGAAGCTCCTCCATTCCTATATTCTAATATTTCATCATCAGATTCTTCTGCTGCAGTCAATGCCCTTCCTGTTCTAGTATTTGATTCTATTTCTTTAGTCGACCTAACTGGATTCAATTGTTTATATTCATGAGAATTGATATCAATTTCAAACTCTGGATTTTCAAACATTTCTTTGAAACGATCATCATTAACAACTTGTTCCGTGACTTTGGTACCTGATTTTTCTTGTAATCTATTAACAAGATCTTTGTTAACTTTAATTTTTGTGTTTGTGATAGCACCAGTAGTTCTAATTCTGGATTCTCTTTCTTGTTCAATTCTTTTCTTAATTTCTCTATCTCTTTGATCTTGATATGAATTTGGATTAGAAATTAAATTAACTTTATCATACAACTCATTATCAATGAAAAATCCGTGCATATAAGAACGTAAAACTTTTGAACCAATTAAATGAGATAAGTTCAATTTAACAACATCTTGTCTTGTGATGAATCTATAATTTGAATAAACTGAATTTGATGGGTTTTCTTCTAATTCTTCTGTAACAGAATCCAAGAAAGAACACCATTTCGGAGCAGGACCCAAATTTGGTATATAATAAGTATGCATAGGAATTCCCTCATTAGCCATGAAAAACATTCCTGATTCCTTAATATATTCAATATCATTTATATCAACGCTTGGTTCCATCGATGTAAAAGGTTTACCATTATAACGATCCCATATTTTTGCTATTCTCTTATCTGAAGTTAAAATTTTATTTGAATTTGTAGAATTTTCATCTATCCATATAATTTTTTTAATTGGGAAACCATAACCTTGATCTTTTACTACTGAAGGTTGAGAAGTTCTTAAATCATAAATTAATGATTTCCCAGTAGAAGTACCACAAGCAAAATTTAAACCATCATTTCTAAAAGTGACACTAGTTATCTCGGTAGACTCTGAGAGTTGATCATTTATTTGCAATTTAGCAACTCTATATTTACTTCTTGGGTCCCAAAATTCAACAGTACCATCTTCTAAACCAGCTGATACTAAACCATGAACTTTATTAACATCAACACTGTTGCAACCAGAATTTGTATCAAGTTGGAAAGGTTGTAAAAACCTTCCTTGTTCCAAATTTAATCTATATAATTCATTCCCAGAAGCGCCAACATATAAATCACAATTAGTACTATTATAATTAAGACATCTTCCAAATTTGGGTATTCTAGATCTATGATGTAAACCACCTTTTGTCTGAAATTCAATAGACCTATCATTTTGTAAATGGATAGATTTAGACCAGTCATTAGAAAGTATTAAAAAATCAACATTCTCACAATCTGTATGTCTTTCAAATTTCAAAGATAAATTACTAAAATCATAAACATGAATTTGAGGTTTATAAGTACCAGTTGCCATTGCAAATTGTCCATCAGGTGTGACTTTTATCTTATTTGAAGCTTCACTAAACTCAAAATCCTGAATTAACTCAATACGATTCTGATAATCCAAATCATTCTTTAAAGCTCTCTTACGCTTTTTAGCAATCCAATCTGGTAAAGATCTAGAGACATTTGCTCCAGAAACCTGATAAACTGAAATATTTCCAGCTGATGTTGATTTTAATACCATTTTTTTTTTTTTTGAATGATTAATTAAAAAAAAAAATTAAAACCTAGAAAAGATTGAATTAAGTTCCTATAAAATAACCTTTCTTCCTTCCCTCCTAGATATCTAGGAATACTTTTCTTCAGCTTTGCTATTTATATTTAAAAGTATTTTTATATTTTACTATCTTTTTACTATAACTGAAAAATTTTTTTAGTTAAAAAAAAAAAAATAAAAAAATTTTTTTTCTCTTCTCTTTTTGCCTAACAAAACTGATAAGATTCAATCAAAAATTATATTTATTTAAATATATATATGTTATTGAACTATTTATTTCAAATTTGCCAATTCTTTAGAGCTAGAGTCGATGATCTTAACGTTACTGGAGGTATAGATTTCATCTGTTTTAGTTATATCATTTGGATAGACACTTTTAGAGCAATCACTAATAACAAATGTGTTATAACCCAACAGACTTGCATCTTTAGCAGAATGTAAGACACAAAAATCGTATGCTATACCTACTAAGAATACATCTGTAATCTTATTTTCTTTTAAATAATCATTTAATTCTGTCTTGTGTAAACCCCATGAGTCTTGGAAACAAGAATAGTATTCTCTATCTTCGATATAACCTTTCTTAACATTAACGGTTTTACAATTACCATTTTCTTCAAGTTTATGAAGTGGAATTTTAAACTCTTTTGCAATCTCAGAACCAAAAGAATTTTGAATACAATGATCTGGCCAAACAACCTGCTTCATTATCTTGATTTCGCCTGTCTTGGGATCAATCTCATTTAATGGATGTTTAAATGTTAATTCTTGGAAAGGTTTCACATCCTTATGATTAGAAGCAAATGATGTATGCGTTTTTGGGTGCCAATCCTGAGTAGTAACCACCAAATCCCATTTTAATTCCAATAATTTTGCAATCTTTGGGATTATAGACCTTCCATCAGTAACAGCTAAAGAACCATTAGGTGGTAAAAAATCTTCTTGTAAATCCACAATTATCAACGCAGCATTACTATGAGAAACAGCCATTTTTCTCTTTTCTTTACCAAAACATAAAAATAGAAAAACACAAGAACACAATCAATTGAAAAATTTCTCAATTACTTAAATATAATAGTGATGGAACAGATCCGTCCAATCTAATCTAATCTAGGCAACCAACCAACTTATACCTCTTTAATTACCACCCACTCTAACTTCACCACACATTAGCCACAAATTAACCCAAAAAGTGAAAAAGAGAAAAATTATTTCGTATTACGTAATCCGAGAAATGACGCATGTGTCGCGAGCCGCAGCAGTGGCCAAACGAGCCGCATTTTGTGTGTTGCATAATTGTTAAGAAAAAAAAGTATGTTAGAAACTACATCATTTTTTTTTTTTTTTTAAAAAATTGTATATTAACGTATAATAAATGTCTATATTAAAATAACTAATGGATCAAGGGTATATTAATTATTAAAGATACTAATGAATAAACCTAAGAAGGAAAAAAAAAATAAATAAATAATAAGAAGGAAAAAAAAAAAGGGAATGAAATTATAAAATTAAATTGAAAGCTGATTTTTTTTTTTCTTTCTTTCTTTATTTGATTTTTTTATCTTTTTTTGTAGTTCAAGAATGACATTAAATATTTCTAATTAGTTGTCAAGAAAAAAAAAAAGTAAACTTCTCAGTTTACTCTCTTTTTTTAAGAACTTTAGAAATTAATGGTTTAACAAGAGATACTGGAGAGTATTTTTTAACTCTGAAAATATAGTAGCAAATAATCATAGCAGATAAGTTGAAAAGGATAAATGCACAGTAGAAACCAACATTTCTCCACCTGTAAACATATTTGATATTGATTATATCCAAATATTGATCAGCAACACTGTAAGCACAATATCCACAATCTGAAGTGGCATCTGGATTACTGACATAACCATAATTGCTTGATAAATATTCTTCCAAGTATGAACCACAAGTTTCACCGGAAGGAGGTTGTAAAATGGACAATTCATCAGTTGCACAATGAACTTCTCTATCGTGAAGTACCAAACTTACCATTGTTTGAACAAAATATGTAAATGGTGAAATTTTGTACATAAAAGTCCAAAATCCAACCATTAAATATTCAGGTTGAACAACACCACAAAAGGAAACAATGAAATTGAAAAATAATGAAAACAAAACATTAGCTGATGGTAAATCTGGAGACATATATACAACCCATAAACTGAATGAAACATAATAAAATTGGAAAAAGAAAGAATAATTTAACCAAAAAACACCTGAACGAGTAACATTATTATCCAATTGTACTGTGAAATAAAATATAACAAAATACATGGTTGAAAATAAAAGGGAATAAGGAATTTCATTCAAAAATTGAGCAATTAATAAAGTTGACCAATGGAAAGTATTTGATTTCGATTCTCTAACTTCAAATAATTCTCTAGATGCAATAGCTCTAGCTTGTACTTGATTTCCTAAAGGAGCACTCAAAATCATACTAATGAAAACAGCAAACATACAATTTTGTAAACCAATTCTTGTATGTTTCAAGTTCCAGTATGAAAACCCAATTAATAAAGCACCAGTAAGGAATAACATGAATTTAGCCATAATATAGTCAAGATCTCTGTAGAATTGGGTAGCAGTTCTTGTAACAACCAATCTGAATTGATACCAATATGGAGTTGCATAAATTCCAGCATTTTTATTAACTGATTCCTCTGGATTAGAAGCCTGGGTAGATTCAATTAACTTGGTAACTTCAACAGTTGTGTCATTAAACTCCTTACTTTGAGTCCACTTTTCATACCAATTTTCCTGAACTGCTGCTGTAGCACCCGCTCCAATAGCTTCTAAGATATATTCAGCAGGGTTCTCATGCGGTTCACAATGTCTAGCCCCATTCCTTTCAAAATAGCTTAATATTGTTTCTGAATTCTTACCAATGTCACCAAAGTAAACGGTTTGACCACCTTTACGTAACAATAATAATCTGTCAAATTGCTCGAATAAGGTAGCAGAAGGTTGATGGATAGTACAAAGAATAGCTTGTCCTGCATTTGCCAAACTTCTTAATAATTGTACAATGGCCCAGGCAGACTGGGAGTCTAAACCTGACGTTGGTTCATCCAAAAATAACAATAAATCTGGTTTAGCAACTAACTCTGTAGCAATAGAAAGTTTTTTCCTTTGTTCAACGTTAAGCCCATAACCAGGATCTCCGGCAACAGCATCTGCATAATCTTGCATCTGTAAAATGTTGATAATTTCTTCAACGTATTCCATTTTTTCTGCATCTGGAACTGAAAGAGGCCTTCTTAATCTGGCGGCAAATCTTAACGATTCTCTAACTGTAAGTTCTGCAATGTGCAAATCTTGTTGCTGAACGTAACCAGTTCTTCTTTGAAATGAATTATCAACGGATCTACCATTTACCAATATATCACCAGTAATCACACCTACCTCATTACGTTGCGAAAGTGTATTTAATAACGTTGTTTTACCGGCACCAGACTCACCCATAAGAGCTGTCAATGTACCAGGTTTAACATAACCTTGGATATCGTCCAAAAGCTTTCTAGTACTACCTTTGTAAGGTATAACATAATCAACGTGCTGCCACATAAATATTTCATCGGAACCTAAAAGACGTTCGCCATCTTCAGCAACCGCCTTAGAAACCGGCTTTTTGGCGTTATCAACTTCGTTTTCTGTGGTGTCTTTTTCAGATAAAGGTCCGTTCTCAACATCAGAAGATGGTGCAACATCAGCTGGATTCAAAATTGTATCAGGAATTCGAGCACCTCTGATGAAAGAAAGGTGATCACCACCACCTTTAGATTGTTTTAAAAGTTCGGTAAGAATACAATTTATAGTAATGAAACCAATCCAGAAACAACACAATATTCCAAAATTTCTCCAAACATGCCAGAATTTGTATGTATATGAAACATAGACAAAAGTGTCACCATCAACTACAGTGCTACCATCACTACCAGTAAATGCACAAACTTGATTAGCACTTGATACATTTTCATACCCTGTACCTGAAGGAACCAACAAATCAGACTGGCATTCCATATGACGGCCATGAAATTCTGTTGTAATGATTGCTTCAAAACCGAAAAGAACAGGATTCATGTAAGAAAACCATTTAAACCACGGCACCATAGATGGACGTTGAATCATATATGACGAATAAAGAATAGTAGACAACATCATAACACCTGAGACAGCATTTGCTGCAGAAATAGTTGAGCAAAAAGCGGCCAACATCTTAAACATAGCAGAAACGACTTGAGCATTCAAATTTACAAATAATATGTAAGTGAAAAATGCACCAGCGTCAACTTTCAAATCTGCCAAAAAATACACAATTAAACCAAAACAAACAACTGATAAAAATTTAATTGGGGTCAATGTTACTGTTTCGGATAAAATTTCAGCAGAAGGATGATAGAAAGAATAACCTTTTTGTTTCAAAAGAATAGGACGATCAGAGAAAACAGTTGGCATTTCAGTTAAACCCATAAGAGAAAAGTATAAACAACTGTAAAACATACAACCACCTCTACCGAAAGCACCTTCTGTTGAGCTAGGAGTTTTCCAATATAAAGAACCAACAATCAAGGATTGAATAATAGCTGCAGCCACTGTAGTAACTGTATAAGATCTATCATTAATAATTTTCTGGAAACCTCTTATTGTACATAATTTTAATTGCATAAAAAAGTTAATAGTATATCTTGATGTTGAACGTTGATACTTCATCTTTTCTTGTTGTTTTGATTTAACAAAAGCTTCCTTTGTTTCATCTGGAGATACTTTAGCTCTCTTATCTTGAATATCACGCATCAATTGATGATATTCATTTGAATTTAACCAATATTCTTCAAATTCTGCAGCAGTTTTTGGAACTTTATTTTCAAAACCAGGTTTTGGGAAACGACCAATTGGATCTGTAACAGCAGTTAAAAATTCAGCAGTTGATTGACGAGCTGGACATTCAAATCCCATGTTTTCAAAATAACTTTTGGCATCAGTAGCAGGACCAAAATAAACTTGTCTACCTTGATATAATACAGTTACTTTATCAAATTTTTCGTAAATATTTTCACCAGCTTGATATATAGTCACAAAAGAAGAAATTTTTGATAAATTTGTTGAGGTTCTAATTGCTTGAGAATATTCTAATGCTGTTGAAGCATCCAAACCTCTTGTAGCATTATCCCAGCAGAAAATTTTACCCTGTGTTGCCATAGCTTCTGCAATACTAACTCTTTTCCTTTCACCTCCAGAAACACCACGAACAAAATCATTTCCTACTCTTGTATTTAAAGTATGGGTTAACCCAAAGACTGTACACCATAAATCTCTCATTGTAGTGATATATTTTTCTCTAGATATATTATCGACTCTTATACTTGGTGTACGACAACCGATAGCGAATCTTAAAGTTTGATTTACCGTTAAGAAGGGGAAATGGACATCCAATTCCGGGTTATAGATAACGTCTTTTTTAAAATTTTTCATCATTTCTGGTTGAGAAATGTTATTATATGTGATATCACCATTTACTTTAACAAATTGTTCATTTTCACCAGCAACAACTTTCAAGAAAGAAGAGCAACCAGCACCTGGTCTACCCAAGACTAAACACATTTCACCTGGATTTACCAAACAATTAATATTTCTTAAAATTTTTCTATATTTATCATCTCCTGTTTTTTTCTCCTTTTTCAGATCATTTTTACCACGAGAGAAAAGTTTTTGTAAACCTAAAAAGGGCCCCATAGCAATATCACCTGCAGTAACAACAACAGAAGTAGAGTCATCAACACCCAACACAGACACATCCGACATCTCAACCCCAATCTCTTTAAATTGAATACCTTGTTCCTCGGCCTTACCAGCAAGAAGGGCCAAAAGTTCTTGCAAGTCGAAATCATTTTTATCAATAACAAAATTGTTCATATCTTTTGCTGTCATATGCGACAATGTCTTTGATAACGTTGACAACCTTGTCAACGCATCTCCTCTATAGTGTCCCAAACTTGTTGCTTCCGCATCTGCATCTGCATCTGCCTCTGCACCTTCATCGTCATCTTCCATATATTCTCCATCACCAATTGTACCTTCAACGCCGCCACTACCATGAGAAACACGCCCACGGAAAGTACCACGGAATCCACCGTGGCCGCCACCGCCATTTCCGCCACCGCCGAGCGTATCAGGCCCACGAAACGAGTCTACATCCTTTTCAGAATATGTATCGCTACTTTTACCATTTGACTCTGATGTTTCACCACTACCTTGATTATATTCCATGGGAGCAGACATCAATTAATAAATATTTTTAAAGCAAAATGCAAAATAAACAATAACAGACAAAAATTAATAAAATAATAAAAAAATTTTTAAAAAAATTAAAAAATTAAAAAATTAAAAAAATTAATTTTTTGTATTGAAAATTTGAAAAATTTAAAAATTGAAAAAAAGAAAAGAATATCAACAAAGAAAAAAAAATAAAATTAGAAAGGGTACTTATTATCTACTAATATACTAATCAACTAATTGATTAATTAATTAGTAAAATAAAATAAATTAAATAATTATTATAATTAATAAAAATAATAATAATAAATTAATTATAAATAATTCGGAATAACTTATATACTTGTATTTAATTTTTATTAAATACCCAAAATCTACTTTTACAAGAATATTGCTTTTTCTCCGATTAGTAATAGTTTAATAATAATTAATATATATATATATATATATATATATATATATAATAATAATAATTAATATTCATAGATTTTACTATAATACAATTGAAATTTAATGTATTTGAGATACATTTTTGTACAGCAATAACGTAAATAGGAAATAGGATATAAATATTTTCTTTTAGTAATAAAAGTAAATAACGGGTCTTAAGAAAAGTAGTGTCGGCGCCAACGAAAAAAACAATACACATCATCTATTTTGAGTAATAGTAAAATAAAAAAATAAACTATTAAATAGGGAATTGGGAAATGTGTTAGCCGTGCAGTGCTTTAAATCCGTTATTTTACTAAAATGAATTTAAAGGAAATAAGGGAAACGAGAACGATTTTTAAAATTTAATTGTAAACAAAAGCCGAAAAAAAAAAAAAGCGTATGCGAACACACACATACATACACATTTAAGAATGTTAGTGCGTATTTGATTTATTAACAAATGTATATTCATTCATAGGTACGCAAAATTCTGCATTTTAACTGGTCAGTAAAGATAGTACCCGCTCTCGTTTATGTAAGCAAACAACTGTAATAAAAGTCGTAGTAGCAATAACAACAACGAGAACAACTTCTCAACTTTATTAAAAAAAAAAAAAAAAAAATTTTTTTTTTTTTTTATATGAAAACCCCGTTAACTGCTTTGGGAAAAGTACGTATTTTGTCTTGTTGGCACGTGCAGCAAAGTCTTGTTATCACTTTTTCCGTTTTTGTGGCAGATGGCAGCAGATGGTAGCAGACAGCAGACTTCGAGATGACTAATTTCCTAATTGGGATGCATAAGGTGCATAGAATCTTTTCTTGTCTTTCTTCTTTGATCCGATCCTTTACCCCCTTTTTTTTAAAATTTTATTTTTATCATTATTTTTATTATTATTATTATTATTATTATCTTTTAATAACAAAGAGAACAAGAGAACAAGAGAACAAGAGAACAAGAGAACAAGAGGCAATAAGAAATAAGCATTTAAGTAATAGGCAATAATCATTAGGCAATAGGCAATAAAATTATTATTTTCATTGATCCTCTTGAGAATGACTCGATTAAGCAATAAGATGGATTCAATTGTGGGTTGTTTGTTATTTTATTTTATTTTATTTGTTTTTTAATTATATTTGTTTTGTTTTTTTTTTTTTTTTTTTTTTTTTTTTTTTTTTTTTTTTTTTTTTTTTTTT